>VWZW01006989.1:1683381-1739844 GCA_013397115.1 Edolisoma coerulescens
GGTGCGAGGGGCCTGCGGGGCGGCGGCGCGCAGGGCCCGGCCCCCGGGGGTGCCAGGGAGCAGCGTGCCCCCCCTGGGTGCCGTGTGATGATGGGGTTTGGGTTCGCTTTGTTTGTTTTTGTCAGATGTGAATCCAAATGGAGCAGTCGGAAGGAGGCGAGCAGAGCCAGCAGCAGGCGCAGCCCTGGGGGAAGCTGATCCGGCTGGGTGCTGATGAGGCAGAGCCGCACGTCCTCCTGCTGAAGAGAGAATGGACCATTGGGCGGAAGAAAGGTGGGACAGGGACGCGCTGCGCTGGCCTGGGGCGGTGTTCGGGGGACAGCAGCCATCCCCCCTCCTGGCCTTTTTACAGCATTGGAAGGTGGACTGAAACCAGTTGGGTTTGCTGCTTTCAGCTCTTGGAGGTGCTTGCCAGGCCATCCCATATTCCTAATTTACCTCTTGGCTCTGTGAATAAGTAGTTTTATGCTGACCTTTTCTTTTTCAGTAACTTGTGACACGGGCACGTTTCAAAGTCAATATGCCTTTTAGGTAGTCTGTGGCAGTTTGTATAAATAAGGAAAACCGATTGTTGATTCAGAAGTTTCTGTGCTTCGGTCCTGTTTACGTTCTCATTTCGTTTCTGTGGTTAAAATAAGTTGGAACTGCAATGCAAAATGCTTCTGCTTCACAGAAAAGAAAACACCCACATAAAAGCTTTTAATTCTTCTGGCCATATAAAGACTGCCAACAAGTACTGAAAGTTTCTCTGAGAGTCGATTTGAAAGCTTTATTCCCAGAGTCTAGGGCTTGTACTACTTGCCTTTATTTTAAAGGATATCATGCTTAGTGTATTTGAAACAAGAATTGGAAGTGTTTTAACTTTCTTTTACTATGCCTTGACACTGCTAATTTTCTTTTTCCTGTTCATCAGTTCAAGCTATTTGGCTGATCAGTCACATCCTGTAAATAGTTCTGAACAAACACCAGATGCTGTAGCTCTATGAGAAGGGCAGATAGTGTCTTGTAGGAAAAATGTTTTGCAAATTTACAGTTGGTGATATCTATTGAGATTGCTAATCATTAAGCTATGGGTAAATTCTTCAAGCTGATGTCTGTTTCAGGGTTGTATGGCAGAAAAAAAGATGAATTCTTTTGTGTTCAGTTGCTTTCATGGCTGTTTGCTAATGGATTAATAAAATGGATAGTTACTAGAATACCAAATTGTGACTTTAAAACCAACTCTTATGACTCTCCAGGAGCATTAGAATTGCTTGTTTGAGGTAGTGGCTACTACTTTCCTTCTGGATCTGTTGTTGGGCAGGCTGAGATCAGTGCACCCACAGTGTGAATAGGTGGAAGGGAATCATGATTGTTAATTATAACTTTGGTGTAAGCAAGTACTTTGAGTTGTTTGTGAGAGATCAGTGGGGAACCCTGAGTGTTGCTTTGAATACTCAATGTTAAAGTGAAGTAAAAATACTAGATTTTCTCAGAGCCCTTGAGACGTGGGTAAGAAGGTTTCTATCATGTCAACATTGCCATGACACTTTTCCTGTGTATCCCTAAATCTTAGTCCTGGATTTGTGATTCTGTTCAGCTTTATTAACATAATAATGCTGTCAGCAGAGATGAGGAAAACCTTCCTATTTAAAAACAAACAGAAGACTGCAAGATAGAACAGTGATACTTATTTTTTTTAATCAGTTACTGGCTCCTACTACTTCCCCCCAGAATAAAACCAGAAAAAACCAGAAGTTAAATCCAATGAAACAGCATCACAGTGATGTGGAAGAAGAGCTGGGTGCTGTGAGATGTGTGCCTTTAGGAGTTAAACTGAGCACTTCAGATACGTGTGGATTTATTTCTGTACCACTCTAGAACAGAGTAATTGTGATTTGATTTCCATCTTTGAGGGCTAGGATTGGGGGGAAAAAGGGAACTGAAACCTCTTTGAGTGGTTGAAATGTTCCTATCAGCACATGGGGCTGTCTCACCACTTGTATTTATCTCACACTAGACTGTGTTGCTGCCTGTGTGACAGTAGAAGTTTAGAACTATTGCAGATGTACATGAGTCAGTTTGTGTTGCATTTATAGCCACATAGAATGCTGATCTGGCTGTGTAATGTGTATTTTTAAGCACGCTGGGAAATCTGCTTTCTTTTTAAGGCTGTGACTTATCTTTCCCTGGCAACAAGTTGGTGTCTGGAGATCACTGTAAAATCATAGTGGATGAAGAATCTGGTCAAGTGTCATTGGAAGATACAAGGTTGGTTTCTCAGAATATTCTTGGAAGGACTTTTGTCAAAAGTTTGGCAGGTGTTTGATACTAACCCTGAGCTGCCACAATAACATATTTGATGGCCTTCTGGGCTGTTGGAACAGGGATTCAACATTATACCCTTCAAAACCTCAAATGTGAAACTTTCTTCTTTATCTATGTACATCATGGGCACATTCCTCTGGCCTGCCAAAGCAGCTCTGCCCCTGCTTTGTTGCTGTCTGCAAACCTGATAAGGGTGTATTCCCTCTCCTCTTCAAGGTTGTAACTAGAGATAGGTCCAGGATAGGACCCTGGATAGATTCCCAGAGGGTTTTTACTCCCAGAAGCTGTGGGATGGAGTGCTAAATTTTTAGGGAAAATATCAGGCTTAGCTGGGATATCTAGGAAAGGTTTATAGTTGTCATTCTCCAATATAATCCTAAATTTCAGGATGTTCCCAATGACAAACCAAGCCATGTTTGCCTATCATGGCAGTCTCAGAGTGTAGCTGTAAATCTAAGCTTGAGAAACTGTCCGTGGCAGAATTGGTTTAGACCGATGTTATGACAGAACGAGCTAAATAAATTGTGCATGATGCAGAAACATTCCTGCCTTTTCTATTTTTCTCCCCTTACCCACCCCCTGAGGCAGAAGGTGCAGCCAGCAGAAAACCAGCAAAGCCAAATTAAAGTTCATTTTTGTGTATGGTATATTCATGAAAAGGTGAGGCTTGTTACAAGGTAGTGTAGCAGAAAGGCTGCACCCATGGAGCGTTGCCAGGGAGCTGCTTGTGCCTGTTGCACTTCTGTGTATCTAACAGAGGGCAAAACCCTGGAGTGCTCTCCCTCCTGTGAGCTCAAGTGTGGCTGCCAGTTGCTGAATCAAGGAACCAAACAGGTTTGATACGACTGCTTGCAGAAGACTCTTCTGGTTCTTCTGGGTCTTCCAATTTTTGTGCCAAATAGCAGATGAGTTCCGAAAAATCAGGCTGAAAAGAAGATGATTCTTGAATGTTTGAGTTGGCAGTACAGATGCCCAGAGTCACGGAAAAATACTGCAATGTCAGCTTTTTCTTCTCTGAAGTGGAAAATAGTTTGGAAACATTGCTGTGGTCAAGCTCAGATGTTTCTGGTGAAGAGGAATGCATTGAAGGAGGCAGTGAGTGTGGGACAGTCAAACTGAGTGGACTTTGTTTCTCTATTGTAGCTGATCCAAAGAATATCATCAAATATATGTAGGCAGCCAACATTGGGTTTTATCTTCTGATAGCATAATGAGTTCTTGAATCTACTTTGGAAAGAATTACCCAAAACTTGCAGGTAAAGAAAATGCATAGAGCATTCAAAATTACTGAGTAAATAAAAGTTTGGAAGTAACAAAAGCCAAGTGTTAGCGAATAGTACAATAAAAGACTCGCCCTTTTTTGGGATATGTTTCTGCTTTATTTTCCAAAGCATGCGCTAGTTGCTTTAAACTGCTTGAAAGAAAACAAATTGTACAAGCTGACCTAACGCAGTGGAGGCAGCAGTTGGATTCCTCCCAGTAAAAGCAATTGTAAGATTCTCCATTTTGAAAAAGAAATTTTAAAGGCAACCGATGTAATTTCTTGTTATTTTTTAGGATTTTTTCCTTTTAAGGTTCTAAGTAGTAAGTGATGTGTCAGATCAGGGAACTATTTACACAAGGCTGATACTCATATGACAGGCAAGCAGATATTCCCTTTCTGTGGGTAAATTGGAGGTTGATCTGAAGTTGGTGCTGGTGTCCCTTCTGCTACTAAATTCTCCTCACTCTCCAGTCAAAACTATGCCTATGAACATTGAAAGAGTGGAGAATGACAGTACAGAAGGGATTCTGTACCTTAATAGAACTCAAAACTCATTTCAGTTTACAGTGTGTTCAGGATTATATGCACTTAAATAGCAGATAACTATTAACCCAGAAGCTTTAACATAAACTGCATTCTTTGCCTGTATGGATGCAAATAGTTACTAAAAAAGTATTAGAGTGGCATTTTTCTTGGAAGGATATGAAAGTTTCTTAAAACACATAGATCATTCACCTACTTCAAAAGTAACTCTGTTCTGAGTGAAGCTGTTCACATCAATTCTGCACAGCAGATGGGATTGGGAAGTAAACAGAATTTATGGTTCATTAATGAAACTGTAGAGTCATCAGCCACATTGGAATTGAGTCAAGGCCTGATTTTTTTCTTTCACTTTAAAAAAGTGACATTGGAACCTTTTGTGACATAGTTTCACAACACAGACAAATTATATCTGATAGTACTGTTTTTCTTCTCCCCTTGAAAAATGGTACAGCCAGTTGGCATCAATTCAATACCAAATCCGAATGAATGGCCTTCATATTTGGGATTCTCATTGTACTTTCTGCTTATTTTATGGGGACTTTAATTTGAAACATCAGAGGAATGTACAAATGTCATAATTTATCATGTGTGTCTGGTTAAAAAATACCCACAACATTAATCTGGAATGTCACCATATCTGTTAAAAGCCTCATGCTAAAGCCTGAAATTGGAAATGAAAGACCAATACAATTATCTAGGAGAGCTGAGTAATTTTTTCCCTTTGGTTATTGGCTGAGAGATAAATACAACTGCTTTAGTTTACTAATGCATTGAAGAAAAGCTTATGATTTTCTGTGTTAAGTGATATCCATTTATTCCCACTTCATTTGGGTCCATGTGTGCCAAATAATTCATTAGTCAGCTCTCACTGAAGTCTGTGTAACTACAGAACTGAAAAGATTTGGCTGTCTGTAGTCAATTTGATGAGCAGGGTCTTGCATAGCTCTTTCTGGAGCTTGCTTTGTGAGGCCAAGCCTGAGGTTACTGGATGCGTGATGTTTGGGGTTTTTTTCCTTTTTTTTTTCCCCAAACATACCTTGAGTTATTGTCCCTCAGAATAATCTTGGAACTTGGCAGTCATGACAGAGTTACTTCATAGAATACTTTATTGTGACATTTTTCCCCCTATCTTAAGTGAATTGTTTGGGCTAGGAATTGCCTGTAGAAGCTAAAACTCAGTAAAAGACAAGTCTTGTTACTTGAATCTAGCTGATTTATTACAAAAGAAGGTCTAGAACACTTGGGGCAGATGGGAGATGCAAGCTGTGTTGTGCCTTCTGGAAAACTGAGGAGGTCAAATTTGTTGTTTCCTAGTTTTGCTGAAGGACCTCTGACAGATTTCAGGGATTGGTGTAAACTTTACTATTTATTTGGCAATTGAGGGAGATACAATTTTTGCTTCAACATAATCTTTTTTAACATGTTATCACTACCATCAGTATGAAGTTAAAAATCAGTGTTGTTTCTAACAGACTGACTAAAATTCTGTTTTTCTCTTAATTGCTAAACTTTGGCATTCATTTAGTGATTTCTCTGTTCTGCTGGTTCTCTGGTGCTGAAGTCTTTCAGCCTAGTCAACATCTGTATGCCTGAGGGGAAAAAGACAAGTTCTAAGTAGTTTTCATGCTTATAGGAGAAGCTTGAAGTTTCATCAACGTGACTCAAAGATTTTGTTCATTTCTTGATGTTTAAAGTAGCACTTCTGGTTTTTTTGGTATCCCATTATTTATGTTGAATTAGCTGATTCAGCCACGTAGATGGTGGAAGCAGCTGCAGCAGCAAGACCAAGAACTAATGCCTTGATCGAGACTTACTGTAGTGCTTCCAAAGGGCTTGCTTCTCCTTTTGAACTTTTAATTCATACTTTTGTGTTAGAAAAGAGGAGGGGGAAGGTGCTGATTTCCAAGTAACTCCCCTGCAGTGAGGGACAGTGCTGGTGCCCTGGGCACGGGCGGTGCCTCCAGGAGGTGGCAGCACAGCTTTGCTGTTATTTCTTGCAGCTGCTCTGCAGAGAGGGAAAAGCAGGTATTTTCTCTTCGTTCCTATTTGGTATCCAATTGCTGAGATTTTGAGTGGCAGAAGGCTGAAATTCGAGAGGGCTGCAGCCCTGAAGGAGGCTTGCTGCAAGCGAGCTGGAATTATTCAGTACTTGAATAACTTGACTTGGTTATAAAACATTAATGGCTTGTGTATACAGCATCACCCACAGTTAAGGGGATAAAGAAATTAATCAGCAATGCTCTGCGTTTTGCTTTTCCCTAGTTTAGTTTCTTCTACAAGTCTTGAATTTTTTATCAATATCAAAATAATTCATTCCAACTCATCTTTCATTTTGTATAACTTTTTTCCACCTCGTTAGCTTCTCACTTTCAGGTCACAAACAGCCCAAGTAACCTCACAATTTTAGGTTTTTTCCTTTTTGAAGGAGGAGGGGGAAAAAAATTAATGCTGCATGGCATCCCTGACTGTACAGGAGAAGTTCCTTTGTCAGAGAGTGTCTTACGAGGTTCCCAGTGTTAATTGGAAGACACAGCCTGGAACTTTTTGAATAGAACTCGTATTGTCCTTTTGGGTTTTGTACTTAAAGGGTGGAGACTGTTGTACAGAAACAATCATCTAATTATTTGGAGATGTTGCCAAATATCAGGGATCTTTTGTCTGTCAGCTGCCGTCTCTTTACCAGTAGCTGCAAATGAGCTTTGAAGTTCCAGTATCTCTGCACTTCTATCTTTGGGAAAATTTTTTTATTTCTAGACTTCCTTTTTTTTTTTTTTTAGGCTTCCTTTTTTTTTTTTTTTTTTTAAATTTTTTTAGTCTGTTTACATTTTTGGGGGGCAGCCAATAGTTTTTCTTCTTTAAATGTATCTTGTGTTTTCCCTTCCTTCTCCCGTGTAATTATGAAAACATTTATGCAAAGTTATCTTTTCTTTCTCTTTACAGTACTAATGGAACAGTAATTAATAAACTGAAAGTGGTTAAGAAGCAGACATACCCATTACAGACTGGGGATGTGATCTATGTTGTTTACAGAAAAAATGAGCCAGAGAACAGTAAGTGAATAATTTTTAAGTGGCATGCTTAGTCATTTTCTTTTGAGTCATGAGGGAAAAGAAATATCAGTATAATAAAATTGAGTAGTTCTGTTTTAAAGAGAAATATGTTTAAAAACAAGTCTCTAAAGAAGAGGTTGTGGATGTGCCAGTTTTTACAGAGACAAATCGGAGCAACTGTCTGAAATTGAAATGTGCCTGGGAGTAATTTTGGTAGGACTAATGCATGGAATGGTAGGTAATGAGGTTCTAATCACATGTGCAGTGCTTCTTTTAGAAGTCAAATTGCTGGGGTAGTTAGTGATACTTTATATATCCCAGTGAAGCAGTTTTTGGCACCAGTAGGAAAGGCTGCAAAAGCTTTTTGTTTTGGGGGGAGGGGGGGGGTGTTTGCTGGGTTTTTTTGTTTTAAAGAGGGAAGAGGCAAAGTGGGGGGGAGATGGGGAAAGCCCTACAGTGAAAGTAGAATTGGTAAACCTGGAACAATGCTGTATTTACAGTTTTCCTACAGTAATAAACATATGAACTGTTAATTTAAAAAATTCTAGATACGTTCTCACTGTTGAAATACTTCCTTTATGAAATTGATGTTAATTTATATACAGACAGATTTATGCTGTCTGATGTAAATGTTACATGAAGCAGTGATAAACTGTATTTTTCTGGCTGTATAGTTTATCTCACAAATCCTTTCTAAGATGGTACTATTGCACTTGATTCTACTTAGATGAATCACTTGGGTGAATTTTCCAGGTAATGAACTGAATCACTGATTTCTGTTTGGGTTAATAAGTAGTTAAATTACCAAGCCTCCATTTTTGCTTTTTCAGCTTTTCCATCTTCAAACACAGAGAAGAAAGGGGATTTGGCATGCCTGTTTGTCCATTCTAAGTCCTACTGAAGGAGACAGTATTTCTGATCAGAAAAAGGATTGCTATAAACTAAGACAGTGTTATTTGCTTGTAGGTGGTTGGAGGTGACAAAAAGGTAGCAAGTTAGAGGAATTTTTGGAACAATATTAAGTTGAAGTAAGATGGAAAAGAAAAGGATATTATCCAGTTGGTTTTATTAATAGATTCTAAATTAGTTTCTGGCTGAAATTTATGGCATGTCCTAATCTGTATTTTTGAGAGTTCATGTATCTCACAAAGAAATGAAATAATATTGATTGAAGAGGTTGAGAAGTGAGCTCAGAAATAATAAGCTTCTTTGAAGAACTTTGATTCAAATATCAGTAAAAATACAGTCTGTTCTGACAGAACAGATTTTAGGTTTAAGAAATTATTAAGCCTCTGGTTCCATGGCTGGCACAAGTTAAACATCACACAAAAGCTGCTCTGCCTGGTTTCCTGAGAAGAAAAGATCTTGCTGTGCTGCTCCTAATTGCCTCCTAAGTAGGAGTATTAACGTGGTACTATTGAGGTGACCCCTCATTTGCCTCTTCCATTGTCAGACACTTTGGGGATGCAGCCACTTGTGAACAGAAGTTGTTTATGTGGGATTAAGTTTAGTGAATTTTTGTTTAAAGAGTATGATGAATATTTTTAAATCTCTTTCAGATGTTGCTTATCTTTATGAATCCTTAAACACAAAACATGATGCAACTCAAGAACCAGTAGGTAAGGAAGTAATTCAAGATCCATGAAGAGGAGCTAAGCTCCAATGACTAATGTAACCCTCTTGAGAGAGTTTGATTCCTTGGAATTTTGAAGCCATGATATGGTGACTGTCACACAGATATTTTTCTTTCCTTTCCCCCCTTCCAACTGTAGAAGTTAATGTAGAAAACCAATGCCATGTGACCAAAGATACCTCAAGTACAGGAAGAAGTAATGATGAGACCCAAATTACCTCATCACTGTCAGCTACTCAGTCTTGCTATGAGGAACCACAGCCATCTACTTCTACATCTAACCTCTTTAATGCTTCTTCTACCTCTCCGGTTGAGTCTGCATCTGTTCAGCAGGATAATCCGTCTACATCTGGTGAGACTTGGTGTCAAGTGTTTAAAGTTTGATCACACAATCATAGAATATGCTGAATTGGAAGGGACCATCAGGATCACTGAGTCCAACTCATCACCTGTTACTCCAGTTTTGAACGTAAACAGATTGATCTCTTACCTCTGTCTCGATCTTTAGAATTTGCTTTGTAAAGCTCTAGTGAAAATACCAGGTGGATATGTGCATTTTAACTTTCTCTCTAGGAGCAGGCAGGGTAAATCCTGATGGATGAGTGAAGGAATTGTGAGAATTCCTCTGTGCATGTCAGCAGTTTATTGGAACTTCATTGGCTCCTATGGAAACAAAGCTTTCCCTTTGCTGTGATCCCAACCTGTTATGTATGATCACTGTTGCATAACTCCTGCCTGGCATCTTTGTCAGGAAGACCTGGTGTGGATAATAGTCTTATGAATAAGTACTCTGCAATTGAAAGAGGAATGGGGATTTTAAGTAGGGTTACACAACTAATAGGTTGTTTACCCCCAGGTCTTCCAATTAGTCAGATTGGTTCAGAGTGTGTTTAGGAAGTTATGCAGACATTGCTTTTCTGCTCTACTTTTTCCTATTCAGATGTTTGGATTGATGCATGTGCCTCGTCAGGGTTTGAGTACCTTTTGTTTTCACATGTCCCATAGCTGTGTGCAGCCATGTTCATGTTTCTGTTTTTATTTTATAGGATCACAGTCCTCAGTTGTCACTCCTGTGCCTGCTTTCCCCATCTTAGAATCCATGTGTGTAAGAGCACTGCACGACAAGCATGAAAAGCTGGAGATGAATGCTGAAGCTTCTGCAATCGCTCCTGAAATCACTGACCAAGAAAATGCAGAATCAGATTCTCAAAGAACAGGGGAGGAGGAAGGTTTGGAACCTGCTAAGAAGAAACTAAGAGGAGGCTAGTATACTACAGTATCCTGTAACTTAACCCTCCCCCCCCCCCCTCCAAATTGAATTACAGCAGCTGTCATCAATCCTTCAGCTTGTTTCTTGTGTCTCACTTCATTTCTGGTCCCATGAAAATAATGTCTTCAGTAGCAGAAGCTGTAGTGTGTAAAGCAAGAACCTCTTTTGGGACGGTTGCCAGTGAACAGGGAATCAGTGCATATCTTTCAGGGATTTTTTAAATACTTAAATAAAAATAAGTTAAAAAAAGCTTTGAAAACTCTCTCCTTCTGTCTTTGTAGACGAAGACACTTTTCCAAATCTTTCACCAGCAGCTCCTAGTGAATGTATAATTAAAATTGGCTCTGAAGATGCAAAAACATCAAATGTGAAACCAGATAAGATGGAAGAGACGTTAACTTGCATTATTTGCCAAGAACTGCTGCATGACTGTGTAAGGTATGTAAGAGTGACAGAAGCTTTAATCATGTGGTAATAATGCAAGACATTCAGTGATAAGTGTTTGAGGAGGTCAGGATAATCAGCATTTTCACAAGCCCTCGTGGTTTTCCTTTCCCTAACTCATCTGTATAGTCAAATCAATGCTAAATAGTTTTTTGAGTGTTGTGGATGTATCTGAAAAAATGAAAGATTTGTATTTTAACTCCATTTGCTTGTTTTCCAGCTTGCAGCCTTGTATGCATACTTTCTGTGCTGCCTGCTACTCAGGATGGATGGAAAGATCTTCTCTATGTCCAACTTGTCGTTGTCCAGTAGAACGTATTTGTAAAAATCACATATTGAACAACTTGGTAGAAGCTTATCTGATTCAGCATCCAGGCAAGTTGAACAGTGTCTCTGGCAGAATATGATGGCTGTCACATATGAGCTGCATAACTGATGTCTGCACACACTGTTGTCTATAAAATACCAGTGTGTTTTATTTCCCTGCTGTTCTCTCTGACATGGTTTGTCAGAAAACAAGTGCATTTAACATGACATAATGACCTGTGGAAGATGATTTAATACTGTGAGTATGCTAAGAATTCTTCATTATAATTTATTATTTAATCATGAGAAGGATACTTCTGAAAAATATACTTGAATGTAGATTTAATTAACTTTGATCATGGTCTCTTGAAAACCAAACTTAAGTTGCCTGATACTAGATTTCCTTAACAGAGAGGGGAATTTAACTAAGATGATCTAGAACTCTCTTATCCAAAACCAAATCTTATGGCAATGAAAACACAGTAATGGTAACTGTGTTAATAAAGTAGAGTGCGGATCAGGGATGGGAGCTGTTCCTTTCTCCTGAAATTTGAATTTGGTTCTCATGCCAGATAAATGTCGCAATGAAGATGATGTTCGGAGCATGGATGCCAGAAACAAAATTACTCAAGACATGCTACAGCCTAAGGTGCGGAGATCTTTTTCAGATGAGGAAGGAAGTTCTGAAGATTTACTGGAATTGTCAGATGTAGATAGTGAATCTTCAGATATCAGGTATGTCTCTTTTTAAGTTGTGTGCTGAATTAGATGTATCTGTTTGAATGCACAGACCCACAAACTGAGCTAGTTGCACGAGTGCTGTTATTGCTGATAGTGTTTCCATGATCATTGCCAGAATGAATATGTTTTCATCAATTCTTGACAGTAATTAACTTGGCAGTTTTGCTGGCCATCCTTTTGAACCTTGAGCAGTCAGCAAAAACTAGAACTTCCTAGAAGTCCAGCAAGATTCAGTCTGTGACCAACAGTTCTATGGTGAATTGTGCAACAAAAAAAGACAGATTTCTGGCTAAGATCTTGTCAGGAGATAAAGCAATCCATGATCCGATGAGTGCATTTGCAATGATTGTGCTTTCTTATGTGTCTGGAATGCTGCTTTCACTGGGTGTATGGTACCAAAGCAGCTGGTGCTTGACTTAGGAATTCCCAAATACCAAAATATCTCCTCTTTATTTTCAACAGCAAACACTTTTTGTTAAATGTCTACAGGGGAACAGAAGAATTCTTCATGTAGATAGCTATTCCAGCTTTGTTCCTCTCTCTTTCAGTCACATTGCTCTTTTTTTTCTTTTCCTTTTGTTTAAAACATTCTTGAGGAATACTACAAAACCCAAAGTTTTTATCTGTCACAGCTACAGCAGTCATCAGAGCTGTAAGCTACTGAGTTACATAAACTTCCATCCATTACTGAATGAGGAAATCCTAAATTTAAACTTTGAGAGTCTGACCAACCTTGTCTAGCATAGTGATGTAAGTTGTATTTCCATTTGTTTGGTATAATTTCATATGACCTTATTTTATTCTTTCAGTCAACCATATATAGTATGCAGACAGTGCCCAGGGTACCGAAGACACTCTGTTCCAACTGTGCCTGGCACAGGCCAGGAGACAGAGGCAGGAGGAATGCAGGCTCTGGGAGATGCTCCATCAACCTCTGCCAACTTCCCTGCAGGTCAGTGTGACATTGCCCCAGCAGTGCAGCACTAAAATACTGAAACTCAGACACTCAGGGCAGAGTCAGAACGGCCTGGGTTGAAAGGGACCCTTAAAGATCATCTCCAACTCCTCTGAGCTAAGCAATGAGCTGTGTTACAACAATGAACTAAGACCTAAGCAAGCTCCCTCTCACAGGACTGAGCAACTCCACACCAGTGTCTTTGCAAATGCAATGTTTGGCTGTAGTTTTTCTGTGATTATCCAGAATGAGTTGCTGATGGTTAATAGTCCTTAAACTGTTCTACATACTGAAATATTTTACACACCTGTGCAGTTTAGAAGTCTGAATGCTGTTTTTCTGCTGTTTTATAGTGTCTTGGTAAAAAGGTTGCTTGCTTGTTATTTTTGAGATTTTTATGTTGTTAATATTCACTAAGATTCCTCATCCAGATTGCAATTGTGTACATTGTTCAATGTATCTTTTTTTCCTTTTTAACTCATCCAGCTGTTCAGGAATATGTGTGTCCTGCTCAAGGAAGTCATGTAATATGCACCTGCTGCTTTCAGCCAATGCCTGACCGAAGAGCAGAGCGTGAACAGAATCCTCATGTTGCTCCTCAGCAATGTGTGTACATTTTTTATTTTATTTTCTGCAGAACTAACTTTGTCCTTATTTATTATTAAACTTAAATTTACTTAGAAGACTGCTTTTTATATGAATCTTCTCTATTCGGACTCTTGTAGTGACAGCATGAAGGAATCTTCCTTTACAGAATTTATTATTCCTTTAAAGACTGTATTTTAAATGAGAAAGTTGTACCTTTTTTAAACCAAGTTTATTAGGGATCTGTTGTTGCTGATTTATGAGAATGGTAACTGTTGAGTTTTGTTGTGTTCAAGTCCTTACAGGGGTTTTCTTTGTTATTTTACAGGCACAGTTTGTCTGCAACCCTTCTGTCACTTGTACTGGGGCTGCACTCGCATGGCGTGTTTTGGCTGCTTGGCACCGTTCTGTGGTATTGTGCAGTAATCTGTTACTCATGAGCCTGTTTGCAATAATGTCTGTCTGGAACTTTAAGTAATTTAAGAGACATAGATTAGTTTGTAGCACAGTCATGCAAAAAGAAACAAGGGCTATGTCCTCACATCACAAACACAAAAAATTGAAGTGGTATGTGTCATAACTTTGAGAGGATTTAACTTTGTGTCTTCATACAATATTGGGCTTAGAAACTACACTTGCTGAGCACAATGCTTTCCAATATAAAAAATCATGGTGTATTTCAGTCTAGCAAGAGAATCATAAAAACCAGTGCAAGAGCACTGAACATCAGATGGTAACGGATTAGAAAAGAACCTTGCCCTCTTAAACATGCAGACATCTGAAACTTAAGGTTTTTTGACATTTTTAAAAAATAAATTAGAACAGTTGGAATGGCTTGTCTGCAGTTTGGAGCTAATGGAATATGTTTTACTAGCACTGGTAATTTCTGCAGCTTGGTAGTGTTTGTGGACTGAAGCTGAAATAGTAAAATCTCAGTATCTTGTCTTTGCCACTGGAAGTTGTAAATCACATGCATTAGCAAACGCTGAATGCAGTCATGTACTTGGTGCTCACATGAGCCTGTGCATGTTATTTCAGGAAACAGAGGAACCTGCAAAAAATGTGTGAGTGCCATGGGGTTTGGGTAAGAAATAGTAACTTTTATTCTTCTTCTTTTTCTGATTAGAAATAAATCTTGGTGATAAGTGTTTAGATGGCGTCCTGAATAACAACCACTACGAATCAGATATCCTAAAGGTATGTTTAAAAATCATTGTGTGTGATAATAACAAATGTACAAAGTTTAAGATGTACTCACTGATGGAAGTGATTTACTGCCTAATAGTTACAGTGGCAGCGTTGTGTCACTTGCAGAACCTGATTCGAAAAGGCTGATTAAATGATCTCCAAGTGATCATCCAAAATACTATTTAAGAGAAAAATAATTAAATAAAAACGTGCCAGGAAAGCAATGCTTGTTAAATATTTTGTCCCAGACAAGTTAAATTTCATACTAATTTGTATGGACAATATTTTGCCCGTACCATAACAGAGTTGCCTAAATTAGGTAGACTGGATGAAATCTTGATTTGAGGTAAATGAGAGTGTGACTGGAATGAATCTGTTTGCAAACTTTTGGCGAAAGTGGAGATCTGAAAAAAAGATACTTAGTGGAAGGTTTTATTGGTGGTCTGAATGTATCATGCTAATTAAGTTACAGGTATTTAATTTTTACTTGTAATCAGCATAAACCCATTCTGAAAACATAGTTACTGATAGATTTGGAAATAATTGAGAATAAGTGGCTTGCTTACTCTTTGAAGTTGGAGATTTTTCTAGATTAAACACTTAAATTGCTCTTTTCAGGATTACCTGGCATCCAGGGGTCTGACATGGAAAAATATGTTAAATGAAAGTCTCTTAGCTCTTCAAAGAGGAGTTTTTATGTTGTCAGGTATGTGTTGTGTTCAGTTTGCACGTGCATGACTCCTTGTCTGGATGTAACTCGGCAATGTTACCAAGAAGTTTGGAGTTCTGTGTACAGAGCCAGTGCAGTCCTGGCTCTTTAGTTAAATCTGATTTATTAAGCCTTACATTTCCACAAACTGGTTTTCTCCCCAGATTACAGAATTACTGGAAACACAGTGCTTTGCTACTGTTGTGGCCTTCGCAGCTTTCGAGAACTTGCCTACCAGTACAGGCAGAATATTCCTGTTGCTGAATTGCCAGGTGGGCATTGTTTTGATTTTGTAAGGAAGGAAAAGTCACTTAAAGAGTTAACATCAGTTTTATCTTTGTATCTGTGTTCTTTTGGCCCTTTCAGGTAGCCCAGTGCAAATCTCCTTGCAGGGCTAGTATCTCAGATGCTCCTTGCTTTACTTGTCAGCTACTAAGCTTGTGTGTAGTTATTTTCAGACTCCCTAATGGAACCTCTTCTTTCAGTATCATTTCTCATCTGTAGAATAAGTGTATCTGCAGAGTGAAAAGAGGAATTCAGTAAAATGAGAATATAGTCAACAGGAACCAGTTGCTGTAATTTAATTTATTTTGCCATTTAAATACATACCTTCTGAACAATTTAACATTTTACCAGCACTCAGCTAGGAACAAGAATGCTTTCATAAACTGATTCTAAATCTTTGCTTTTACAATTTTAGTATAAAATAGCATGCAAGCAACTGTGCCTCCTTCAGACCAAAATATGTTTGGAACAGAAGCTATTCCAACAGTTTGCTTTTAAATATTACTTCTGTCAATTTAGTTCTTGCTGTTAGCAGCAGCTTCCCAGTCTTAAGCTGTTGAGCACTCTGCTTGTGCTGCTGTGCATAATGAGCAAAACTAGTGTACCTGGTTTGTCCTTAGCATTGCTTTTCAGTTCAGCTGCTGGACAGCTGAGTTGTAGTATGTGAAAGTGGGGGAAAGCAACAAACTCTACCCAAATTAATAATTTTTCTTTTGTATGGAAATATATCTAGACAAACGCTGAGTGTCTAGTCAAGTCATCTCTATTAAACTAAATGGTAAAATTCAGTTGACAGCACTGGGAACCAAATACTTTCATCATAAGTCTGCATTAACTTCATACTAAAAATTAATTTTTTGTCCTTCACAGAGTGTTTGCTTTGTTTCCAGAAAGGTGAAACAATATAGTGCTACAGTCGTGTCTTGTTTCTGATGAGTAACCACCATTAGCAGTGCCTTAATAATCTGGGTCACCTTTAATGACTTTTGTAATAAATGTAGCATTTCATTTGTTGTTGTAGTGACTGTCACGTCACGTCCTGATTGCTACTGGGGACGCAACTGTCGAACTCAGGTCAAAGCACATCATGCTATGTAAGTTGTACACTTTAGAAGGTGGTTTTGGTTTGTGTTCCTTAAAAAAAAGCCAATAGCAATCCAAAAAGCAGCCTTTGAAGTGCCAGAACTTGCAGCATAAAGCAGAATTGGGGGAGCTTTGAGGGCTTTTTTTTTTTTGTCATTTTTGTTTTTAACACAACTTTGAAATGAGCTCTCTGTGCATGTCAGAAGGGCACTGCCAGCACTTGTGAGTTCATGTAGCCCATGGCTGACACTTCTTGAGTCTGTTTTTCCACCACTGGGGTGGAAGGGGAGACTCTTTTAGTGAGTGCAGCTTAATTGAAGAGATCAATTGGTGGGAATAATTAGCAACAAGAGCAGCTTGCAGCATGTAACATAAGCCACAGCAGGTTCCTGAGGAGTTTCTGGGTCTTACATCTCTGACCCAAGAAATCTGGCATGCGTTGAAAATAAAGTATTGAGCCTGAAAAGAGATTAACCTTCTACTTGTCAAGAGTTTTCATACATCCAGGGCACTTGGACTCCTGGTATCTGGTCATTTATGAGAAATGTCCTTCCAAAATAAATCAAGCTTCTTGAATAAAAAAAAAATCAAGGCCTCTGATGACCAATGCAGTTTCATTCTTATAAAAAGATGCACATGTGGTAAGACAAATACTAAAGACTCATAAAACGAAACAAAAATTTTCTCCCTAAGAGCAAACTGGTTTCAGGGAGGGTTGAAAAATCTTTCTTGCCTCATGAATAATTCTCTAAATTCTCAGTGTAATTTAAGATAGAGGAGCTATTACCCCTTATTGAGAAATTGCCTTAATGAATAGTAGATTCTGCAGCATCTTTCTAATGTTGCAATGTACATACCCGCTTAGCATAATTCCTTTAATATTTCAGGTACTGTGGGTTGAAAATAACCAGTCTGTGCAGCTCAGGCAAGCAGATCATGAGACAGACTTGTAAAATATTCATCTGCAGTCTCTTACAAATTCAAGGGTTTTACCAAATAGCCTTCAAAAATAATTTTGGATTTAAGTTGCAGATGTAATTTGAAGTACCACTGCTATCTGTAACATCACATTACAGGACTGTGTTCCCAGAGGAGATTTTGTTTTGAAATGTTAGCGTTAATTCAGTATCAAAGTACTCACTGGTCATCTTTGTTCATGTTGTGGATAATTTCATCTAGAATAAAAATGACTCAGGGGTTTTTTCCTTTTATTTCCTTCTTCTTCTTTCTTTTTTTTTTCTTTTCTTTTTTCCCAAGCATTAGCACTTCCTAGAACTTTGCTGGCTGCTACTCTTAGTTCTTAAAATCCACAAAAGCAAACAATCCTGTTATACCACTTCTTTATATCCAGTTAATTTTTTAATGTTTTTAATTGAGCTAAATTGTTCTGCTAAGTAGTTTGGTTATGTGAGCAGGGTTTTTCCTATCTTTGATCTAATTCAGCTGAGGGGGACATTCAGGGTCTCCTTTGCACCGTTTCCTCCACATGTAGTGACACACTCAACACCCCAACTTCAGTTTCGGTTGTGTGTCAGGGGCCACATGGCCCAAGTAAGAGAAAACCAAGGAGTGAACAGTGAAATGTTTTTGAGAAGTGGGAAGAAGTGCTTGGTATAAAATTATGTTACCTGTTTAATCCACGACGACAGGTTTGCCATTCCCGTAAAACTTCTATAATACAGGCTGAGAAAAACCTTTTCTTTCCAGAAGATTCTAAGCCACTGAGAGAATGTGTTTATGTTGAAATGTATCATCAGCCTGGTTAATTCTAGTTCTTAATGACTTGTGTAATGCTGTCTACTAAAAGTTACTAATATCTTGCAGGGGAAAATTAATTCACCGATTCCTGTTTTAATTGCCTTCTGGGTTTGAAGTGTGCAGAAGTACAGAGGAATGCTTTTTAATAACAGGTTTTTTGTGTGCATAATAAAACTAATGAGGGTTAGGCAGGAGAGATGTTGAAAATCCTGCTACATGTAAAATGGCAGTAAAGTATGAACTGAACAGGTTCTGAAAAACAGACATTTTATTGTGTAAATGGTCTGCTTTAGATTTAGACTATTTAACATTTAAAATACCCTGCGAAACATGCTGACTTGCTTTTGTTGCCTGACTTCTGAGAACTTTGTTACATTTTAATAGTCTTATGTTTTTCTTTATTTCAGGAAATTCAATCACATTTGTGAGCAAACACGATTCAAGAACTGAATACTTGTAGTCTGTGGAGAGGGGACAAAAACCTGTTACACTTCTTGTACAGTTTAAGGTTTCAGGGGATCTGCTCAGTTCCCCCATAGCAGGGAATCAATAACTTTTGCATCAGGTAACCTGATGTGAAATTTTTAATTTGTAGAATTTTACAGCTGTACATGAATAAGGTAGATTTTTTTTTTCCCAAGGTAGTCCAGCAAGCATTGCATTCCATGCTCATGACTACAGTGTCCCTGTGTCACTTCAGTGAAGAACTCAAACAAATTACACACACAAAAACCAGCCATATCTTGGGATGACCTAAGAATAAGGAGTGTATTTGCACTACTTGTGAAGAAACTAAGAAAAATCGTTAGACATTAAATAGAAAAGTTTTGTATGGGTAACTGATGGGTATTTCAAGAGCCATTAATATTTAAGAAGGAAATTGTCAGTGTATATTTGTAACTGCATTTTACGGTAGTCTGATATTTTGTTGCTACCCATTGCATTTGGGCTAGAAACCACATTAATATTAATTTTTTAAAAAATCCATCCAATAAAGAGCTGTTTCAGCTTAAAGCTTCTACCACATGTGCAGTGTTGTAGTGGAGGTAGTACAGTTTCCTTTCTTAGTTTAGACATGTTGATGTTTTTATTCACATGAAATTACAAAAAGAGAATTGCACAAAAATTTGAAGATCACATTTAAAGTTGGGGTAATACTTGAAGCAGAACAGACTTCTGCTAATATTACTTCTGTAGTGTTTTATATCAGAAGACCAAACAGTGCTTTTGACATAGAGCAACCAGTAGGACACACTGGTGGTTCATTTTTTTGTATTTCTTCTTTGGTTTGATACCGTGTGCTAAATATGTACCTCTGCAATGCAGCTGTTCTCTAGCATGCATACACTGGTGAAAATGTAGAAAAAGCTATAATTTAAAACAGAATATAGCAGCTTTACTGGAAGGAACAATCTTACAGAAAATAAGTGAGTTTTGTAGCAATATGGAGGCATTTCTGGATAGGGATAGAGATAGGGATCATGAAGGGGAACACTGGTGTCACTGACATAGTAAATGTAGATTTTATTTTCATGCCTTCTGCAGAGCTCATTCAGGAGATATCCCAAGTGTCATTAACAGTAAAGAAATCCCAACTTTCCCCCTTCCCCACGAATTGACATGATCTAATCTGTTTCATCATCATCTGGTTGCTAATGTTGACAAACCTCGACTGGGACCAATTTTGTTTTCATCATACCTAGAAGAGTGAAGCAGAATGAGAAGAAAGCATACCAAATTACCTCTGTAGAGACCATGTTGTTTTTAAGTATGCCTTATTTTATGAGCAGGATTTATACTTGAGTGTTAAAAAGTGTACACACAGATCTTGTGATATAATGGAGCACAAATGATGCAGCACAGCGTGTCTACTGGTTGCAGTGAATTAACCAACTATTTCCAGTAATGCACATCTTAATATGAATGCTAATTAGAATGATGTCTTTCTGTTTAGATTTTTATTTTTGAAAATAGCTGTCACAAGGATGGGTCTGTTGACCATGCCCTTATGCTATTAAAAATACACTTTGGTGTGGACTTCTCTTCCTAATCTCTGGGCATTTTCTCCTGTGAGTAGGATTGAAATTGGATCTGGAATATTACTTGAAACTTCTTTTAACAACAACAGTGTGTTTCTGTCTTTTAGCATTATTAACAATGTTCTGTTGCTTCTGTATTTGTATTTTATGTTTAGATTTTTTAATGGTTATTGTATCTTCTCAGGACAACCATTCCCAGCTGGTTTTGATCTCATTTTCATCTCTGGCTGTGCATGTAGCAAATTGAGTGCAGTTGTGGAGATCAAGCCTTTGCACATTATATGCAGAAATGTGCTTTACATTCTCATTCACCACTCCCACACCCCAGATGGGCTTTCAGCACAGCCTGTCACTGTGCTGGTGTTCAAGCCTCTTGTGCTGAAGTTGTTTTGTTGGTCAGGAGTAACTTGCACTTACTCAAGTTATGTTTGTGTAGGGGTGTGTTGTGTGACCATAAGAGTAAAAAATTGGGGGGAAAAAACCCAAACAGCAGAATTCATGTGCTTAACATCTAAACTACCTGTGCAGTAGATGTTCTTCAAATTCTTTTTATAAACCCCTCTTCCTTTTCCCTGTCACAGATAATGAATCTGCCTTTCTATGCATATAGGGTTGCGGTAGTGCAATGGAATGAAGGGATTTTTTCTGTCATTTATATTGTACCAGGAAGAGATCAGAAATTGACTTGCAGATGGGGGAGGGTGAATAAATCCTGATCTTTATATGCTCTTAAGTAAGTAAGAGTATCTGTCATGGGTATTACATACTCTACTTTAGACCTTTTTAAATGTATGGTTACCAGGTGATAGTTAATGTGATAAATGTATGAACTATGCTTGGTGTAATTGTTTAAATACTGTAAAGGTGCAGCATATTTTTAACCTGTCTAAAGCACATCCCCACCTCCTTTATAAGAGATGTTTGGAAGCTGAGCATGAAATGTGGTAGACTAGATGTGAAAACCAAGGTGATTATGATAGGATTTGACATAGTGGTGGACAAGGTATATAGTCTCTCTCTTTGAGAAAAGTTCTTTTATAAAGAAGGTGGAGAGTAGTTCTTCCAGTTCTCTTTTGTGGTTTATTTTTTTCCTGAACTAAGAAGTTATTAATTAAAAAAAGAAAAAAAAGATACTGAAGTCGTCTGTTTGTGTTTCTTCTGTGGCATATACTCTGACCATAGAAATGGATGTATGCAGCACTTGCTAATGCTTGGTCAAGCTATTAATTATTTGAATGTTGAGATTTTACAAGTAAATACCATCCCTGAACTTGTAGTAACTGAAAATAACATGAGTTTTTGTGTCATTCTCAAACTTCCTCAAAAGTGTCAGATGTTATTGCAAAGGACCATCAGTATCTCTACAGGATTTACAAATTAATAATATAAGCAAAAGACTATTAAACAGAAGTAACAGGGCTTCAAGATGCTAACAAACTTTGAAGTTTGCTACTTTTTAAAAAGTAGATACTATTTTAGTTTCTTGCAACTCCATAAACACTGAAGTGACAAGTATTGTACCACTTGATTTAACAGCAGCCTAGAGGGAATGACTGTGATACTGTGTTCATCCTTATTATGATCTAATTTATATAAATTATAAGGTTTCAAATTACTACTGTTAATACAACTTCTTCTGAACAGAACTTGAGCCTTGCTGAGTAAATAGGAGGACTTCTCTGCACCCTGTTGTATCTGAGGTGGAAGACAGTGGTGCCAGAGTTGTTAAGCTTCAAATTGCAGTTTAACATCCCAGGATTTTTGTGCTGCTGCCATTCCCATACTTGAAGCTGGATCCCCTTTCACGTAGCTAATCTATGTTGCTGTTCTTAAACCAGCTGTCTGACTAAATTTAAGTGAAGCTCCAACTCAGGTTAAGTAATGTAAAAGTGAAAACGCTGTGGTGTTCTGTGCACCAGAACGATGAGCTGATAGCCTTTCAAACTGGTAATTTTGGCTGGCCCTGCACTTACAGTGGTGGGTTTAAATGTTTATACTCCATTATGTCAACAAATGACTTGTAACTAATTTAGTTTGAGGAAGCTGCTGATTTGGGATTTATGCACTAGTGAGAGATCAGGTCTGGCACAGCCAAAGCTCTTCCAAGCACTTTCTCCATAAAGAATAAAGAAAGCTGTTCGTGTGGCAGAGAGGGAACAAATGGCAGCTGGGCCAGCTGGCAACAGGCTCAGTCAGTCCCAGAGCCCTCGCAGGGGCTCAGGTGCTTGAACTCTGCGGGATAATTTCTGCTTAAACTCTGAAACTGTTTTCCTTGTATTTAACAGGAAAAACTTAGTCTTTTACACTCCAAGGTTAATCAGCTCTTTCATTCAGCAAACAAAATCCATCCATTTGGTAGCAATTTCTAGTCTTCAGTAGAACTGTGTAGGGCAGATGGCTTAGCCTGCAGCAAGAGCTTGGGGAAATGATTCAAGTAAAAGGAGTTAGGAATTTGGGAAGTGAAGGCTTATTCCAAATTATGCTCTGAAAATCTGGTTTCTTATGGCCCCTTAGAAGTCTGCTGGAAAGAGGCCTTATTTTTTATGGTCTGCCCTCTTAAAAATAAGTCAACAGTCACTGAAAGTTAGGAAAAGAACATCTTGGTTTGAAGAACATGTGAGGATTTTGCATTTTTTCCACCTATTTTATCTAACATTCTTTCTGCATGATGTTTGGGAGCTGAAATACCACTTACACAATTCCAAGGAATAAGTTCTGAAGAAAACTAATTATACTATTTCCCACAGCAATGCTTAATATGCAAAGATTGCTTCTAAATCTGCTTTCCAGGTCATCCTTCTTTTCTTCACACTTCCATTTTGACTTTCAATGAGGTAATTTCACCCTTAAGCTCATTAGTTTCCATAGGAAATGAATTATAAAAAATGCTAAGTGTGCCATATGAGGTTTAACATCAAAGACATTTCTAGACAGACCATGAATATATGTTGAAGCTGTATTTAGTCTCTGTTGGGTATTCTTTTCAGTGCTGCTGAGTTTCAGTTGCTTTCATTAGGTAAGTGTTGGCTTAGGACTTACCTTTTTTTTTCCCCTTGCAATCCAAATTAATCTTTAATTGTTTAGAATAAAATCTACTGACTGGACTGTTTGACTCAAAGGTGTTTTGTTAGGGCTCGTGTGCCACCCTCCTGAGGAAAAAAAAACCCAACAAAACAGTTTTGAGTAGAAAGCTTTGTAACCATCTGCTCTTAACAAAAAGAGTTCTAAAAGGAAACTTCAGTTCATGTTTTGCTACGAAGTTATAAGTGGATTTTTCTTGCTATCCTGAGTCTTCTAAGTTAGGATGCATTACCTGGATGTTAAATCTGTTGTTTTCCCTCTGAGCCTCCATTCCCAACCAGTTTAAGTACCTGACAGTAAGAACCCCAGCACACCAGATTCTTGTCAGCTTCAAGCTTTTATTTTGAAGCTCTGTTTGTACAGTGAAAAAATAGGGAATGCCCACTTATTTTTGTCCTATTTAGTCTACCTAACACATTGGCTGGAGGGTTTGACTAGTATATTGCAGAATAATTCATTTAAAAAAAGAAAAGGTGAATATTACTCATTTTTGCTGAAAAGAATATTTCTCTTTGCTAGCTCCATAATGTTTTCTGACATTTTTTCCCCATGCAATTGTGATTGGAATGATTTTTCCCCCTCTTTACTGAGTGTTTGGAGTGCTTATTCCATTTGCTGCTTGGTTACAGAACGCAGAATCGCACAGCAAACCCTGCACTGCACAAGGGTAAAACTGAATCCAAGCCCATGCATGAGGGATGAGGTTTTCTGTCATTAAAAGTGGCAGCACAGCTCTCCAAAGTCATAAGAGCTGTTAGGAACAAAATAAATGCCATAAGTGATACTGTTTAAAAACTAATCCTAGTCAATATTTACAGCTGAGAGTATTAAAGTGCTTTATTCCACCCAGAGCTTTCAGAATTTCTTAACTCTGCACTATGACTTTTTTGAAGAGTTTGGGTAGAAGGTGTTTGTGTTCTTGGGGTAAAAAAAAAGAAGAGATGAGAACTTCAAAACAGTTGCTTTAGCTGTAAGAGAAAGAAAATATTTTATACATGCTTTGAAGGTACAAAACAAAACACAAATACCTTGTTAGCAGTTAATTTTAGTGATCTGCCTAAAAAAAAAAAAATTCAAAAAACCCCTAATCAAACCAAAAAATTTCAAAAGGCAGGTCAGGAACTGAACTCTCCCCTGGGGTACCTGCAGCACATTGGGCTTCAGCATCTTCTACTGCCAGAAGGCATCACCTTTAAATAGTTGGTAAATCAGCCACCTCTGTTCTGAGAATGAGCAGCACTGCTCAAAATTGCGTGTTCATCATGAGGAGGGCCTCTCTCACCACATATCTGTGTGTGTATATATAAATAGATATGTATGTATACAGTCCATGCTGCAGCCAGGGGGTCTGGTGCAGTCCCGTGAATAATTGGCCATGTGCTGCTGCAGCAGGCAGGGATGGAAGAGTGTTCAGGCAGCAGGATGTGGAAGGAAACACGAACTCCCACAGAAACCTCTGGCAGCAGATAGACAAACCTGGTTAGCAAAGGCTGTTCTTTGGTTACACAACAGGTAGTGGAGGAGGTCGGTGTAAACAACCTCATCTTCCGTCTCACTCGGCTGCTGAGGAGAAATTGGGAAGGATCTGAAAAGGAGCGTTTGCTTTTCTGCTCTTCTACCACCACTGGGGTACCCCACGTGCTGTCCTGGTGCTCTGAGGCACTGCCCATACAACTCAGGCTTTCAGCAGAACAAAACAAGTGTTGTTACACTGTAGAAATGAGTAGGTAAACATGCTTTTATTGAAAAAGCCACTTTTTCCAGCCCTTCAAATGTAACTATTGTCAATAATTGAACACAAGTACTTTTCAAAAGTAGATTTTAGTACTTCAACCTTTAGAAATGTAGTAAGTAACAGAACATTGAATCACGATGTATATGAATTTAATGCAGTAGAAGTTATTGTTAGAGTACTGAAGACTTCTAAGTACTTTTTAAATCATAAATATATTAACTCTTCCCTTTGCATCAAGTAGCATTAATTTACAACAACAACAAAAAAAATCCCCACCAAAAAAGAGCCAACCAACGTGGAGCCAGACTTTGGCACTTCAAAACTACTCAACACAGTCTGGAAATAATAAATGCAGAGACTTGTTTGCTGTTCATGTTTGAGTCAACTGCTAAAGGGCAAATGTGCTTTTGCTTCCACTGCTACCAGCTGCAAGGCTTCTATGTCTAGGTAGACATGTAAACACACAGAGAAAATATAAGGCAAAACCTATAGTCTTGTGTTGCATATCTCAGACATTAATAGGTGGCAAATGGAAGCTGTAATAGCAGGTGAAATCATAAATTATTCAGTAAAATATTTCAGGAATCAGTCTTAAATGCCTTCACATAGAAGGATTAAGATAACTGGATGCACACTGCAGCTAACATAGGGGAAGACTTGTGCAGAAGATTTCTTTCTGACACCTGTTTTATGACATACTATTGCTTTAAAACAATGTGCTGTGTCAGCTGCAAAATGCAGCTTCAGAGGGAATTTTTTCATTTAAGAAAGAAAATTCTAAATTGTGGGACAAACATGCAGGAGTCTCTTGCAAAGATAGGAAAATATCACCAGGAGGCAATTAAAATAGTGATGGGGCTATTAAAGGCAATAGGACTAGCAGGCTTCCCTTTGGTTCAGTGTTCCATTGAATGCCCTGGATTTGTACTCAGGGAGGCACAGCCACACAGGATTAATTTCTAAAGAAAGCGAGCACTCAAAGTTTGCCCCACCTTAATTTTGTCTTTCAAGTCTTGCCTGCTAAAGGAAGGGGAATAGTTCTCTAGTCACTGTGCGTTACCAGCAATAAATAGCTGGTGGATATAGGATCAGAGCAGCTGCAAATATCCAAGTGCTGGATGCTGAAGACTATTCCTAGTATTTCAGTGTTTTTGTACACATGCTCCTGTTGCCATGAGGAGTCACCTAATGTAGTGGGCTGAGGTGTTCTAAGCTTATGTAGACCTGACGAAGATAAAGCTACATCAGACTTTAATAGAACAAGCATCTGGTATTGGGTTGCTCAGCTTGTCTGTACACTTCTCTAAAGAGTTAGGAGATGAGATGATCATGGTCTTTAATATTAGAGTTGCTAATGCTTGGTAAGCTTTGTGCTAGACTGCAGAAGTTATGAAATACTTAAAATGAAGTTTACAAAACTGTATGCAAACATGCATGATTGAATTCTTACCCTTGGCTTGGCAAGGCTTGGATCGTACAGGCAGAGCCATAAACAGAAGTTAACTCAGAGCTCCCAACAGAAAGACTCAAGTGATACCACAGGGACAGGGGACTGATCTACATTTCAGACACAAACCACGCTGTTATATATGAGCCCCAGGTTACTTTCATTCCCATCCCAGAAAAGGGTTTCTGCAGTCTGAAGTACCTTTTCAGAGGATGCTTTCTTGGACAAACGACATCCAAATCTCATGCAGGAGAAGAGATGAGGTTAGTGAGCATAAGGGGAGATGGCATTTGTGCTGTGCTGTGGTTTGTATCCTCATAATCTCAGTCCCAACATGTGGGAAGCAAAGACCGCTCTCAACAAAGCTGCCCCCATGGGACTGCCACACTCAGCTGCTCAGCACAGCTTCTGCTCTGCTCGTGTCCCTGTTCCCCCTGGCTTTGGGAACTGATGTTTCAATCTTTCCGAGGACATCACTGGACTGATGCCTGGCACAGCATAGGAGCGGGGGTGTCGCAGTTCTGTGAGGTCTCCGTAGTGTTGGCATCTCCACCTGCTGAGCTCTGCTGGTCCCTGGAGGAGCCGGGGGCCTTCCCATGACCTTTGTATGAAGTGGGGGATTTTGCCCAAAGGGGAAGACTCGATGTGAAGGTGGCAGAGCTGTTCCCCTCTGCAGTCAGAACCACCGGCTGTTTCTCTGGCACGGCTGGAGCATATACAGCATTTTGTTCTGACAGGTGATCTCCACATTGACTAAGGTGTTCTGCTAGGACCAGAGGCTGCTGATCATCCCCTTCTTCAGAAATAACAAAAACTGGTTTGTTTTTATCTGTTTCTACCATAAGCTCCTTTGTTTTTGAACCGTTGACCAAGTTGATTTTCAGTGGGTTGGAGCTCTCTAGAAGATTTTTGGGGCTTTGGCTGTTAACTGGAGATGCTGCCCCTAGATGTCTTGAGGGATCTAAGGACCTCACATGTTTGCTGTCAGGGGAACTGGCTAAAAATCCAAAATAAGGGTTCCCAAATCTGGATTTCTTCAAATTGCAGGAGGTTAGCTTCCGCTGCCTCTGTGCAGACAGAGTGAGGGGGTATGAGGCATTACTGGCAGATGAATCAGAGTAAACAGTCTCTGATGCTCCCTCTATCTCAGTGGCTGAGATTACCTTTCTGGTTGGCACACCTTGGGATCTTGCAGCTGTAGAAAAACCCTGCACAAAATAGTACAAAATTAATAGACATGCCATGAAAAGCAGCTCTCTCAAGAAACTCTGATCCCAAGAGAACTAAAAGTTAAAATTCCCGGTTATGTTAGAGGTAAGATGCATTCTTTAGCAAAAATCTATGTTATTACCTCAAAAAGGAAGAAACATCCTTTATTAGCTTTGTAACAAGCTGTTGGTTTGATGACTACAGTCAGTGAGACCCAGATATCCCTGCCACACCTACGGATTCCTTGCAGTGCAATAATAATACATCAATTATAATAAACTCAAGGCATAACCAGGGGGAAAAAAGCACATGTCGGAACACTCAATGAGGTAATCTTGTCGGAAGGCATTTTTTAATGTTCTTCTGGACTGGGGATAATTTCTCAACCAGGTGCTAACTGATGGAAAATACAGCTGGTTAACATTTCAGGAAAGCCTGGCTAAATTACAGTATAATTAGGCCAGAGAGTTTCCCACGCACCAAAGAAGATGGACTGAGATGTGTTTGTACTGCAGGACAGAGGAGGTGAGGCACTGGCCAAGGGTAAAACGTGTCCCATCAGTGAACAGTGGGGAGTACTGGAGCTGAGACCCCGACCTCCGCCTCCTCCCCTCCCTGCAAGACTTACACTGCTGTCAACCAGCTTTGTGAAGGGGCTGTTGGTGCTCCAGCTACACCATTTTTTCTGTAGCTGTGGAATTGGAGCCAGGAAGTCGTGGAAGGTGCGGGCGCTCCACGTGCGCTGCCTGGGACAGGGATTCTCCAGCTGGACATTGCCCTTCTCAGCAGCGTCGGCCCCTGCGGCCGTGGGATGGGAGCTCAGCCAGTCAGACACAGAGGCCGGGCTTGTGACACTTCTTTTTAGGTTTTTGTCCTGAAAAGAGTAAATTGAAATCGTTTACAGTCATCTTTCATCAAAACATTTTTCAAACGCTTTGAAAACAGGCTGTTAGTGCCAGAGACATTGATTCAGTGGTTCTCAGAGGACACAGGAACGCAACTTCTCCTCGTTGCTCTTCCAGTGTGCTGCCTGAAGCTCGCTGGCTTCCCTGGAGGAAAGTTTTACCTTGCTTCCCCAGTTTCGGGTTTAACGCTGAAGTGGGATATTTCAGTTACATAAGATATAGTCCTACAACTCTCACTAAATATTTGAAATATCTACAGCTTGATTTTACTGGAAATATTTGACAGATCAGAGTCGTAAACTTCACTGCATAAAACAGAATTCTTCCACACTGCTTGGCTCTTGGAAGGCTCCAGGTGTCTCTGTCCTGGGAAATAAAACTTAAGGGGGATGGAGCCCACTGAAAGAAATCCAGAAGCAAGCAAGAAGAGAATCAGAAGTCTCAAAAATGCACAGTTCGGGAGAAAAGACTGAAGTAAGTGGTGCTCTTTATCCTCTATAAGGGAAGAATTAAGAAAATAAAAAGAATGAGAAATAAAGAGAAAGGAAATAATCTGTTCTCAGTGTCTGTGGTGAATAGAACAAGAAGCACAAGAAGTGGATTGGAGCCAAGGAGATTTGCATTTCACATAAAGAATGGTCTTCAGGTGGAAAACATGCTTTAGGAGTAGAACAAAATATCCAGAGAGGTGTAAAATTGGCATCATCAGAAGGTGAGACCACATTAAACTGCTGTCACCAGCCCTGTGTATGAGCAGAGTTGATCAGACATGGGAATGAACTACAGACAAAGATCTCTTCCATATTTTATAAGTTCTGATGTTGAAATCACAATTTTTGTCCTTAATATTGATACAAGCTTAGAGCCAGAAAAGTTAGAGAACCCCTGACATTCCTATGAATCTCCTTTCATTCTTACTGATACTTCACCTGTTATTTATTTAAGCCTCCTGTTACACAACTCTATACATATTTTTAATTTTCAGCTGTGTGAATATGGTTGTCACGAGAAGAACACAAAATCCACATTCCCCAAGTTTACATAGTCCCTAAAGAGTGTCTGAAATAAATCCCACAGTGTCCTGGATTTAAAAATCCTGAGAAACCAGAAACATGTAATTTGTTATTTCTGAGAAACTGAATCTCCCAAGTTTCTGCAAATCGAAGAAACTATTTAGTGAATGTGTCATATTGGAAATGGATGGGCAGAGAGGCAAGAAATTAGCACTAGATCAGAAAAAGAAACTCAGTAGGAAGCCAGGAGAGGCATCAGGCTCTGGATAAGTTTGTTTCAATATTAAGCTCCTAGTCTAAGATTTTATTGAAGGAACAATCTTTATTTATACATTTTTAAGCTGGCTGTCTTCTCCTCAGAGGCCTCTTCAGGCTGTCTTAGGATTTATTATTCTAATATTATTATAAATACCTCCAAACTGATGTAAAAATTAGCCACTGGTTTTGAGATAGATACTCTGGAAGTAACTGGGATGATGAACTATGTATTTTCTAGACTTCAGAAAATGTTTTGGCAAGAAATGTTTGTTAAACTTCCATGATCGTACTCTCTACTCAAACCTTGGCATCTGAAACTTGCAATGTCTGATCAGAAGTCAGAGATCACAGTCGTAAGTTAGCCAAAGGGTGAATGATGCCTTAAACCAAAGTGGATTTAGAAAGCCATGACTCTCCTGGAGGACACTTGGAAGCCCCCCAAAAGCCATCCCACCCTCTGTCTCCTCTGGCCAGCCATGAACAGAGGGGGTTTTTGCTCTCCCAGCTCTTCCCTCAGAACACAGGACTGGTGCCTTCAAATAGGTTTTAAAGGCTGCAGAGCAAAAGCCAGTTAATCGCTGGCTCAGGCCCAGCAGAGCTGAGGCTCACACTTGGTGGGCAGCATAAGACCAAGCAGCCAGACACAATTTCTCAGGGAAAAGATCAGGCTAATTTTTTTAACGAAAGCTCCTTATAACTCGCTTTGTCTAGTCAAGCATTTTGGGTGAGGTGAGTCTGCTGGCATTATTGCCAGCAATGTGAAGGCTCAGGATTTCACACATCTTTTCACATGGGGATAACTGCTCAGCTCCTGCCAAGGAGCAGGCTGTGCTCCAGCGGGTCTCTCATCCCACTGCCTTGTGCTGGGCCACAGAGCCATGCACCACATCCTCGGCGAGGCCTGGGGGCTGGCTGGCCAGTGGCATTTCACACCCTAAAACTACACACCTGAAAATTCAACTGTAAACACGTTTAACATCCAGGAACCCTGAGTATCAAGTGGCCTGATGAGATCCCGTTTGAGGGGTTTGTAATTAGTCTGCTGTGCTCCATTTCCACACCCCTGGAGAGGATTGGCTTCAGCTGTGGGGACAGGCCCAGGGCTTTTAAAAAGGCTCTGCCATACTTCCAGCCTTGGTGTTCTGTTCCTTGAGGAACGTGGTTGGGAGAATTGCCTCACTTGTGTGCTGCATGGGTGTCACTGCGGAGATGCTTCCTGAGTTAATAATGTGTTTAATTCTTTGGGTTACTTTCACTGCTTTTACACTCTTTTTGTTCGGTTTTTTTTTGGTTTGTTTTTTTTTTGTATAAATGCTCTCTGAAGATTGCTTGCAGAAGCGATGTCAGAATAGAAATGGGGGTTTTATGTGTATTTGTTCCTTCTGACTAATGGTTTTCCCTCCTGCCCAGAAGGTGGATGTGTGCGGGACTGCCACCAGGTGAAGCTCTCTGCACTGGAAAGGACCAGGAGTGCAGGTGTTTGCTCAAGGGTGCCCAGTCTGGGTACAGCTCCCAGTGCCTTGCTCCACAGAAGGTAATGTTCAGGCAAGGGAAGGCTGCAGAGCTGTTTTCCCTTCTTTCCCTCGTTCTGTTCATCAGGGTGGCCAGCTGGAGGAAAAGCTCAGCACACGTCTTACACCAGCGTAGGAAAATCCTGACCAGCCTGGCCTCCTGGCTAATTTCCTAATCAAGTGCAGGGATACAGAATGCTTTTGTTTTGTAAACTGTGACAGAAGTATTACACAGCCTGTCCTGGGCATGTGAGTTCCTTGTGCTGGTTGTTTATCCTCTTGTGGGAAAAAGAGAGAGGGCACTGGAGAAGAGAGTATTGACCTGGGAAAGGCTTTAGCAGACACTTGTAATGAATGTGCTCTGTCTGCACCCACTCGAGGTTTGAAGAGGTGACAGCCAGACCTGAGGCTTCTGAGCCATCATCTGTTCCTAAACAAATAAAGGACCAGGAGTCCAGGGGAAAGAGCTAAAATGAGAGAACCTGCAGAATCAATTCAGGTTTCTGTCTGTGAATTCGGAAGGGCCTCAGTGCTTTCACTTGAAGCCCTTGGATTTTTGGGAACCTACACTGTTAATTTTCACATCAGCTTGGTGAGACACTTTCTGCCAAGCTGAGGAGCTGCACAACTTCCCTGATCACTTGGAGTGGTGGGCAGGAGTAGGTCTGACTCCCAGGTCTTTTAATTGCTACCGGTGATAATTTTAATGGAACATCTCGGCTTTGCCAATTAACACTTCTGCAGGCTGGTCCTAGTGCCTGCTGGCAAACATAGGCATTATTTGCTGTCACAGCCAAGGTAGAGTTCTGCATTTGCTCTTCCCAAAGCTGGGAAGATACTGGGTCAGGGGATCACAGTCCACATCATTTGATAGCAGCTCAGCTTGAGGGTTAGGAGAACTGCCTGGTTCAATCCCTGCCTTTCTGGAAAGTGGGTGTTAGGCATAAATGGACAGGTGTGACAAGTGCTGTCTAAGAGGGACATCCTGTGGCTTGCTGGAGATGCTGGGGGATGTTCCTACCTGTATCCTGTAGGTGGTAAAGTTCAGCCCACTGGTCCCAGGTCCAGCAGAAATGATAAACACTTCATCACTCCCAGTCTCAGTGGTCACTGCAGAGATGGAGGAGGGCACATCTGGGTCAGTGTCCTGAGGAGACCGTTCTGTGCTGCCTCTGCAGGAAGTGACTGAGAAAGGAAGAAAATCAATAAAGACTGCTTGCAAGAGTCCAAAACATCTGTTTCCAACTCCTCCATGACAAACCCTCCTCCCTCCTCAGACAATCTAGAGCAGGCTTTGGCTGGCTGTTGCACCAGCCAGAACAAAATTCAAGTCAACAGTCTGCTCTCCTGAAACTGCAAGCTTTTAAAAACAAAACAAAATGGAGAGGAGAAATACCCTTGGGTCTGCTTTCTAATAAAAACAGACGTGAACTCAATCCCTTGTGTTAAACACACGAGGTTGTGCTGCAGATCAGAAACTTGCAGACTTGCTCAAATCATTATTTATTTTTATTTACTCATCCCTGCTAATATTGGGAGCTGTGCTTTTTGGCTAAACCCCAGAGACGCTGCTCCTACAGGCAGCCTGATGCTCCAGGGACTGCCATGGAGGGGTGTGTGTGTCTGCATGTGTCCCCAGGGCCTGTCATCCGGTCCAGGCAAGGAGAACTCTGGCCACAACTTCCTCAAGAAGGAGACGGGAAACTGTTGTGGCTGGGAGCATAGAATTAGCTTTTTATGGAGAAACCCTTGTGAGAGCTGAGTGTTCACTGAAGGTTCACTGGGAAAGTGATGCTGTGTCACAACACAACATAAAGTTGCTCCCTGTTGGCCTTTACTAACCAAAAGGGGCACGGGGACAGTTCATGTGTTGTGACTCAAAATTGCAGCAAGTGACATTCTCTGCAGCTTGGCTGGGATGCTTTTTCCCAGAAGCACACTGTGAGGTAATTGTCACCCAAAGCACCTCCATCCATACAGCCCCACAGAAACAGTGAGCTCCAGGAGCTGGAGTTGACCGAAGACAATTTCAGCATTGTAAAACCCATCCTTTCTGGACAAAGTTAGGCCTGGGGCAGGTGAAACTCTTCCCCAGTTTATGGATCTGTGTAAGTTGTTTGTAGCAGCCTGAACCCAGCACATTTGCTCTGCTAACCCAGTGTCTCTGCAATGCCATGTGCTGCGACAGCTTGTGCTGGCAGCGTGCTGGAGCTGTGCTTGTGCGAGCTCCTTGCCAGGGGAATTACCCTACCAGGGAGGGGGGAGCAGCAAGGGACAGTCCCCACAACAAAGGCTCTCTGCTGTGGAGTAGCTCTCCAGCTGTGCATGGGCGAGACAGCGACGAGGAGCGCGGGGAAGAAGCCATCTGATGAACTGGCCCAGGGCTCCGGGGTGCCCTGACCCGCTCCGGCCGAGGCCCTGCACTTACCCGCCTGCTCCCGGCTCACAGAGTGGTTGTTGTTTTCATTCTCCCGACTTGGCACCACCAGCTGGAGCTCATTGATATCGACAGTGGAGTTCTGGATCCTGTTCTACAACTCAGAACATGCCCCAGTAAACATCGTCAGATAAACAGTGCAACAGCCAATATGAAAGAGAGAAACAGAAATTGCTGAAGCCATTAGCACTAACCTCCTGGTCACTGCATGCGTTGGATGAGCTCCTTTTGGGGCACGTTCTCTGCCTGAAAAGGAGAGACAGCAACAACAACAACAAGCCCTCGAGTGAGTTAAAGATCCACAGCAGGAAAGTTCTCGGCTCTGCTCATCCTGCGAGGGGAACCCAGCAGGTTATGAGCATCCAAAATACTTGCCAAGACTCAAGGCAGCAAGGCCTGTAAACAAGGGGAGAAAATGATATGCTCATGTGGTGGAAAGTCAGCTGAAGAAGAGAAGAACCTGTCATCTTCTTCCCATGCTCACTGCAAGAGCAGGAACAGAGCTCAGACCTCTGCCAAGTCCCACCAGGCTCCCCCCTGACAGCTGCTCTTTCACATCAGTAACTGAATAGCAGGACTGAGATCCTTCAGTCTGGGCAGTGACATCGTTCTTATCCTGCTAGACAGAACATTTCATCTGCATAGCTAATTCTGCATACTGGGTTATATTTAGCAGGCAGAGAGCATCAGATGCTGTTCATTTGTACGACTGTTTCACTGAAAGGCAGTGCTGTGGCAGATGATTATGGGATGAACGTGTCCCTTGGCTGAAGGGAGATGCCATGAATGTTCTTAGCCATTTTTTCGTATTTTTATTAAAACTGAGATTGTGAAACAACTAGTGTTACAAACTTTTGGATGAGTAAGACTTAAAGATATCACAAAGAAAGGCTGGCACTGATGGATGTGATAATGACTGAAACAAGTGTAGTTTGTGTTCAGTGGTTCTCCAGGGGACAGTGCAGACACAGGGGAGCATTAGTCACTGACTGATGGGATGCAACCCAGGTTATTGCAAAGGCAAATTCTCACCCCCAGGTGATGGGGGGCAGCAGGCAGTGGCTGGCAGGGCAGCTTGGGTGGGGAGAGATGGCAGCACTGAAGGCTTGATGGAGTCACAGTACACTCAAGGTTTGGGAGGCTGTGCAGATGTAAAACGCAGTTGCAACTCATGGGTTGCAACCATACATCAAAAGTTTGACTGCACGGGACAGGATTAAAATTAAATAAGGTGGATGTATCTGTTGTTCTTGGGGCTTGGGAAAGAAAATAAAAAATCCCCCATTACTCGAGCCAGGCTCCATGGCCAAAAGTAATTAGAATTATTGGCCAACTAACAACTGAAGCTTTCATTCCCTCCCCAAGTAGCAAACAAAAGCTGCAGTGTGGCAGAGACTTGGAGTTTCCCCAGAGAGCTTTGCCCTGGCTCAATGCAATGAGCCTGAGCAGATACTGCTGATGACTTGGTGCATTGGAGTGGCAGTGGGTGCCAAGCCCATCCCAGGCCATTTCTACTCCTGGCAAGGCAGAGGCTGCTACTTTTAGCCAAGCAAGAGCAGCAGATAGAAATGGGAAAAAAAATCAACAGCTAAACCTGGTACCAGAGGAATAAATCAAGTATGAAGAGAAAAGAAAGTGGAAGGCAAGTTTACGAGGCCAAGAGCTTCCAGGTTACTCTTGGCATCCTCTGCAGTGCCCAGTCCAGCCAGGACAGTGTCCCTGAGCTCAGGGGGCTGGTCCCAGCTCTGAGTGTGCTGCTCTGGTAAAGCACCATCATTTCCCCCCTCAGCCCACCCCGTGCCACCCTGACATTTTCTGCAGTGAGGACAGACTGTGGCTAATACACATTTGACACCTAATTTCAAGCCCCTATTTAGGACAAGAAGCATAAAATAGAGCTTGATGGGCTCAATCTAAAAGAAGTTTAATGCTTAGTGCTTAATGGCCTCAGCAGTCTTATTCTGAGCTGCATTAAAAGCCCACAGCTGGGAGGTGTAGGCAAGCTCCAACCAGTGCCACTGGTTCTGGGGCCAGAGACCAATACCCTCGAAGCAGTTACCACAGTAAAGAGGGAAAAAAGACTCTTCCAATGCACCACAGGCGAGGTAACTCAGCACAGGTCATGGCATCACTTCCACCTGGTCTCGCTTAAATGCTTTAAGTCTGACAAGAACTAAAGTGGTGTCATCAAGGCTTCCCAGGAACAGCATGCAGGGAATACAGGAGGCTGAGATAGTAAACACCCTTTCAAGAGGCTAAAGGAGTAGGGGTAGTCTCTATTTATATTCAGTCAATAGCTGGCTGAGGTATAGATATCTTCTTAAAAAAAAAAAAAGAGAGAGTTTTAGAGCAATGAAGAGGCATAAATGCCAGTGTTGAAAGAAGCAAGCCTAATCCTGTGCCACAGGACCCCTGGTAGGATGCATTCCCGGTGACCAGAACATACAAACATTGGTGTGTGGGGCTGAAATCCTGTGGACTTTTTTTTTCTGTTGGTCAGCAAGAGCAGAACATTATTTTGTAAACATCTGACAAGCAAAAAGCCAAACCGTGAATGTGAGCAGCATGGCCTGACTTTCTAAACAGGCTTTGCAGAGGAAACCTCAGCCAGTGGAACTTCAGATTGCCGGTGTACTTTTTGGGCTGAATAATACTCTGCTTCATGGATCGTTACAGTGAAATTAAATAGGGGTATTGGAGCAAGAACAGCCTACTCAACATGTGTATCAGCCCAGACTGCTGCCATAGCAAAGGGAGCCTGTTTCTGTCTCTTCTGAAGATTGGCAAGGGTATAAAAATAAAGTATTTGGTATCTGGAAGACATTTTCCACCAGACGTTTTCCTTTAGAGCTAGCAAAAAAAAATTGTGGTCTAAATTAGTGTTCTGCAAGCTCTTTAAAAACAAAAAGGTTAGTTAGATGTAGCACATGCAAGTTTAACTCTTACAGCTATGAAAAGCTCAGACCCTGAAAGCAGGAATTTCCATAGATACAGCAAGAGAGATGATATTTAAGCTTCACCACTGTGCCCGTGTTCTCTGGTGCCCAGTGTGATGGCCTGCACCCCATGTTTATTCAGCCAGAGCTAAAATGCAGCCTCCAGAAGGACAAGGAAAACCAAGTTCCTCTGTCAAACCAGCCTCAGTGGCTAGGGGTGTCTGGGCAATCCTGAGACCTTTGGGGTTGGAGGCTGCACACGAGAGGAGGCAGGGGATGCAGGAAGGCAGAAACCAGAGCAGCTGCAGGATGGCTCTGGGAAATGAACGCTGATGCCAGCACCCAGCCACCACCGTGGAGCCCTGCAAGGGACAGTGTTTGTTTCAGTTTACCTGATGTTTCCATTGAAGTCAAAACATTTGAAAAACAGCGTTTATTTTGACAAAAAACCTGGGGAGCATGGGCTCTGTTCTGAATTTGTCAGAAGGGAGAGAAATAAATCACTGTTTCTACAAAAATGTTTTCACTAGGGAGTTAGAAAAATGCAAACATATGCTGGGGGGGTGGAGAAGTGTTCCTTGGATAGATACAGAGAAAAGAAATATATAAAAGAAAAGCAATTGACTGGAGAGGCATGCTTGTGTAACTGTCTGGTTTTAGCCATTGAACTAGTTAGCATCAGGACCTGGAAATCCACAACCCAGCCTGGCCATCAGCTCACTTGACTGGATCATTTTGGATTGCATTTGGGAACAATGAGAGGTACTGCAGCATGGCTCTGGGCTCTTCCCCAGCATCAAAGGGATGTGCAGATGACTTCTTAACACACTTGAATGCATTGGATTTAAAATGCCTGCACAGTCTCTTGGATAAAATATGCTACAGATGGGAAAATATTTTTAAATCTTAATTCTAAGTGGTAATACTTCAGTTATTATTTACTTTTCTGCAGAGTGCTAGTGATGGTTAGTTAGAGTCAAACTGTGGGACCTCTGTGAAAAGATGCAGTGACTGTCAGCTCAGCCTGCTCAGGAGACTCAGGGAAGGATGATCTTTCTGTGCTGATTTTGTCCATCAGCCAACAGCTGATGTTCAAAGGCACCACTGCCATTGAAACAAAAAAATGCCCAGGAAAGTCCTGACCATTCTGCAGGAAAAAGAGAATAAATCTGATGTACAGGAGCTGCAGAAGTAGGAGAGAAAACTGAGGAGCCTAGGGCAGGAGCAGTGAGTGGCACTGATTTCCTCTGTACCCACTTTACTACATTTGGAGGACAGCAGGAGTTAGCAGAGCAAAGGAAATGTAACACTTTTCTGGAAATATAACTATTTTCTGGTCTTTTCCCTCTGGGTAATATCCCATGCTTCCAAGGCTCTGGTGTGCATCACCTTACCTGCAAGCTACACAGAGGGCAGAGAGCAAAGCAAGAGCAAAGACAACGATCCCTGTTGTAATTGCCAGCATCATCATATTTTCCTTCCTCTCCTGCCTCACAGCATCCACAGCGCTGGGGTCAGTGAAGTTCCTGTACTCAAAGAGCATCGCAAAGCCTCGGCCCCGGTCCGTGGTGGTGATCAGCTCCATGATAACCTCAACCATTTCCAGGGATGAACCAAAGACCATGGTCTTGTTTACAGGGGAATTTGGCCCGCAGAAGCGAGAGGAAAATGTGATGAGATCGGAAACATATAATACATCATGGGGACAGACATCCACTGCTGACTGAGGGCTGGAGGAGATTTCCATGGGCAATGCTGTTGAGGGAAGAGTCCAGCTCTCTACTGTGACTTCATCTCTCTCACTAGCAGTTAGGTGGGCAAGCAAGATCTTCCCTTCCAAATCTCCTGTTTGCATGCCACTGGTATTTTGCCTCTGCATCGAGGCACTACCAGCCACGGGGAATGGCAGCTCCTCTGGCTGAGCCTTGGCAATCGCTTTGGGTTCCTTCATCTGCTTCCACTGGTTTTCTTCAGATGCTTGTTTGGCTTCATCTTTTTTTGAGATGGTTCCTGGAAGTTCATCCAGGTGACCAGCAAGGTCCTTTGACTGGTCTCCGGTGCTGCTCAGATTCTGAGCCACCTTCGACATCGAGGTCCCGAGAGAGGGTTTTGTGGTATGGACAGCAAAGCCCAGGTTTTCCTCAACAGAAGGCATGTCCTTATTTTCTGTTGTCACAGGGGCTGAAAAGCCGTCCCAGGGGGTTGGAGTTTCACTAGAGCTCTCAAAAATGTCAAAGTCAAATATTTCCAAGATGAGATGGGTTCTCATGGGAATGAAGAACTGCCAGATGCAGTGTGTCCCTGGGTAGTAGTTGTTTGGAAAACCTGGCGACAAAATCAGGCCTCTTTCCATTGATTCCACCACTGCACCACAGGAATAATACACCTGGGAAATAAAACAAAGAATCTTACATCTTGCCATGGATTATAGACAGGATGCAGTCTGCCAGACTGATGGAAGTTCCTGCCCTTTTCTTTCCCTTCAGAGACTGGTTTAAGATACCCTCAAGACAGGGAAATTCATTAAGCTTGTGCAAGTCTTAGCTCCTACTTTTGTGGAGCATCAACCTAATAGGGAAAGCCACTCTTAGAAACTATGGAAGTGTATACTGGATGGTCAACCTCCAAGAGAAATATAACCTACATAAGTAATGCACATAATTCTCACTTCCTACTACTGGTAATTTGTGCTGTTGGCAAACATACAACTTCTTGACCACACAAATGTGTTGCCCTAAACAGTTGGTTGTGTGAGAAAAATCTTAAGAAGCTAAAGGAAAAATGTGTCACAGCATCTCAAACTCTGTGTTATTTTCATTACAAAAACATTTTCATGTAAAAAAGAACCTTTGCATTGATGATCACCCATGATTCATCCAAACAACTCATCTTCTGTTTCAAGGACATTCAGCCTTATTTACTTCAATAAAATGTAGCCTGTTTTGATTGGGCAAATTGTCTCTTTTTCAAGTGCAAAGCCTCTCAAAATAGTGACAGCAGATACCAGCTCTCACCAGTAAACCAGCAACCAACATGCATTTTACATAACACAGTGACAGTTCCATGTGAAATCTGCTATTTCTTCCTTCCCCACAAATAGCCTCCAGCCTCCGAGGAGGAAGGAAGTCCATAAATGGTGGCACTAACCACCATTCTGTGCTTCTCAAAAGGTGCATGAGGCTGCTTTTGCACATCGTATTTACAACTACCTTCACCCAAAACCACTTTCTGAGCCTTTTTTCAAGATTCTTTCATAAATTTGCAGAGCACAGAGCCCAGTCTGCGCCTTGGGCAATTGTTTTTGAAAAGGGGGAAAAAAAAATTAGAAGTGCTTAGGTCACAAGCCCTGTCTATGAGAATGGGTTTACAAGCATTAATTGGAAAAGAAAGGGAACGCTTTGGTTTGGTGTGGTTTTTTATTGGAAATGATTAGTTGTCTTGGTCTGTTATCTATTTAAACACAAAGGAACTTGGCAGTAGAACAAACGAAGCTTATGAAGTCCATATAAAGCCACAGAGATCAAAATACTCCAGATTTTTTTCCTCTTGGTCCCTCCCCTTGGCTCATACTGAAATGGAAAGAAAAAAAATGCAATGCCAAATGTTAAAAGCTCCTAAATAGAAATAAAATCCAGACCTGTTCTGCAAGGCACAACCTTTGTTTTCCAGCAGGTGCTGCTCATATTCTGGGGGATTTCAGGGATGCAGGAAGGCCATAGAAAAGGATCAAAACAATGACGTGGGTGGAAACTGTGTTCTGTGTTCAACTTGAACTCCAATATTTGACTTGTAAAAGCATCATTTAAATCAAAGCTTATGTTAAATATAGTGGAATAAACTACAGGCTTCTCATTTAAGGCACCTGGGCTGGACTATGGCTGGAAGTTTAAAGTGGAAAAGAAACCACATTCATTGCCACATACACATTATGTCTAATGCCTTAGGAGTCCCCCATGTAATACCAAAACATATTAATAGATATTTACTGATCTCTTCCCTAGGAGGTAAAATTTTGCGGTTCAGTCTGGATTAGTTAATTCATGGTAAAAATCCAGGGGAAACAAGCAAAACTTTATGTCAATTTAAGAGGCTACAGGTCCTAACATTTAGATCCATTTACTAATTCACATCAGAATTAGAGATACGTTTGTTGCCACTTGGATTTTACTGAAACCATGCTGGTTTCCAGTGAATATGCTCCTCTTTTCTGAGGAAGAGGATGCCTCTTACACTTGGAAGAAGAACTGAGGGATTTTCTGTGACTTCTCTTGTACTCCTTCCCTCCATCCCAGCATATCGGTGCAGCCTTGCCTTTGTTCCACACTAATCTTCTGAGCTCACTTTTAAACAAGATATTTGCATAGCAAGAAACAGTAAACAACACATAACTTTTCCACTAAAATATGTGCCCAGTTTTGGAGGCAGAATGTGCACCAGAAGTGCTGCTCTCGCAGGGTGGCACTCCCGGCTGTGGGAGGATCACAGATTGGCTCAAGCCTCCTTAAATTAGCAGTGCTTGAGGGCTGAGATTTTGTTTTGAGGAATATGTGAACTGATCCAGTTGCCTTTTTTCAGAGGCTGAGAAGGCGCTTGGAGGCGTTCACAGCCCCACCTCTACTACCAGAGGACTTTGTTAACACCCGAGAGCTGCAGCCACCAGATCAGCGGATCCTGTGGGATTCATCACCAGAGGGCTGAATGGAGAAGTGCATCCCCCCCAAATCTCTCGCCCCCACTCTCAGGATAAGCTCCCTTTCCTGCCTTCACTTTCACTCGGATCTGTCGAACTGTCATCATTTGAGGAGGAATATCTTGCACATTCTGTGTACATCCAAGGAGTCTCAGATTCAAGGTGCCTCTTGAGCCACCAGCTGGCTACGCTACAAACCCCAAGAGCTGCCCTGCACCCCCAAACCTGCAGAGAGCAGAGGGGGAAGTGCAATGTGTGAATTCCAGAAATATGGCCGAAAGGTCGTGGCAGTGGGGAATTGTTCATTTATTATGGTTTGTGAGACCAAAAAGATTCAAGACTTGCTCTGAGATCGTGAAAAAAACCCACAAGGGACAGGAAATGCAAGACAGATCTGAGGGAAGGGGAGGGGGAAGGATTTCTGATTAGTTTATAATCCACAACTGAATGACTGACAAAATGGTTTTGTTCATTTGAATCACCCATTATGAACCCCGAGTTTTGCCAATTAGACACAGATGTTCCCTTCTGCAGCAAGCAATAGACTCGTGGGCTTTTGACAGATGCGTGCAAAAAAAAATCGGCACATTTTTAATCTTTGCAAATGATAGGTTGTTGTCTTTTTAAAACAACACTTGATATATGCCCACAGCAATTAGGAGAATTATGAGCAGGGAGAACCAGATTACCAGTCCTGTTCTTCTGCTTTTCAACTCTGGCCAGAGGTCCCATATGTTTCCAACAGTTCTCTTGAACTGAATCTCCAGTCCATCATGGTCAGACAAATCCTACCTGCTTTCTATTATCAGGGTAACTGAGGAACAGCATTTAGTAAGTTTAGAAGTAACTCAAATCTCAGCTACTGCTGCTTGGCCACAGACACAATGGTTGGCTATTTCAGAACATGCCAAGATGTTGCATTTCCCCCTTTCACACTACACAGCCCACTCAGAAGCTTCAATCTTTTGCCATTACTAAAAAATGCCCCATTGTCATGTACTTACCTCCTCCTGTGCTGACGTTTGGACTGAGTAGTTAATACTGACATCAGCTGTGAGCTACGTAAGTTACACGTGTCAGGAGTTATAAGGCCTCTGCACCAGAAAACACAGGGCTAAGGAGTACAAGGAGGACCTTGTGCTTGTCCCTCAAAGGTGATGCTGGAAGTGATGCTCTGATGGTGGTGAGAATGCTCTGCTGCCCTCTGAAGAGCATGTCTGCAGGAAACCCATGCGTGATGCACTTGTAGAGAGCTTTTCTTACACATAAAGCTGTGCTGGGCTGGAACAGATGTGGCCAGAAGTGACTGCAAGACATTGTTCAGGATCCCACTGCAGACACCAGCAGCTGCTTCCTGAGGAGCACCAGCTCCCAAAGAAAGAGCAAGCCCTTGCTGAATTATGTAGGGGTGCAGCACAAAGCCACTGTGTCATTGCTTCACACTGGAATCTGTACATCAAAGAGCTCTTGAGAAGCAGGAGGCACTGATGAAAAGCAGAATTCCCATGCATAAAAAGGAGAAAATTATTGTTTTGGCCAGATGGGATTTTATCATAAGGCCCACCCAAGAATATGCACCGGGAAGAGCAGTTATCATCATCTGAGTAATACAATCCTTAACTCTGCTCTCCACTCACACAACACCTACAAATGTAGGCCTGGAGCCTCTGCATTATTCCTGTAGGAACATTCTCAGGGAATCAACACATTCTAAGGAAATCCCACTCTCTACAAGATTAATTTAATTTAGTAATATAATTATTAAAGAAGGCACCAGGGTAGAGCTAGACCAGAGGCATTCTCAGAAGCAAGTTCCTCACTTTACCAGGACAGGACAAGTTCCTGCAGCAGCTCAGAGCAAACCCATGCTCAAAACCTGCAGGGGTCTTGCAAAAAGCCATGAATGGCAAGTTGTGGCAGCCTGTAGCTGGCCCACAGCCTCTTCAATGATGGGTACCAGCCTCTGTCTGAACCACAGAGAGCAGGCTTGGCTCAGTTTCTCAAGCTTCTCTGTCCTGCCTCCAGGAGAGAAGTGCTGCTGGCCTGAGGTGATGCTGGGAGCCCAGAGGGAACGTGGGAGGATGCTGTGACACGTAGCTGGTAAGAGAAGGTGACACGGCCATGAGGTTCAGCTTGTAAAGATACAAGCCCTGCTGAAGAGAAGTGGAAACAAAGTGATGCAAGGCCCTGGCTAGGGAAATCCTCAGCCCATTTGTGTTCCTAGATTTTGCTTCTTTTTCTTCATTCATGTTAATGCTGGTTATGAGGAGCTGCTGGTTGCAACATCCTAGAGGACACCGCCCCACTTGCATCCCAAAGGCTGTTTGTTTTCAAAGTGTATTTATTTCAAAGAAGGGGAAGGAGGACATCCTGTCTTGACGTTTGATACTCCTCTGTGAGCATGATCTCAGATTCTCTGGCTTGGGACTTATCCAACGTAGTTTGTTTTCTTTTATAAAATACCCAAGAAATAGCAAGTTCGTGTCGTGCGTACCCAGAGTCAGAGTGAAAACTCAGCAGAGGAAACTGGAGACACACAGCTGAGCCACTACATTTCCATGACATCCTCAGGAGCCACACACCTAACAGAGATACCCACCTGCAGGCTTGCAAGGAAACGATGTGCAAAGTTCATAACCCACTTTGCCCTCATTAATGCTTTATGCACATCTCAACTTCTGTGCATTTCTCACATGTATTTCGAGTTCCAGGCAGATTTTAAAAAATGTCACTTCCACTTCTTTTTAGAAACAAGAGTAGGATTAATCCACTATATTTCAAGCTGACTGAACATTTAAGAAGTGCTGCATTTATAAGTCTCTAAGCAGAGATGTGTATTAACTCCTTATCCACATAAAAGGGCTTTTTGGTGTTTGCTTGAAGACTGTACTAGAAAAAATCTAATACTGGAGTAATGAGTGGAAGTGAGGATAGAAGCTTTTTATGCAGACCTTAGGCCCTTTAAAAAACCATTCTGAAGTCAAAATACCTGGTTATGATCCCATGATTTGGATCAGAGGGTTATTTTATGTTTTGTCCCTTCCTGTAAAATAGCCCCACTACTTAAACACTTCTAAGAGTAGAAAAGAAAGAACTCCTCTACAGGTAGATTTTTTTGCTTAATTTAAAAATCAAAATCCACTGTAGCTGCCTAGTGTCAGAACAGGACAGCATATGGGCATGCCACAGTACCCTTATCTTGTCAGCCTACAGCTGATTCAACAGAAGCCACAGCAAATAGTTTCTGCACAGAGATGGATGCAGTCTTAGAATCCAAGATTGTTCAGCCTGGATGATTAAATTTAGCCATCTGAGCTCAACATAGCATCAGTGGGATGAAAATCCAGCAAGCTTTATTTGGGATCCCTCACCCCTCCAAATTAAAAACATCTTATGTGCACACATGCACACACACGTGTGCTTCTTTCAAAGAGCTGGAAATGCTTCAAGGCTCCTTCACCAGTTCCTTCACATTTATTCTGCCCAAGGGACCTCTTCAAAACTCTGGCTACACCAACATCTTTGCTCAAAACACAGAGGGGGAGGTACAGCATCCCAGCTACCTCCCCCTTCTCCCCTCCAAACATAGGAAGTTCATTCCAAGTTAAAGATCACCCGGACTCCTGAGGACATTTGAACAGAGCCAGCCACCTGGGATGAAATATGAAGTGGCCCAAACATTCAGCCAGAGCAGAAAGAAAATGCTAAACTTGGGGTTTTAAAAGAAAATGAGAAGGAAAAAGGGAAAATTTTCATTCCACAATCCCAGCTTACCAGGGAAATCCAAAATAAAGACAAGTCTTTACTTGCTGACATGGCTGGAATTCACTGCAAAACTACCAGAAACACGATTCTTGTGGTTCCCAGCAAAAGCCCCAAGTTCTCCTCTCACAGTATTTCCAAGCTAGGGAAGTCTGAGCTTTTTGGATGCTCGTCAAATACAGGATCTGAGGAAAGACTATCCCAAGAGTAAGATAGAAAACTCCAGTCTGTTGGTTTAAGAAGTGACCACATTTCCTTCACTAGCTGACTGATCTAGAGATCAAAGCTGGTAGGACTTTTTCCAAGCAGAGGACAAAGTTAATCGGAGACTTTGGAAAATTAGTGCTCTATTTAATTTTGCATTTTCAGCTCATCTTTGCATGCAAGGTTTATTTTCTTCCATTAGCATGAACTAGATACAGCTCCAGCATATCTAACCTATTTTTTCCACCTGGCAGTACAAGAATTCCTGGAAATGCCTTGGAATCGCCACTTCCCTCTCTGCCAAATTGCCTTTGCTGTTTGAAGCATAAGGCAACAGCAAAAGGAGACTCTCTCATCCCACATTAGGGCAATTCTTCAAGTGTCTCTGGATGATTGAAAGTAGCAGAGTTAGCAGAAGCAGATCAGACATGGGATTGACAGAGTATAACAAAAATTGCTGACACTTTGCTTGGTTATTAGCTTCCCATCTCCCCTTTTTTCAGTCTTTAATTGTAATTATTTTTCAGCTTGATCTCCAGAAGAGTTCCCATCAGTTATGAGAGTATCCTGCTTGCTGAGGAGTCTCCCCTGCCCTCCCAATATCCCTGTCCCAACACAAACCCACCTTCTGCACACGTATGATCTCCTTGCTCCCTGAGCCAGCCCAAAGCTCTGGACAGGGGTCAGCGTGGGTCTCAAGCTGGGCTGAGCATACGTTTGCTTTTAATGCATTTATGGTACCAGAGCAGTTGCACTCATGTTTTTCAATGAGGACCTAATACTTCTTGAAGTGAATGCAACCTGCTGGATTTAAGCAAAACCAAACCCACATTTTTTAACAGATGCTCTGTTATTTTAGTGGTGGGCAGCAGCAGTTCCACCACATGAAAGTGATTATGGATGTGACATTTCCACTCTGCAAATCCCATTTTCAGGAAACTGACTTGTCTTATATTCCTTCTTGGCACACATCAGACTTCACAGGGCCCTGTTTTCACACATATCTTCAAATTTTCTATTGTTTTTAACGATTTGCAGGACATTTGAAGAGAACAAATATGCAGGTAGGAAAAGAAGGAGGCTGTGAAAGCCCGTTACAGCGGGAGACAAGGAAAAGAAAAATACTGCTAGAGGAGTAAGGGAGGGAAGCAGGAATGCAGTTCAGCAATTAGAGCAAAGAATGCAAAGTCTGAATGAGACTTGAGGACTTGGAGGCCCAAATATGCCTCAGACTGCAGACATGCTATTCCCTCTTATTCCTCCCGTGTGTGACCCGGCTGCAGCTCAAGCATCGCAACAAGATTGCTGGGAAGGCACTGCTTTATTTCACTGGAGGACAGGCAACCTTCTCCTCACTTCCTATGAAAAAAAGAATAATCAAGGAGGGTGGTAATGTTTGCATACCCTTGGATGGAGGCAAATAAGCTCTGTCAGGATGGAAAGAGGCTGGCAGGGCTCAGGGTACCCTCACCTGCTCTAGGTCTCCAGGGCCAGCTCCTAGAGCCTGCCTGTGGATGCAGCATTCCCTGCGGCAGCTTGCCAAACCGTTAGGCAGGCATGGCCACAACAAATCCCTGGGAATCAAAGCAGCTGCAGAAGAAGTGGCAGGAGAAGGTCAGTGATCTCATTAGAGCCAGGAGGCCAGGGCCCCCAGCCACAGCGAGGTCCCAGCTCCACAGCTGCAGTGTGTTTTGATACCTGGCTCTGGCAGATTGCATAACTGCACCATGAGGTCACCATCCCTCCTCCTTGATCCTCGCTCAGAACAGGAGGTGGGGAAAAGGAAAATTACAAAAAAACAAACACGGGCACTCCGACAACCACCAGGCACAGCGACGCACTCCAGCCTCCGTGGAGAACAACAGCCCTCCTCATTTAACTCCAGAGATGCTTGTTCCTAAACAACAAAAAAATGCTTGTTCCCGGGGACACAAGCAGGGGCTGTTTTCCGAACAATCACCCATGGAACAGCCCAGCTTTCCATAGCATGACCAGCAGTATATGCAGTCTGAGCATACATCGACATTTCGTGCCTGCCTTCGGAGCACGCGGAGGAAAGGCAGCAGAATGCTCTGCTGCTTTTGGGAGGTTCTGGTGAGAAGGAAAACCAGTTCATCCTCGTTAGGCCAGAGATGCCAACCTGCACTGTAGTTTTGAGCAGTGGACAGATTTTTCTGCAGCAGCCACAGACCCTTTTGAATATCTGATTCCTATATAAGATGAAGAACACCCAGCTCCGGGTGCAAGGCTTTGCTGGCTAATTTACCTCATTTCCCTCTGCAGGCAGAAGCCAGAGTTGATTCCTGCGGAGGGAAATTCAGAGCAATAGTTAGAGATGGTCTTAACAGCCCTCTGGAAGGATATGTCCCCCTCTCAGCAAAGGTGGGACTGCAGGAGGCCTGCTGCTAACTCAGCTACCTAAGGGCTCAGAGGTGAAGTCTCAGAACACTGAAAAGAATTCTTGTTCTTTTCCACCACATCACAAATAGGCAGAAGTTTTAGTTCTCCCCTTTCAGTTCTTTAAGATGGAGTTGGATTCACCTATAAGATCTCTTACAAGGTACAGCTATGATTTATATTTTTAGAGCCAGAAATGCTTATGATTAATAGTTTTTCTCTGGGCTTGGCAGCTCATGGGTACATTTGCTACCTGTCAGATTCCCAGATTGAAGTTATCACCACAGGAGTAACTCTGGCATTCACTGATTATTCAGCAGTTGTTGCATGTCAAGGTGCAGACACGCCTATGAAGTAGATAAAATGTTGGTAGAGTATGAAATACAGATAGAAATGCTCTGGAAGAGACCTAGGCCAAGGCAAAGGACATTTTTTCTTTAATTTCATTTACATCCAGGTGCTTTTACTAGAAACTAAGTGCCCGGTCTTATTCTGAACTCTTCTCTATCTTGACTCCAGCCCCACATTACAATATTAATTTTCTTCTTCTCATTTCAGTCTAAAAGGGACAAAAACCAGATTGTTTTTCTATCAAATGATTTGAAAAATCTATTTAAAATATGCAAATCCAGTGCTCAGAAAGACCCACTTGACTAGTGTTCCCTTGGGGTCTATAACCATTACACCCATAAAGCAGAACTGTTTTAAGTACAAACCTCTCATAAGTGTCTCATAAATTTATTGTGTTGTGCTCACGCAACAGATGTGAGCCATGGCACTATGAGAGCAGTCTGAACACTGGCTTTCCCCTTTCATCACAACATCAGCTTTCATGGCCAAGGAAGTATACAACATATCTAACATAACATCCACCAGGGAGTGCTGGAATTCCCAGCCTTTTCTTGTGGACTTTTCTGACTAATCCTTGCAGGGGAAAAAAAAAAAAAGCTAACTCTTGTGACTGGACACTCAGCAGACAAATAGAGATTCTCCAACAAAGATGCAAGATGCCATATCAAATAAGATCCTTCATCTATACAAAGCTGCTATCCATGTTCTAGTTTGTTGGGTTCCTTTTTCAGAAAACACCCTCATTCAAACATACAAAAAAATGTAAAGCCTTAGAAAGAGAAACAAAGGCATCATTTAGAGTGTCTCCTCAGGCAAATAATCATGAATATGATGGGACCACGGTAAATAAAAGTAAGGCAGTGTAATGAAGAGTTCAAGATGCCATGGCCATTTGCTTCAGGGCTTTAATAGGTCACATAGGTCTATTCTCTACTAGAGCAAGTTCTCATTAACAAAGTGTATGCAACACACCATAGAAAAATTAACAGTAAACGATAGGGTTGGTGGGAACTGACAGGGGTGATGGGGCAATTTCCAGAAGATCAATCTGGTTTTCATTTTCGATAAATTGAGCAGTTTAAAGCAGCTCAAATTAAAGAGTAGAAAACATGGTCAGATTGTTTTCTACTGCTTGGTAACCAGATGGAATATATAACAAAACAAAAGCTATAGCCCTGCAGTAAAAGTTTACTTGTGGAGTTCAGTATAAAAGTCCATTGAACAAGTTATGTATGTCCATAGGAATCTGTAAAACTAATGTTCCCAAATTAACTTCATATATATCACCTCTCAAATACGTGGGGGAGATCTAAATAATGAAATCCATATGTAGCTCAGGTGTCCAAAACTGCTTTGTTTTGTTTCGTTTTGAAAGGACCAGAAACAGGAGAAAGGAGAACTGAAAGGCACTCCCATGCAAATTTTGCTGGCCACTTCCTGGGAAATAAACTTGGATCTTTAAAAGTAAACAGAACAGACACATATATGTGCAAACTGGCCTGGCAAAAGAGGAGCTGTTTGTGCCTGGATTTCCAGCTACGTGACCCTATTGTTTCATTCAGACACGTCAGATGTTTCACATGCTGGAAGCCTATTGTACAAACATATGGAGAAGGAAACATTCCATATGTGAAAGCCAAAACCTGCAGATATTCTGTGTCACCGTTACCCTGCTGCAGAGCTGTTATGCCAGCCTTTTGGGAACCAGGGTGTTGTGTCACTAAGTATCACTAGCAGGTGGGAGGGCTTATGCAGAAGACATGGATAGTGATCTTTAAAATGCAAGTAAAGAAAATCCCTCTCCCTTTCACACAATCTTTTTTAGCTGGGTTTCCACATGAGCCATTGCTGCAGCTGGGGCTGGAGCATCCAGGAGTCTGCTACAGTCTGAGTGCTCATCCTTAATTTTGTATGATATACAAACAGCAGCACTTCTCTCCCCCTTGCTCTCCCAGGATTAGTCTCCTCTTGTGCACTCTGAAAAGGGAAATTTCCAAGATTCCATCTTTGCCAGGATTTCAGCGAGCAGGATGCTTGTAAATTTTACTTTATTGCTTACACATAAGGAGACACCATGAGGGCACAGCAGGGAGCGTTGGGAGAAAGCTGAAAAAAGTATCAGAGATACTGCAGACAGAGGAAAAACTAAGCCTTGGGTTTGTTGTTACAGGGTCCCAACCAGTGAGCAGTTTGTTTTCCCAAATAAACCTGCTTTGCAGACATCCTTTCTTCTTCCCCATTCAAGTTTCAACCAGGAAACCTGGAATAAGTTACTGTTGATTTTAGAGGCAAATCAAAGTGTTCAGCCTGCTAAGCTTGCACTTAAAGTTAGTCTTGATGAGCAACTCCTTGGGGCCCTTGTATTCAAATGGTGAGGTCTCGGATTTACCTGAAGTGCCCACCCATGCAGATCTGGAGCACAGGAGGAAATCAAGGGCATGGGCAGCCCGGGCTTTGAGCCTCAGTGCTACCAGTAAAGGCTGCATGTTTTCAGTCCAAAAATCCCTTTAATAAAACTCAGTCTCTCAAAACAGTGGAATATTTACTAACCACGACCAGGAGAGAGCTGGATTTCAATAGAATAAATGGATTAGATCTCCCATTGCTAATCCCAAATTAAGTACAGTGCAGAGCAGGCACACCGTCCTCGGAAAGGCTGAGGGACCAACTTCCTGGGATTTGGCTCAGGCTGGACTTTCAGAGGCATGTCACCCCAGAGCTCCTGTATCCAGGAAGCTGTCATTATTGGCATCCTTGGCACCTGACCCTAGCTAAGTCCTGCTGCACCTTAACAGAATAACGAAACACAAATAATATGAAAACAGATCAGTAAGAGAAAGATGAACTTCCCAAAGTCCCTTCCTAAGAGCTGACAGTAGTTCTGAATGGAGGCTTGTGGAAGCCCATTTTGTTTAGCTCATTTGGTGTTGAAACCTGGCTGCTATTATAAAGAAATGAGAGGAGTAAAACACAGGATGAAAATGAGATAGTGTAGCAGGTTATGGCTTGCATGTGAAAATTTTGCTTTTGTTTTGCCACTTTGAACACCACCCACCCCTGCTTTCTATTGAAGCATAATGGTAGTGCCTGTACTCCACCAGGACCAAGGATTTCACATAGTTTAATAGTTTCTGTAATTAGATATTTGTGAAACTCTGAAATCCTCTGATGAAAGGTACTGTAAAAGTATTACCAACTCTTCTACCATGAAAGGGCTCCACCCAAACCCAAATACAGATGTTGTCCTCAATGTACATCATTACTAATCCAAGCCAGCAGTACTTAGGGCCTCATTTAAATCCTCCTGAATTCTCAGATGACTTCTGTGAGCTCCAGTAGGGCTCCAAGAACTCCAGAAAGGAAATATAGGCAAATTAGCCTTTGCTCCTCTCGAAATTGGAACCTCCTTTCCATTGGCAATGACAGGAGCAAAGATATTCAAAACGAACCATGGGGCCATTTGCTGCTGAGAGATTGTAAGAGGAATGTTAATGTTCTTACACTGAGTTTGAAAACCAAGGCTGACAGTCAGGCTTCTCCCTACTGCTGCAAAATTGTTCCACGTATTAATGCAAGTCCCTACAGTGCCCTGTCCCTACTCCACCCTTCTGCCATGAATTTGTACAAGAGAATGACTTTTCTACTTAGTACTTCCCATACTCAAGCAAGTGTCTAAACACCAAGCTGAATATTTATCATTTATGGATCTGAGATATCAGTGCATACTAAGAACAGTGTGTAATGGGAAGAGTTGCTTTACCAGACCTGGTCTAGGTACACTACTGCAGGGCAGCCACCCTCTGGTACAAAATATGCCATGAGTTCCTTTTTTTAAGAAGAAAGGGAGGCAGGAAGAAAGAGATCTGAATATTTTACCACCATTCCTGGTCTGTCACACAAAGAAGCAGAGGCAAGAATAGTAATTGTTGGTTACCACAGAAAAGTTTGTTTGCTGGGTCTTTTCGAACCAGTGCAACAGGATTGTTTGCTCCAACCTCTTAGATAGTAAAGAAAAAAAATTATTTCAGCGTTTTCACCCCAAGGATGGTTGGTATCTCTACCAGCACTGCAGTCTTTTAGCTCCTTCTGCACAAAGATTACCCCCATCATCCCAGAAATCTGCTGCCACTGGCTTGTTTCTCTTACCTTGGCTGCTGCTTCCATTGCTGGCCTTGGCAAATGAGAGAATTATGGTTCAGCTCTACAAAGAGAGAATCCCCTGTGTTGTGCAGGACTTGAGGCCAGCCTTGTCCATCTTCTCAGCTTTCAGCTTCTTCAGTGCTTCAGTAATTAGAATTATCAGGACTAAAACACTGTGGACATTATTGCTGCTTAGCGTGAAGCTAACAAGGGAGCGCCAGATTTATAACACTCTGGCCAGACAGAGAATTAAAAAAAAGTTACAAATCATTGCCCAGTTCCAGGGATATGTACTCCAGGATCTTATTTTGCCAGAGACTCCACGTGAACTTTAGCCCCTAGAAGAAATCCGCCTGCAATTTTCTAATTTAAATACCAGTCAGACCAGTGGCGGGATGTAAACTAACATGCATGAAAAATAAGGGTTCAATGACCCAAATCAATTATGTTTTAAGGGCACTGCTCTGGACTCAGTAGGAAATATTTTAAACAGGAAAAAGAACTAAATAGGATCATTCATTGAACTGACTTGGAAATGAGGCAGAAATTTGGTAAATAAGAAGTTCAATGCAAGCCAGCTTTATGAACCAAATTTAGTGGATTAAAAAACCCCAACAAAACAACAGAAGAACCCTAAACCAAAGCCCCAAAAAAATGAACCAAAACAACAAAAAAACAAGCCCAGATAATTTTTAGACTCAAATAATGTTTCAGGCTCCTGGGTACTAAAGTGAACAGTGCAATAAAACAAAGCAATTCTCATGCCTTCCTTGAGCCCAGGCAGTTTAATACAGTTTACTTCCAGACATTTAAAAAAAAAAAAAAAGTGGTTTATAGAAACCCTGAAACTGCACCTTTATTAAAATAGGACAACCTGCAGGTCTTCTGTATAAAGCAAAAGTAATAATTTAAAGAAAAAACAGCTTCTGAAGTTCAGAACGAGCTACTGTGACTGGATTTTTAAAGCACATACACAGAACCTAGGAAGACACAGCTCTACTGCTTAGAATATATGAATATAGCTGCTCCCCAAATTGGCCAAACATCCAAACTCTCTGCACGGTAAACATCTGATCTGCCAAGATACATTGTAAACACAATAGGATGCAGTTATGGCAATTAATCAAGAGACAAAGAAAATAGGAAAGACCTATCATTTCTCTGCTCCTCAAGCACAAAGTACTTTCACAAACAGTGAAGAGATTAATAGATATTAAGCTCATTGCCAACAAAACTTTCAGGTTCTTTGAAGGTGCCTTATTTGTCTTGACTGGCTTCATCTCTTGAGACAGAAATACAGCCCGGCGTGCATACCCAGTGCTTTACAGTGATGAATAAAGCAAAAGCTACCTGGACCTAAAAATCCCATTAAAGTGTTACTAAAATAACCCCCACACCTGGCAGCTGCTGGGATTGGAACCAGATGTGCAGTACATCTGGTAAAGAACGGGACTGCTGCTAACAAACACTGAGCCATTTGAGGGACATACTTTCCCAGTCCAGCAATGGTCCAGAAAGACTTAGAAAAAGTTACGTATTTCGCCTCTACTTTTCTCAAGGCAGATGCTGACCACTGACAGACCTATTGTGTGCCAATTTAAAGTATTTGAGAACTTCCCTATCCTCCCACCCCAATCAGAAGTGCATGTTTTGCTGCTCCAGTTGCATAATTTACTGATTCAGCTGCATGCTTGGTTGATCTGGTAGGAGACTAGTACAGTAGTTGAGATTCTGGATACATTGCCAACTGTGCAGCGTGCTTTGTTGATCAGGGCTGTAGAATTTAATAGCTGAAATTTCATACACTTTACTAATCAGGCCACATTCTTTGCTAATTGAGGTGCATATTTTAGGAGTTGATTTTTTTTTTAATCTTTCACTGATCTTGGGAAGGATCCTGCTCCCTCTGAAACTGGCAGGAATTTTGCCATAGTTCTTTCTGGGTAAAGGACTAAGACTTTCACCAGAGGGTCTAGGATTGCAAAGATTTCTTCTCTTAAACGGAACAAGAAAGGCTTGATTTTTTTCTTTAATCCAGCAAGTGAACAGAAGAATACCAGATGAAGGATGGCTCTGGCATAGAGACCTCCTCCACAGCGATTTGATTAAACAGATAATATTTAATGGACATACAGAGACATAATTTTGACTATGTTACTCTTTCATCAGGTTTACATTCTTCCTTCAGGATAAACAAGCCGCTTATCTGCACATCTTGTTCCATTTCATACAGACACGCAGGAGGAAACATCATGCACCTTATCTTCAAATTTTCTTTCATTTGATCTAACTCCTATTTTTAAATCGCTGTAGTAGTCGGTGAAGGATTCCAGAGAGAGCTCTGCTTTGCCACAAAACATGTTGCAAACATCCACTCTACCTCACAGCATCACAAATTTTCTCAGCTCTTACTGGCAGAGACCACCTTCCTGGATGAAAAGAACAGTTCACTTCCCTGTACCTCATGCAGACTTTGCCCTTGCCAAGGGAGTTTCTGATATGTTTTTACATTGTTAACTCTAAGCCAGAAGACAAATAATTTCTCATAAATCGTTGAATACCTTTTTTCATGATAAATTGAACTGCATTTGAACCACTAACAGGAGTGGGATGTATATTTCTTTACTAGCATAGCAACACTATCACTGTAGCCAAAAAAGATAAAAATAGTGAAGCCTACGCAGCATAGTGCAGTCCTTGGTGAGTGAAGAGCAAGTGCAACTTACTCCAAGAAATAATAAAAACAGGGAGCAAGAGATGTACACACACGTCTGTTTGGACACACAGAGTTCCCTGTCACATTTAGGAAGATAAGTAATAGAAAATGCTTTTTATTCTGCAAAAGAAATTGTCCAGTACGTTAAGAGCCTATAAACAACATGTGACCAAAAGAATAATTGACACAGCAAGAAGTCAAGTCAGGGAAAGTAGGCAGGAGACTGCTACTTCTTCATTAAGGAGGCAGTTTCTTTTCTGTAGTGCTGTTGGTCAATACTTTAGTTCAGTTACCGCCTGGTGTGAAATCAAACACTCTTGATTTCAGGGCTAGAGAATAACAGAAGTTGACTAGGAAACATGGAAAAAAACCTCAAACAAAAATTATAGAGCTTTCTGATGCATTCAGAGTCCCACCACTGCCTTTCACCCCCAAAGGCACAGCACACAGCCAATACTTGCTCTTCACGACTGTACAGGCAAAGGCAGAAGAGAAACAGCACAGGAAGGATGCAATAATTCAGGGAACCAAGCAAGTTATGTAGTTTAATAACAGAGGTATGCAACTGGATGAGGGTAAGCTTGCATTCTGAAATGCAATCCTGACTTAAAAGAGAAACAAAATACAAAGCCCCAAAACCATACAATTCAATAGATCTTGGTAAAGTCAGTATTTCAGTGCCAGAAATGTGGCTTAATTAAGTTCTCACTGTAGCTATCTTCACTAGGATACCAAAGTGAGATAAAACATCTTCGTTTCAACCACAGTCATTGCTGTGTGTTTGTGCGTTGTGGCAAGGAATTACTTTATCAGGCACAATTATAATGTTGTTTGCCACCAGGGAAAGCAACCCCACATCTTCTTTTCTTTATATATACATATATATATATGTAAAGACATAAATGTATGGGATATTATTTTTTTATACTCTAATGGCTCATGTTTTATAGAATTGAGAATCTCCACTAGAAGTGTCAAACCTTGGTTCTATCAGAGTCTATAGGAAAAGTCCCAGTCACTTCAGCCGGACCAGGACTGCTCATCCTTCCCAAAGCTCAGAGCGACTGCTCTGCAGCTGCTCCTGTTGTGGGGTGCTCTGTGTTTCCTCCTCTGCCTTTCCACCGCAGCTCGGGTGCCCCCCGTGCTCACTCTCTCTCAGCTCCCCGTGCCCACTTGCCCGCAGCTCTGCCCGGATCCCTGCCCTGGGAGCTGTACCTGTCACTCGCACAGTTTATCCGCTCTCCGTGCTACAGCCGAGGTGCACAAGAGCGGGGAGAGCGAGCGCGGGGACTGTAACACAGCACGAGGTATTTGGTTTGGACTCCCCAAGCCAGGCTGTGCCCGTGGAAGGGATGCCTTTGGGCAAGTGTTCTCATTTCTGCTGGGAATCCGTTATCACTGGGCTTTCACCGGATTTCGGGTCTGGCTGTACCGAAGCGGAGGGGCTGATCCGGAGTCAGACTCCCGGAGCATCGCGTCTCGCGGTGCCTTTCGCACTCCGAGCCGAGTCC
>VWZW01006989.1:1746396-1772674 GCA_013397115.1 Edolisoma coerulescens
CCGGCCTGGCTCGGCTCGGCTGGGCTGGGCTGGGCTCGGCTCCGTGGGCTGCGGCCCCGGGCCTCCCGCTGCCTCTGCCGGCGCCCGGGGACGTGCCCGGCCCAGGGACCCGCGGCCGTGTCTGCCGGCGCCTCTCCGTTCTGTGACCGGGGCCCATTGTCGTCCTGGCTGTTCGTGTTTTAAGCAAAATCGGTGGTTTTCGCACAGCTCTTCCCCTGTGGGGTTATTGCTGTGTTCCCGTGGCGTGCCTGTATCTGTGTGTGTGTCTGCTTGCGCGCAGCACAGGCATACGAAAGGACGGAGGCCAAAATGTTCTACCATTTAATACTGGGAATGGGTTGTACAGGAGAAAGCCGTTCTTCATCACCTTGATCATTTAAATGTGTTTTATAGCAAGGACGACAAACTTTGGCTGGATTTTGCCAAGGTGTAAGGAGCCAAAATACTGTTTGCCTTTTGTCTGTAATTCCTCTTGGCAGCCTGTCATGTAGCATCTATTTGCTGTACAGTGGCATTTCTCGGAGTTTTATTGAAAGCTTTATTATACTGAAAATCTTTAAAAATTAGTAATAAATCACAGTGAAGGTATTAATTTTTCTGTTTGGTGGAGATTTCCCGTTTAGAAAGGTGTTCCAGGTTTCTGGCTCCTTCACAGCTCACCTCTGTAAGGGTCACCTGCATAATCGTGTTTTCCTGTGTGCCCTGAGCTGTTTGCTGCTTCAGTAACATTTTGGAGATGGTGATGGTAGTGCTGCAGGGTGACCAGGGCAGTGTGGCACAGTAGCAGTTACACAAGTGCTCTCTGGAGATACGGAAGGAATGTTGTTCAAAATGTTTGTGTTCATGTAAAAATGCAGTCAAAATATTCCTGATTTGACATTCTGCCACAACCTCCCCCCACCCCCTTTTTTTTTTTTTTTTTTAACTGGGGATTCCTTATGTTTCTTTAGTAAATAACAACAAGATTTTGTTATCTGGATTCAGCTGTCAGTAACTGTTGGGACAAAATTTACTTGTAGTAACTGTATACAACAATTTCTGTTAGATTCTATTAGTTGGCTGGATCTTTATCCAGAGGTTAGATCTGAATACCTGGAGAATCATTTGCAAATTCTGTAAACTAAGGTTGGAAATCCTCTTCTTGGCTGGTCATAGGAGCAGGCAATGTTGAGCTGCAGTCCAGGCCACATTCTGACTGCCAGCGTGTGCTGTAATGAGTAGTTCAGGTTCTGTACAGTGATTCATACTTGTTATTCTGCAGACAAGTAAATAGTAATTATGTAATTTATTTTTAAAAAATTTAATCTGAATTCCATGCTTCGTTTTAACAAAAGATATTGAAACACATTTATTGAAATTAAATATATAGTATGTTTCCATATACTTATGGCTACTCTGAATACTGGCTTGGTTCTTAAAGCAGAGGCCAAAGAGGCCTTTCCATTAAAAGGGACAGTGATTTTAAATCAGCTGTCTTGCTAAATGCTATCTCTTGCATCGTTCTGCAGTGTATCAATGCTACTAAAAAAAAGTGAGCATATACAGATCACTTTTTATTCCCAAAGCTGGACACTTGGTTGTATTTCATTGTCTCTATGGTTACCCATGTCCTGGTTCTGTCTGTGGGCACTACTTTATTTTTAACTCATATTTTCGGAGCTGTAGTAAATGTTTGTAAATTCACTACATTTTGTTTCTAGAGGATGCAGCTCCTTGGTGATTACGACTTTGGCTGTGAGCTGTTTCCATGACGCGGAGTTAGCAGCTGCCTGCTGCACACCAGCAGCTCTACAACTCAGAACTGGGCTCCTGTGTGGCATCTTGATGCTGTTCCTGCTCATGGAGAGAAACAGGACTTGGTAGTTCACTTGGTGGCAAATTGTTGAGACGAAGAACTTTCCAGGGGTCTGGATCGTTTTTACCATGGACTCCTCATCTGTCCAGCACCATGTTCACTTGGAGAACAGAAGCAGTAACAGGGCTCCCGGCAGCTCTGAAGAACTTTTGGATTGTAAAGGCAAGTCACAGCTAGTTACTACAGATGAAATTAACAGTAAGTTATTTAATATGCACCAAAAATTTTCTAGTCTTACCTGGGCTTTTATATAATCATCTGTTTTATTGTTCAGGTGATGCAGAAGGATGTTCTTCCTCGAGGTCAGGAATTTCTTGTAAAGCAGTTTTAAGCAAGTTTGGTGAAGTCTATAGCTCTCCCTGTGTGCAAAACTGTTTTTTTAGCTGTAGAACTTGTTCTTTTGAAAGCAAAACCAAACTATTAACTTAAATACTATCAGCTGTCAGGTGAGTATTTGTTGTTCAGGGTGTAAGTCTGTCTTCAGATAATGTTTCCAAGAGTGTACACCTGAAACTCTCTAGAACGAGCAGTTCTGAAATGACTGTTCCAGAGTAAGCTTGTGACTGGAGCACTTTATTCTGGCAGAAGAAATCTTCCTAATAAATTAAATTGCTTAGGCAAAACCCAAAAGTCTGGCTAAGCTTCCCTTTATGGAAGAGAGATGCTGGCACGTACTCTCCAATTTATCTCAAGGTAACTTTTATATGTAGACAAGCTCTATAATAAAATAATCATGCAGCTGTTTACAAGAAACTTTAGAATCCATTATCTGAGTAGATGGTAGAATCAAACTTGAGGGAGGGAGCTGTGTGGATTATCTAGTCCAACCTGCTGCACAGAGCACACCTAGTTCTGGAGCAAGATCAGGTTGCTCAGGGCCTTGTCCTGTTGAATTCTGTAAGTCTCTGTAGAGGGAGGTTCAGCAGCCTCCCTGCTCATTCCAGTATTTAACTGTTTTCATTGTGAAAGTATTTTCCCTGCACTGAATTGAAATCTCCATGTTTCCCTGGCAGGAGTCTGAGGATATGTTGGTGTATAAGGATATGGGGGTGGCTGGGTGGAGGAGTGTGTACATTGTGGCTGCGTAGATACACAAAAGCACAGTGGTTCCTTATGTAAAAGGAGGTGACGTGATAAGGCTGGGGCCTTCTGGTACCACAGGTTTGTCACCTTGTCACAGGCAGGAGAGAGGAAGCCCTGAGACTTTATTTGCCTTTCTTATGCTGCCCGCTATCAGAGTGGCAGAGTGTAGTTAGGTGATGATTCATTCATCTTTTATGAAGCTGGAGATCACACGTACCTCTCATCTCCTGTGTTGGACAATCGAGTTGTGGCTTACAAATAGATAAAGTGTATCTTTCTACTGTTTTTATTCTAATTGCATCTCCTTGCCCCTTGTTCTAAAAAGACTGCAGCTGTATTGACGTTACTGCCTTTAAATGACTTTAGTTCAAGGAGTGTTTAGATTCTGAGCATCTCCTGGCCTCAGGAAGTTGCCAGGAAACCATTCCTCCAGAATTTTGCTCCAGTATCCCTTTTGTACACTCACTGTTGTGAAGAAAAAATGTAAGTAAAGTATAAAGCTGATGCAGTTTCTGAGCTGGGCAGAAACAATATTTCTGAATGTATGAGCTGTCTTCTTATTTGTAGCTTCTTGTGGCTATTCTTAGCATTGACACCTATTTTAAATTTGGTTTTGCCAATATTCTAGTTTTAAAATGTTAGTCATTAAAAAGCAGTCTTGTCCTGTGTCTTCCTTTACATCCTTGTTGAACTCACCCCTTCCATCGTGCCTGCAACTGTTTTTGTGACGACATGATGATCTAAATCAGAGGAGTGATTAAGGCTAAATGGCCTGAAATGTTGTCTGCATGACAAATAAGGTACTCAAGTATTTTGATTCCAATCTTAGAGTCGATGGGTTTTGGCAACCTAAGACTGAAAGTTTTTTATTTCTACCCAAATTCAGTTTCCTCTTTCAGTTTCCTCTGTGCTGGTTCACACTGTGCTGGCTTAAGGGAAGATGCACTGCAGGGGTGGGAACTTGAATTTTGCACTTGCAAATACTTTGTGATCATAAATGTTAAATATTTTCCACCATCTTCAGGAAAAAAATAATGAAATCTTCCACATTATTCCAGTGAGTTCCAGTTACTACAGTGATAACGTGGTGTGGGAATGAACAGAAAGGCAGTGGCTGTTTCAGTGCTCTGCTCATTTGAGATCTATAGTAATTAATTTAAAGTTAGATATGCAGTTTTTTTGCAACAGCAGGTTCATAAATGTTAGTAGTCCCCAGCCAAGTAAATAGAAATGTGTGAGAAATCCAGAGTATAAACCTGTGAAATGTTTATTTGGTTTTGAATATGCATTTTTTCCTGATGGAAAAGAAAAATACTACTAAGTGGGGATAAAATTGGTGTTAAAGTGGTTCTTGAATTGCATTTTAATTGGTAGGTTTATTATTTTGATACATACGAGCTTTGCTACTGTACTTTTGATGAAGATGTCCTTTTTGAAACAATGTAAACTCAGTTTAAAATTGAGAAACTGCTTGACCCAGGCTGGAAATGGGGATGGTGGATGCTTTCTCCCCAGTGCCCAGCAGCACATCAAAGAGCTGAATCATTCAGCACAGGCCTGCAGCTGCCGAGTCTTACTTGTAGCAGGTTGCCCCTCAGAGTCCCTTGCACTTGGTGTTTCATGCTTCTAAACCTAACAAGATTTAAGAACCTCTGTGAAGTTTTGAAGATGTCTTATATGATGACTTTTGAGGTCCTGCTTGAGGGCAACATAGTAAAGGAAATGAAAGGTACTTGTTGTGGTCTTTTAAAGTAAAGAATCAAAAATCCTCTATGAAATTTCTCCTGCCGGTTGCTGTCAGTAGCAATTTCCATATTTGTACAATATAAAGGCAATGGTGCATTGTATTTGGGTGGAGGTGTGAACATAAACGGTGTGGCTTAAAGTGTAGCTCAGTAAAACTTCCTTTTCCAGCTACCAGTAATAACATCAATGAAGTGCCAAATGAAGAGGGAAGTCTGGAGACAAACAGCAAAGTGGACGCCTGCCAGAATGGGCCAGAGTCGCTCTGCCCCGACTCTCCTGTATCTTTTGATCCCACCAGCAGTGAACAGGGTGAAGAGTCATCCCCAGGTGTGACTGGTTTCCATGACAGCCTAAGGAAGTCTCAGGGAACTAGTGCTGAGGGCATAGCTCTTAGAAAAGAAGCTTTGCAGTCTCTCAAACTAAGTCTTCCCATGCAAGAAACTGAATTGTGTAAGCATCTGTTTATGGTGGTGCCCCTGCTTTCTCTTGCTGCATAAAGCTTTTTTTACTCTGAGCCTGGCTCTGGACTCCTATAACATCATTTAAGCTTGAACTAAACTTCATTTTTGCAGTAAACTTTTACTTAGAACTACAATTCATTTTCTTTCAGTAAACCACCCTCTGCTGCGGCTAAGGCATGTGCCTTACCATTTAAAACTGGCTCTTCACTGGAGGGGAATTCACGCTTTCTGGGGCTGAAGCTATTCTAATCTTCTTGATTATTAGGAGTAACAGGTGACATAAAAAAAAAGAACAGCAGAACCATGCGATTTTAAGCTAAGAAAAAAAGGAAGGGAGAGAAGGGCAATGAAGGGGGGAGAAGGGAAAGCCTTTAGATTAAGGTGTCTAAAAGTCTTACTACAGGAAAGGTTTAATAAGTTAATAAGAGGTAAGAAAATGTATCTAGGGAACGATTTTCCGCTACTTGTAAGGAATGAATGGACTGTGTAGGTCTTGCTTAGTTTTATAATTTTAGCACTGTCAGAAATGCAGGACAGGTGAGATTTAATGACAGCAATATTTTTTTTCTTGCTGTATAATCTCTTGTCATATATCTGTGGAGGAACTATAGCATTTGCAAACTGAGCAGTGGAAGTCCACAGGCTTTGAGTGCCTACACAAAGATACATTTGAAGAGGGTCATTTGAGGTGCATGTCCGTGGGCTTTCCTTTTGTTCCTTGCTTAAGCATGAAGCATGTTGCTGATGGTAGAAGGGGCTTTTACCTTTTGCATCCCATTTGCCTGTGTTGGAGTTTTCTGTTTGACTGTGAAGATACCTTTCCCTTACAGGCTCAGTGGAGTCTTCACTGCCATTGGAGAATGAAGAACAAATCAGACTTCAGGCAAGAAGGCGTCTGGAAGAGCAGCTCAAACAATACCGAGTTAAGAGACATCAAGAAAGGGTGAGTACCACCCAACACATCTTCTAGATTGTGTTTTGTTGAGAAGCTTGAAAACTTTACCGTTTCTGTGCCCTGAATTAAGACATTCAGTAGTTTTCTCAAATGTGAGAAAGCATTTTTTTCTTCTGGGCAGGCAAAATTTGGTTCTGTTACCTCATCAGTAATGTACCATTTTGTGCTACTTAAAATGGGGGCGGCGGGGGGAACAGACACCAAACTTAAATTAACTTAAATGTTCAACTTTGCCTATATTTTTTGGTTACCTTTTGGAGTTTCACATGAACATTTTCAATATGTATATACTGAACCTGGTAGGGCTGATTGCTAATTTACCTTGTTTATGAAAGGATGTGTATTTAATATCGGTGTAGAAGTGTAGTGCTTTATATCTTAAATTACAGCAAAATAAGTCCTTGATGCTATTTCAAAGTTAACACCCTGGAATTTATTGTTAACTCTTTGTTTCTCTCAGTCGAGTCAGTCTACATCCAAAACCCGTCCCTCCAGCACCCTGGATCCTGAGCTGATGTTAAATCCAGAAATCCTGCCAAGAGCCAGCACCGTAGCAATGACAAAAGAATACTCCTTTTTGCGGACCAGTGTCCCCAGGGGGCCAAAGCTGGGTAGCTTGGGACTTCCAGCATCCTCAAAAGAAAGAAGAAGTTCAAAATCTAAGGCCAGCAAGATCCGGTCCTTGGCTGACTACAGAACTGAAGATTCAGATGTTCGAAATGCTCCTGGGAATTCTGTGGCTACTGACGTATCTGGAGGGGCTCTGATGCAAAGCAGAAGTGGTCCAACATCAGTTGTTTCTGAGATCAGCCTGCCCTCTGATGTGGATGATCGAATAGAGAATTCCTCCTTGGCAGGAGACAGCATTTCAGAGATTGATGGGAGTGAAGTGGGACTGAGGCTGGATGGAAATGAGAGTGACAGCTCTACCTACAGCAGTGTGTCAGGGAAAGGGCTGTACAGCAGTTTACAGAACGCAGAAGGCAAACAGGATACTCCATACACAATAAATGGCCAGAAGATACATCCTGAAGCAATGGGGCAATTTCCTTCCATCAGTGAGGTGCTGCAGGCTGCAGCAGTGGAGCATCAGGCCCAAGAGCAAGAAGTTAATGGGGAGGTACGGAGCAGGAGAGACAGTATTTCTAGCAGGTAAGAATGATCACATTGTTAATTATATTTTCTTGGAATAGGCAGCCTATTACTCTTGCCTCCTACTAACTTTAGATCCAGTTTTAACTTACACTGTGATTAAGTCTGTTATTAGCTTACAAATTCTAGAAGAATCTGAGAGGTTGCTTCACTTGAGTACCTCTTTACTAAGTATATCTTTAGAGAAAGATATTTTTGCCACTGGCTGTATTAAATGTACTGCAAGCAGTCGTTTCCATCTATATAGAAGGACTTCGTTCACTGAATCACTCGTGAGCCTTGGTCTGTACACAAAGTGTGAAAGTGTCAACTTGACTGCCTCAGTGATATTTAGTATTGTCCTTTTCCTAATCTGTGCATGTACCTTTCAGACCTCACACAGTTAAGAAATGCCAAGAGTCTTGTTCTAGATACCCTATCCTCTTCAGCCCTCTTAGAATGAGATTTAGTCTCCCAAGCTTATGTGTATATGACAGGTATTAAACTGATTCAGAAAGCAAGTGCATGACTGGTGAAGCCCTTAACAAAGCATGCTTTTTATCAGTTGTCTGCAGATGCATGTTTTATACGTCCTACTTTTGAAATTTTTGAATTTTTTTTTAAATACTTCCCCCCCCCGCTTTGTTGGAATAAAGTGTCATGCCCAGAGATGTTGAGGTGTACAATCAGTTGTTGATGATTATTCTGGCTTAGAGTTACTTCTTATGGTAATGAGAGAAGATCTTTCTCTCCAGATGCCTTGGCTGTACAGCAAGGAATCAGCAAAAAGAATCCATTATACCAAATACCTGCTCTTCCTTCTTTTGCAGAAGCTGTTGTTAGTTCACAGGCAAATTAAAGCAGACAGAGAATAGTTGTGGAGGTTTTGTGATCCCATCATGTCCAGTTGTCTGCTTAAAATGGGATCTGTAGATACAGAATATGATGAAGTCAACGATTGCACTTCTGTAAAATAACAAACACTAGGTGCCACACTAGATTCTAGTCACTGCAAGTACAGGAAACTAAAGTACAAAACCTTAGCATGAATGTAATTGCTTTCTCTATTTAACAGAGGTTGTTACACTGTGTTCTGGATCTATCATAAAGCCAGAAAAAATGCCCTACAGTCTAAGCCACACAGAGTCTGAGTACCTCTAAATTTCAGTGTCACTTTTCTTCAACTAGACGAGTGTTGAATTCTAACCCTGTATCTGTGTTTGTGCTGTCTCTGTCTCCAGTGTTTCTATGGAAAGCTCTATCGCAGGAACTCATGACGAGATGTTGCAGGTTATGAAGGAGAAGATGAGACTTGAAGGGCAACTAGAAGCACTCTCACTAGAAGCTAATCAGGTAGAAAATGAATTTGGAATTCTGTATTCAGCAAATCAAATTAATATTTTAATTAATTTTCAAGAGCTTCTTGCTCATTACCTGTGGAATTGTGTTTTGTAAAAACATTGTTGAATAAGGTACTTTACAAGAATGCCTTGGTGGCTGACCCTGGCTGAATGCCAGGTGTCCACCAAAGCTGCTCTGTCACTCTCCTCCTCAGCTGGCCAGGGAAGAGAAAAAATAATAACGAAAGGCTCATGGCTTGAGATTCTCCCCAGGCAGATGGGGAATCTCAGCTCCAGAGCATGGGGCACCTCCTTCCCCTCCCTCTGCACTGACCTTGGTGTCTGCAGAGCTGTTTCTCTCACATAAGTTTTTTCTTTTCTTTGCTGTTGTTCCTGTGCTATTTTTTTTCCTAAATCCCTGATCCCAGAGGCACTCCCGCTGTCACTGCTGGGCTCAGCTTTGGCCAGTGATGGATCTGTCTTGGAGCCAGCTGGCCTTGGCTCCACTGGACATGGGGGAAGCTTCTGGCAGCTTCTCACAGAGACCACCCCTTGTAGACCCCCTCTACCACATACACACAGTACAGATGGTGAAGAGGATTAGTATAAAGTTGGTAAAGTCTTCCAAGATTACTTAAAAGGAAAAAAAAAAAAGTGGGGTTTTTGTATGTTTGGGTTTTTTTTAAGTCAAATTAAAAGAGAGACAATAAATCCAGAGCAGTGCTAGCAATGTCTTTATAAGTATTTTCTCTTTCTTTTAATTGATGGTATAACACTAAAAATGGAAAGCATTCTTCCTTAAAGTGTGGAAATACGTGTTCTATGAAAAATCCTGATGTGGTTACTGACATACAATGCTCTATGTCTTGTATGTTCTTTCCTCTGTGTTTTCTTTGACCATTTGAAATGCCTGATAGGTGAGGTGTTGCTTTAAAAAGAATTTTTTACAAGCAAGTGGTCTTTGCCTTATCAAAGCCATTTCACTGGGCATCTTTTTTAGTCAGCCATTAATGTCTTTTCTCATGAGACTCCTGTATTTTGATTTTCTGGACACATTCAGGCTCTCAAGGAGAAGACTGAGCTACAAGCCCAACTTGCAGCTTTGAACATGAAGCTTCAGGCACAGATGGAGCACAGCCAAAACAGCCAGCAGAAGCAGGAATCTCTGAGCTCAGAAGTGGCCACATTAAAGCAGTCTTGCTGGGATCTGGAACGAGCAATGGCTGACCTGCAAAATGCCTTGGAAGCGAAGAATGCCAGCTTGGCTTCTTCAAACAATGATTTGCAGTTAGCAGAGGAGCAGTACCAGAGACTCCTGCAGAAGGTTGAAGATATGCAAAAAAATGTTCTCACCAGAGACAGCACAGGTGGGATGATGTAAATATCCGTTTTTAAAAATTTGGTGTTGCATAAATCATTTTATTTCAACCTAATTCTGAAGTCCAGGAAGAAAAAGAAATTTTAATTTGTGTTTATTTGATATCGTACTAATAAAATGGTCTGAATTTTAAGATGATTGGTTTTTATTTTGTGTCACAGAAGTGTCACAGTTTGCAAGCTGCCACTGCCAGCCTGGAGAGGGAGGCATAAATATTTCGTCCAGACAGTGGCCTAGTTGTTTTTCTGGAAAATTGTACAAATACTGATTTGTAATGATGACTCTACGTGCCAGGACACCTGCTTCCTGATGTTTAGTTAGTTCATATTTTCTGCCTCTTAAGGAACTGTGAATGCTTACAGAAGTGATTCATTTAGTTTAATTTTACTCTGCTTATGACCCGACACTTTGGATTCTAGCATTTTGGCAGGAAAAGCCAATCTTTATTTAATTAGGCATATGTGCTTTTGTTCAAAAATAAAGGAAAAATAGAAAAAACTACCAATATAGCAAAAATCCTTGAAAAAGTGTGCATAAAAATAGCACCATGGGGTGTGCTAGTCCAAGTTCTTTATTTTTGTTTTTCTAGTTCATGACCTGCGACAGCAGTTGGCTTCCTTGCAGACCCAGCTTCAGAAGGTGCAGCTGGAACGGACCACGCTGACCAACAAGCTGAAGGCATCTGAAACAGAGATCACATCTCTCCAAAATGTGAGGCAGTGGTACCAGCAGCAGCTGGTCCTGGCACAGGAGGCCCGTGTGAGGCTGCAGAGTGAGATGGCCAATATACAGGTATCGTGATTTACTTGCATATGGGAGAACTGAGAATCTGTTCTTTTTTGTCAGTTTTATCCACAGGACAACCTAGTGGCCTTCTACAATGGGACTGACTGCACCAGTGCCATGAAAGTAGTAGCTGAAATGAGGCACACACGGTTTCAACGTGATTTTTTTTTTTTCTGAAACTCTTAAATTCTGTTGGTATTAATCTGTGATTTTTTTCCTTCCTTTAGGCTGGGCAAATGACTCAAGCAGGTATGTTGGAACATCTCAAACTAGAGAATGTGGCCCTGTCTCAGCAGCTGACTGAAACCCAGCACAGGTCTATTAAAGAAAAGGAACGTATTGCAGCACAGCTACAAAATATTGAGGTATGGTTGTAGATGGATTTCGTGAGTTATGTTCTGTCTAGGTTGTTTATTTATGTTTTGCAAAGTCAAGGCTATTCTGGCAAAGTCACATAGAATTCTTATGAACTGGTTCAAATGCTGCATTATAAAAGCAGTAAATATTTCAGAGCAAATAAATTTGTGGGGCATTATGAACAATAAGGCCATGTATTTCCCATTCGAAGGTGATACTTGCATTTTCAGTTCTGGTATTTGTTTTTAATTGAATTTTGAAGGCAAATGTAAATGTTGTCCTTTGCCCATTCATGAACTTTTTCAAGAGGAAACTTAATTGGAAGTTAATCTAAATTGGTAATGTGCTTTTTAAGTGTGTGAAATTGCTCAGTAATCAGGTTTGTCCTTCCTTTCCTCCAGTAAGAGAAGTTGAGTAAAATCTGAAGTGCAGTTTGGTCAATTCCAAAGCTCTTAGAACCTTTAATTCCCCTGATTTTCAGTGACATTCCTGCTTCTGAGTCTCAGAGGAGAGTAAAGCAGCAGGTTAATGGAAGCACCCCATCTGCAGTGTTACTGATAGCTTGTGTAAATGACAGGAATTGCTATTTCCTGAGTAGCTACAGTGTCCACGGAATCCCTTTTGTATTAGAATTTTTCCAAACAGCTTAATTTTAATAAAGATTCTTTTTCTTCATGTCTTGCTCATCAATTGAGAAAGGACAAGGTGTTATTTAATAGGAATTCAGATTGTCACAAGTATGCAAGACATTCACTGTTATTCTGAGGTGTTTTAAGTATAGGAATGAGAGACTTCAGTAAAGGCATGCAGGTGTGTAAGGCAGGCATCAGATTTTTTTTTTTGTTTGTGTCTTTCCTCCACAAATTTTCTTGATAATCTACTTTTCTCTTTTCCTATTTTTTTTTCTTTTCCCACTCCTTCCCCTCCATTGAAACTGCAGAAGTTGATTCCATGCTTTCTCTATGCAGGCTGACATGTTAGACCAAGAAGCTGCGTTCATGCAGATCCAGGAGGCTAAAACCATGGTGGAAGAAGACTTGCAGAGAAAACTAGAGGAGTTTGAGGATGAGAAAGAACAGCTTCAGAAGATGGCTGATTCTGCAGCAACACTGGAGCAAGAACTGGAACAGGTAGACTGTTGTTAATCAATTTCCAAGGGTTCTAAGGGAAATACTTGTTGGGCAGAAAAAGCAATAGTAAATAGATACTGAGCTCTAAACTTCCTTTTAAAACCTGAAAGGTTGCTGCAAAACTGAAGTGCATATTAAAGTCACTCTGTTCCAGGTGAAAAGGCCTTTTTTTCAACCATGTCAGTAATAATACTTTTTTAAAATTTTCATGACTACTATTTTGCCAGATATTGGGGTGTTTTAATGAATTCAGTATGTGATTATTCTAAGTATAGACAAGAACCGTAGATCCATGTTCAAAGTTGTTAGGCAGTCAGGATATCATTATATACATTTACAGAGCCCTGTTTTAACCTTGTAACCTTATGTAGGCAGCATGTCAAGGGCTGCAATGAGATGAAGTATATGATAGCTCAGTACTGTATTCCATGTAATGATATGGTATTATTAATAATGCTGAATTTACCTGAATTTACCCTGGACACATTTTTCAAGAAAAACTTTAGAATACAATGACTACTATGAATATTTTAGGTTTGTCATTGTGGTCATGCTTAGCCTGTAAGGTAACAGATGCTGCACAAAGCAGTCAATACCATTAACAGAGCAAACAGAAGTGGCCTAGGAAAGTTAAAAAATATTATCACCTTCTGCTATTTTCTCCTAGAGGCTAAAATATTAATTATAATACTTGATTTTGATTAGAGTGCATTTGCAAAGATAACCTTTGTTTTGTATTAATTTAATCTTAAAATATTTCCTGTCAGGTCAAGTTGACTTTGCATCAGCGAGATCTGCAGCTTGAATCCTTGCAGCAAGAACACCTCGACCTAATGAAGCAATTGACTCTAACCCAAGAGACACTGCACACCAAAGAGCAGTCCCTGCATGACCTGCAAACACAGTATGACGAACTGAAGGCCAGGTTAGAAGAGTTCCAGAGTGATGCTACTTCTAAAGATGACACGATCCAGTATTTGCAGAATGAGAAGATTGTGTTGGAAGTCGCTCTGCAGGCAGCAAAAGCAAGTAAAGAGCAACTTGATGAAGGAGCAACACGCCTTGGAGAAGATACAGAAGTAACATCACAAATCTTGGAGCAGCTGAAGCAAGAAATGGCAGTCAAGTCAAGCCAGGTAATGATCTTCCTAAAATCTTACCAGTTTTAAAACACAATAATTTGGAGTACAGGTCAGTTTGGGAAGTAATTTTGTAATGTGCTCTTTTCTGTGGCACTGTGGGCCAAACATCTTTCCTGTGCAGTAATTTGGCTCCCACTGTGGTGACCTGGTGAATGTATTTCTGTATAAAATGTTGTGTTGTCTAACCTTTGAGATGCTTAGTCAGAAACAGGATCCTTGTTAGATCAGACAGATACGCTCACTGAAGAAATCAGGTAGAATATGACATTTGGCACATAGAGCAATGTTTGCTTTTCCCCCTCTGGCAGGTGGAAAATCTGCAACAAGAAAATGCCAGCCTCAAAAAACAGCTTCAAAAAGTGAAGGAACAGTTCCTGCAGCAGAAGGTAAGAAAAACCAAAGAAATTTCCAAGACATAAACCCAAGGAGTACACTTCTTTTTACAGTGAAGGCATGTACTTCTGGGGGGGGTTGTGAGGATATTTGAATCTATTTTTTGTATCACAGAACTTTGTGACATTAAAATATAGAAACTGTATAACTTACAGTTGAATTTCTATAACTAATGTAAAAGCTGATCCACCAACCAGTTCATGCTTTGATAGGTCTTCGGGGAGTTTGCCAAGTGATCCACCAAAGAAAATCTCTCTTTGGTTTGTTGATTAGGTTTGCTTTTGCAAAAGCACTCATGTAAATCTTTAAGTGTTGTCATTTCCTTGCAGCTTTGAAAAATCATAGTTGCTTCAGTAATTAGATGGTAAATAAGTGCTTTACTGCAAATTTTATTCTGAATTTACACACTTACAGAACAGTAATTTGAAATTGATATGTCATTAGTGTTGCACATATATGTGTCTTATAAATAAGGTGGCACCAATAATTTGCTGCTTGATTGCTTATTAACCGAATGTCAAAGCTTGTTTTAGCTTGTTATGTTTAAGTTTGGGAAGGCTGCTTAAACTGTCAATCACTGTTAGGCCCTCTTCTCATGGCAAAAGTTACTAATTGTGAGCATGGGATGGTTAATTTTTTACAATTAGTTTGGTTTTTAAAAATGGCACATAATTAATGCAGTTTCCAGAAAGAATGTGAAGAAGAGTATCCCTTACTGCAGAGAACACTGAGGTGTGTTTTTTTTTTAAATGAACTGCTAATATGGACTGTTATTTGATATCTGAGCTTGCATAAAAGCCTTTGAACCAGTGTAAATATATTACAGAAGCTGATGCTGGTTTGTATGATACACCCCCCTCGAACTAAAAAAAATCAGTAAATACTTTCTAGTAAATTAGTCATAAATTTGCAAAGCTGAAACAGAAGTGACATAGTCCTCTTGAAACTCTCGTGTGCAAGGTCATGGTGGAAGCTTATCGAAGAGATGCCAGTTCCAAGGACCAGCTGATTAGTGAGCTGAAAGCTACAAAGAAGCGGCTGGACTCGGAGCTGAAGGAGATAAAACGAGAGCTGCTGAAAATCCAAGTTGAAAAACAGTCCCTTGAATCTGAGCATGCAAAACTACAGAAGGAAGTATCTCAGGTTCACCAGCAGATGGTGGAAATAGAAAATCACCTCCAATCAGTGCAGAAAGAACGAGACGATATGGAAACACGCCTACAGGTATGGAAGGTGTAAGGCTTTGAACTTGGAGAGTGTTACACCCAGGATACACTGTTATTTCTATCAATGGTGGAAATAAACAGGATAACCACCTGCAAGTTAATGTTCATGGTTATATATTTAAAATAGTCAAGACAATTCAACATATACCTACCAAAATCCTGTAAACACATGACTGCTTACTAACATCTCCTGTAAGTGGGGAGAAGCACTACAAGAGTGGTAGAAGACTGATGTGGAAGCAGTTTCCTTGGTCCTAAAGTGAACTCCATCTGAGAACAAAATCCAAACACTGTTCATATGTGTTAACAGTGGTGGCCTCAGAGGGAAGAGTTAAACAGGAAATAAAAGGGAAAGAGAATATGGAGAACTGGAGAGCCATTTATATTTAGAGATGGAAGTAGTTTTGAAATTTCATGCTTTTTCTTTTATAATCAAACATACACAGCAAACATGCTTTTGTTCTCACACTCATGGGTCTTCTTTTCCTTCCTGTTAAGTCTCTGCAGTTCGATAAGGAACAGATGGAATCTCTTGCTGAGGCAAATCAGGCATTAAAACAACAAGTAGAACAAATGCAAGAAGAAGCAAAGAAGTAAGTGTTCTTTTAGCACAGACAAAAGAACTACAGCATTTGGTTTTCATATTTGGCTTTCAAATGTTGGGTTTTGTTGGATCATGTGAAAAATTAATCTTGTAGTACTATTTGTCAAGCAGCTTTTGTTTTTACCTGGTGTTTTCTTTTCCTTTCACACCAGGGCCATTACAGAGCAGAAACAGAAAATGAAGCGTCTCGGGTCAGACCTGACAAGTGCTCAGAAAGAGATGAAAGCAAAACACAAAGCCTATGAGAATGCAGTCAGCATTCTCAGTCGCAAGCTGCAGGAATCTCTTACTGCAAAGGAATCTGCTGAGGCAGAGCTGAGCAAACTAAAAGCACAAATTACTGATGGTGGGAACGACCAGATTGCTCAGGTATGCAGATGTCTTTTGACATCGTACAAAGACAGAGCTGTATGTCTTGAAATACTATTTCATCCTGAAGTGATGAAAATATTTGGAAAATAAAGCTAGATAAGAACATGGTGTCAGTGTTCTGATCACTGAGAACTTCTTTAACTATATTTGAGAGAGGTGATTTGGCAGGCTAGATTTCCTGATTAATTTTTATTTTCGGTTTGTTTTTTGGTCGGTTTTTTGGTGGCATTTTTTAATCTTTTTTTTTTAAGGGTTCATATCTGAAGATTTTCCAAAATTATAGCTCTTGCTGCGTTTTTCTCAGTGACAGCTAAAAGTTTTTCAAGGTGTAGCCATAGCTTATTTATATATGCTAAGCCTGTGATGAGAAAATTAATTTACTGAGGGAAACTCCAATTTCTTGAACCAATGGAGCAAGATATCAAATATACCAATAGCAGTAGCTGGATCTAGTGGTGGAAAGCTCTAATCAAGACCTTTAAATTAAACACTAGCACCTCGTTTCATATTTGCTAGAGGAGCAGGCTTAGAGGAGTAACCAAAGCAGAAGTGACTCCTGAAGATGGGTGATGCCCTAATCACATGTGTGACCCCTTTGTCTTTAGGAGAAGATTCAAGCTCTGAAGACAGAACTGAGAGCTGTGAGCAGCAGTAAGTTGATGCTGGAAAAAGAGTTGCAAGAAGTGATTTCACTGACCAGCCAGGAGCTCGAAGAGTACAGAGAAAAAGTGCTGGAACTTGAGGATGAGGTGATTGCTTGAATTTGCTTGGTAGATAGGCATATGACAGTAAAAAATGCCTGAGAGACAGGAAGAAATTTTAGTACCAAAATTTTATTCCAGCAGTGGAGAAAATCAGAATCTTGGATAGGAAACATCGTGTCAGTGATACTTGCAAATTTTGTTGCCTTGTGCTGGTTCTTCGTGGTTTCATGAGTCATTGTCAGATAGGGAAAGAGGATGTATAGGGAGAGACGAGTGGTTCCTGTATCAGATACCAGCTGTGTCTGGTCATGAGGCAGTGAGGACACATGAATCATTAGCTTTTGGAACTACTGGGAGTCAGGGATCCCCAGTGATTTTGAGGGCCAGGTGGTAGTGTTCAGTTGTAGAGTGGCACAAAAAAATGACATGTATCAACTACTCTGGATCTGCACCTGAACAGTACTCCTGGATTCTTCTTTCTAGCAAGCATTTTAGTCTTCCAACACAAAAAACTACCAAAGTGAACTTATTTTTTGATGTTCGTTTAAAAGAGAAAAAAAAGAAAAGAAAAAAGAAATCCCACTCTGGAAAAGCAAGATGCTTAATGAGTTTAACTCACAATTCTTTTGTGGTAGTAAGTCTGAAGTTGTTTGGTTATGTTTGTTTGATTTGTGTTTTCCTTTGACTATAGCTTCAGGAATCTAGAGGCTTCAGGAAGAAGATAAAACGTTTAGAAGAAATTAATAAGAAGCTGGCCCTTGAACTGGAACACGAACGTGGAAAACTTACAGGTCTCAGTCAGTCCAACGCTGCTTTGAGGGAGCACAATAATATCCTCGAAACAGCTTTAGCAAAAAGAGAGGCAGACTTGGTACAACTGAATCTACAGGTATCTGACTTTTTGATGTAAAAACTTAAGAAGGGAATTGGCTCATATTATACAAAGTTAGTGCATTTTCTCCAGCTCTGGGTCCCCCACGTGTTGAATAACAGCAGCAATATGGGGGGCTGAACAAAGGATCAGAAATGGGACTTGGCACTGAACAGAGTTTTCTTTGGAAAAAAAATTAATAGAATGTCACTACAATATTTGCAATAGTGAAAGTGTAGATAGTCAGAACATACAAACTGTGTTACATATGGATTCATTGAGATAAATAATTTTAATGCCAATAGTAATACATTCATGGGGACATAGGCAATGAGCTACCATTTAACCACAGCTACTTTTAATGTTGAAGGTACTGTGTGGAAAGAGTAATCAGTGAACAGCAGAGAATTGTTTTGCAGTCCCTGCGTGGTTTGTGTTTTTACTTCCTCGGCTTCCAGTGAGCCCACACAAAACATGCATTTGTTTTTTTGATGTGTTACAGGTTCAGGCAGTCCTAAAGCGGAAAGAGGAAGAGGATCAGCAAATGCAACAACTTATTCAAGCTTTACAGGCTTCCCTAGAGAAAGAAAAGTTAAAAGTTAAAGACCTTCAGAAGCAGGTAATGGCTTATCTTTTATTTACTTAAAAAGTGATTTAAAGCTATTTTAAAAGTATCTTGAAATGAAATCTATGTTTTTTAACATACTGCTTCCTGCAGGGTCTCTGTCACTATGGCCAGTGGCTGAAAGATCAGTTGATGCCTTCTCTGTTGTGTCCTGTGTTAAGCTCCCTTTATGATTCACACTAGAGTGATAAAACAAAATAAAAGTGCATCTCTTTCTCCTGTTAGGAAGCAGCAGCCAAAGCAGATGCAGCCCATAACCGCCGACACCACCGGGCGGCCATGCTCGAGCTCAGTGAGGTCAAGAAGGAGCTCCACGCCAAAGAGCTGCTGGTCCAGGCCCTGCAGGCTGAGGTGGACAAGCTGCAGTAAGTAAACGTCTGAGAAAGAACAGTAATTAGAACAAATCATCTGAAAAAGCCATACATTAGTGAATTTTTGGGTTTGCCCCTTTGGAGTGGATTATGTTGAAGGTTCCCCAGCAGAGCCTGACCGTGAGATGCTTGTTTGGACTCTGAGCAAATACCTGCATTTTTCTCTCTTTATAATTCAGTTAGACCTGAGGTACACTGGTTTTAGGCTTCACTATCTGCTTTTTTCCACTTTCAATGCAGACTTCTACTGTTTCACATTACTAGTAAGGATTAACACTTTACATATATCCTATTATTCTTTCTTACATCCCTGAGGAACTACATAGAGGATGAATTGGATTATTGACTATTTTCCACAATGTATTAAAATTCAATTTGCTTGTATATAAAAATTTTTCTTAAATTGTCAGAATTTATTAGGTCTACAAGAAAATGGATATAAGCTTAACCCTATTCCTCCAGAAACAAAGCAAAATTGCTGACAGGGTTTTGTTCTGATTTATTTTTTTTTTCTGCATAATCTGTTGTTTGTAATTGGACTATTAGCAGTGCTCAAGGAACTTTGTAAAATCTTTTTTCACTATTTAATATTTATACATCTCTTTCATAAAATCTTTTTGTGATTTAACTCTTGCTATGAATGTGTTGGCAAAGCCCTCAATCAAAGCTGTAATTAACCAGGTTCCATGCACAGTCATGTCATTTATAGTTACATGGCTAACCCAGTGAAATTCTTGTTTTAAAGAACAGATTGAATAACTGCTCTGTCTGTTAATCTTGCTGTGCAGGGTAGAGGATGAAAAACATTCCCAGGAGGTATCTCAGTTTCAGCAGGAGCTGGCAGAAGCCAAATCTCAGCTCCAAGTTCTGCAGAAAAACCTGGATGACAAACTTAGTGAACAGCCTCTAGTAAGCCAAGAGGTAAAAAGTGAACACTTATTGTGTTTATCTGTATTTATAATGCATTCTATGACTTTGTCTTTAATTCAGCATTTTTAATAAAGTTTTGCTAGGTTTTCTTAGGAAAGGTTGTATTAGACATAAGAATATAATTATTTTGATAGATTTTGTGGTTGATTGCACCTGTAGATAATTCCAGTGGTTTTTTTTTTTCTTTGCCCTGGTAGGTGGAAGACCTGAAGTGGGAAGTAGAACAAAAAGAAAGAGAAATTGAAACACTTAAGCAGCAGCTGGACATGACTGAACAGCGCAGCCACAAGGAGTTAGAAGGGATACAAGTTGTCTTGCAGGTATTTAGTCGAGCCAGTGGAAATTCTTATGGATTGAAATTCTGATTGTTGTAGGGGGATAATTTAAAACAATATTTTTAGTTTTTAAAAGCATACTTACGCTTTTTTCTAAATTTTTATTTTGGCTGTGCTGTTACCTTTGTTTTTCTTCAACCTTTATGCCATTAAAATAGGCTACTGACTTAACCTAATCTCTGATTTTCTGCCATGGAAAATTCGTTTCAAACAGCCGTGTTGTGTGTTGGGTTTTTTTCCTAGTTTCCTCTGGAAACTGAAAAAATTATAAAAACATTAGTTGGCTGGAATTCTTATACTGTTTCTCTACATCACATTGATTCTCTTCCCATTTAGAATATCAAGACAGAGTTGGAAATGGTGAGGGAAGACCTGTCAGTGACTCAGAAGGATAAGTTTATGCTGCAGGCTAAAGTGACTGAACTGAAGAACAGCATGAAGTCACTGCTGCAGCAAAATCAGCAACTGAAGTTGGACCTGAAGCATGGCAAGATGAAGAAGGTATTGAAATGGGAAGAACATGTTGTAAAGTACAGGAAAATACTCTGCTAATGTTCTTAAATAACCTAACATGAACGTGCCTGTGATTCCTGCTCTGTAATGCAGATGTGTACCAGTAGTGTGATGTGAGACTCTAGGTGGGAAAAATGATATTGATGAAATAACTTAATTGTGTTTCTGACTCTTCTTTTTTTCCTTTAACCAGAGGAAAGAACTGAAAGGTGAGAATAACTCTTCCAGTCCTGTGACTCCAGTTAAGATTCCTGATTGTCCAGTGCCTGCTGCCTTGCTGGAAGAACTGTTGAAACCAACAGCTGTGAGCAAGGAGCCTTTAAAGAATCTGAACAGCTGTCTCCGGCAATTAAAGTATGGCCTGTTATTTTAAACCATATTAAATAATCTTAAAAATGTTTTCAGGAAACCAGCTGCCACCATGAGGAAGAAGAGATTTGTAAAATTAATTCTTTATTGGGACTATATTTAGGACAGTGGGATGTTCTGTCATTGTAAGTTCTTGCTTATATGGCCATTACCATAGTGAAAGAAGACTTTACAATAAACTAAACAAAATGTCCATCCTAAATAATACACAGCAGAAAAAATCAGAAACAGCTATTAATATTTTTTAATTAAGCATATTATATTTGTTTTGCTCTTAAAGAAGACAATTCCTAAGCTTCTTGTAGATTTCTTGTTCTTGTTTACAGCTATATCTTAGGTAGTCTTGGAGTAGATATCAAGAATCAGAAAAGTAGTTTTTTGATCTTGCATGTAGCAGACAGTTTTCTGCTTGTTAATTTTTGCTTTTTTTTGCTCTCAATACATTCAAAGGCAAGAGATGGACAGTCTCCAGCGCCAGATGGAGGAACACACCATTACAGTACATGAATCAATGTCTTCATGGACTCAGATTGAGGGCAAGTTAATGGACCTTACTTCTACAAGTCCTACAACTGCATCAGACCAGCAGGAGATTCCTACTGCAGAGGAAAAGAAAGAGAATTGTAGTGTTAGTGACAAGGAAGCTTTGACACTATAACCTCCTTATCAGTTGTCTTTCATCCTGTTGCTTTAAGTATACAAACAAATCTTTATAAAAATTATTTATTTCATTTTTTTAAAATGGTGTTTAGAGTTGTGCTTTTGCCTGTAGAAGCAAAGGGCACTGATTTGAGAAACTGATGTAATATTTTGTAACTGATGTACTAAGAATGTGCTATTCTAAGGGTTTGCTTGAAACCTTGCCGTAACAATTCTGTCATGTTGGGTACTGCCAAGTGGTGAATCCAGCTCATTTGAGGGTTTAGTAAGAGATGCAGATGAAGATTTAAAATGAGGTCAAGAGGAGCATCTGGTTCCAAGTATGTAATTGTTCAATCTGGGTGAGTTTGTTAAGGAATTACTGTTAATTATGTAACATCTAGGTTTTCTTGTTTGGGTTTTTTTTTTAATTTGTGGGAGTAGGATGTGTTTTTTCCCCCATCTTGGGTTGTAGCCAAACTACAGGGAAAAATAAGTTCTTCTCATGCTGAGCCATTAGCAGTGGTTGAGAACTGCATATGCTGAGCATTCTCTTGTCCCTCTTATAATCTCTTATTCTTGAAGTTCAGATTATAGATATCTGTGTTTGAAGGAAGTTACTGTAAGCCATTTCCAGTTGGAAGATGACCTCTGACCTATAGCAAAAGAAACAAGACTGTAAAGACAAGCAATGCAGAGCAGTTGGTATCTTTGGCAGATTTGCCTGGGATGTTTGCTGATGTTTTTTCTCTTACAGTCACAGGCCAGTAGTGAGCTTTGCTTCACTGCACAAATACTTTGCACCTTTTTATTTCAAGTTTTGAAGTAGACACCCTTAAAAAAGTATGTGTGTAAAATACATATATATATATATATAAAAGAAAAAAATCATAATTTTCTGACTTTGAATATCTGGTTTAATATGCTTATATACTGTAAGTTAAGGCTACAATGAGGGGTTTTGTTAGTGTCATTGTTTTAATGTTACATTTAAGTTTGCTCTTCTTTGACATACTGTACAAATGGCTTGGGGAAATTAGCCCCTAAAGCCAGAGCTTTTAGAAATGTAATTATTTTTACTTTAAAAGACATAATTATAATGCCTATAAAATTATTATTTTTAATAGCTTTATCTTCTCCCACACACTTCCTCTACTTTTTGCATCCTCTATTACAAGGTGCCCACCGTGAATGGAAGTGTTGGTACTGTGGCAGCCCCTCTGCAGAGCACCTTGACCAAGTTACTTTTAAAGCAGCTCACTTTAGTTTCCTTCATCTTTGTTCCCGTTGCTCCATGTGGCTCATAGTGCAGTGATAAGCCAGCCCTCTCCTCACTCAAAAATTCAGTGTTCAGGTATTTGGAAGATTTAGTGGCAACTCATGTACTAGAATGTTTTTGTCCTTAATACATAAAACAAGTCAATTATATCCACTGTAGTTTGGTGTTTACAAAAAAAAAAAAAAATCTAGTAAGTACAAGTGGATTCAGAGGCTGGAAAAAAGAGTTCTAGTTCATGTATTTTTCCAAAGAGGCTGTTGCTGGTTTTGGGTTTGGTTGTTGCAGACGAGGGGGAAGGATATTGCATTTTGTTTAACAGTAGGGCAAAAACTAAACAAACAAAACTCCCAAACCCAGCTATATTTATCCAAAGCCTGATTTCTCGTAACTACCACTTCAAGCTCTAGTCCAATTGAACACTCTGCACTAAAAGTGTTTATACTGAATGATTTCATGCCCTGCAGCTACTGGATTTTAACTTACATTTTATTGGGATCAAAGTCAAGTGATGCTGACAGTCAAGGTTTTGAAATTGGTGAAGGAAGAAATGCATTGGTGTGGCATTAGTTGCCCATGAAATGGATTTACCAAACAGTTCAAAAGCTTTACAGACTAGCTTAAGACATGTCTGCACACTGCTGCAGTCTACTTTGTAGAGTAAATGGTACTGATTATCTCGCTGTTGTCATGTTCTTGAAGTTGCCTGTATATTAAGCTAAAAGAAGAAAAAAACCAAACCACAGTATTGTTAAAGAAAAAAACCCAGCTGTAATGAATAATATACTCAGTACAGAAAAAACTATCAAATGTCCAGGATTTAAAATACTACTTGTGCAGCGTTAACGTTGCTGTTCACTTTATTAAATACGTTGCCTACAGTTCAGAATCCACTATGTTCTAATCTGTTAGTTCAGCAGTGGTTGTATGGATAAAGGTTTTATCTGGTATCAAAGAAGCCAGAATTGTTAGAAACCTTCTCAGTTGTTCTGAATGTCAGCTCTCCTTTTTGTATCCATTCTGCATCCTGCTGCAGTTTCTCACTAGCTCCTGAAGACATCTGAGCTTGCACAATCAAGTAGCCTTAGATGTGTGTTTCCCTTTCCAAGATGAGGGAGCTGTTGAGGATTAGATTCCTGCATTGACCCACGTGCTCTGGAAGTACCTGGACACTGGGTATTGTCCTGTTACATTCACCCTGTGTTTTTCCTACAAACAGAAACACCATGTCATTTACTTAAATGAAGGACAGACAGTGAGAGTTGAGGGTCTAAATCTGGTGAGGTGCTAAGTCAAGTTACAGAAGTCTCTGGGAAGTCTTCTAGAAGGAGCATGCAGTGTGTGATAAAAGCAAGGCCTTTTCTTTGAAGCTCATCACCTATGTTTTTAATTACCCAGGGAAACAGTTGCTGCTTTATTAAAAAGCCTCACCCTGAGGCTGAGCATGCTGGTCTACAAAGCTTCAGGTCTCTGCTGTCTAGGCAATAAAATAACTTAGGTGTAGGAATGAAAACTGCCTCCCCTCTGCCCATCACAGCACTGCCAAATAATCAGGAGAATCTGAAGAATTATCTCTTAAAAATTTATTTTCCTTTTTCAAACACTGCAATAGAATGTATTTTCTGTGTTTCTTCAGTGGTTGCTACCTACTAAACCAAGTCTAGTTAATGAAGGAGTCAGACACTGCACTGTGAGAATGTTCCCAAGTGCTGAAAGCTGGTAAATGGTGCAGCGTTATTTTTTCAGATGCTGTTGAGTTTTTGAGGGCTCTTGAATAACTGTGCATTTAAAAAAAACAAAATCACAACAAAGACCAGCAAACCCTACAATGGGACAAAATGTTACTGAGTCTCTGGCATTGCTGAATATTGCATAATGCTCCATTCTGTTGTCTTCCAGATTTCTTGGAAATATTTGTGCACTGTATTGGGATCAGCTGAGCCTCCTATCCCATTCATGCAACGGGAGGATCTGATCCCATACTGTTTATTTAGGCAATATCCTAGCAGAAGTCTATGAGATTTTCACACGTGTCAAGTAATAGCCAGGATGAATGTTCTACTGTTCATATTGTCATGGATTATATATTCCTCCTTAGGGGAGAGAACTCCAGTGGCATGGCTATTTTAGTGTTAACATCACAGGTGTGCTGGGGACAGGTAGTATTATCAATATAAATTTACCTTAAAGATGACAAATTCACTCCTGGTGATGCAGAAGCTTGTGATGTACATTTTATTAACTTTGTGGGGAAAGTGGGAATAGTTGCATGTGACTTGCTGTGATCAGAGCCTTTAAGTATTTTCCTGTGAAAGCAATTGCTGTCCAGAGGAATTACTAATGCTCATCAGCTGTCATCTGCTCTCTCTGCCTCCTACTAATGAGCAACACTTGAGTCTTGGGCAGCCTCATTTCCAATACAGATGCACAGAGTTCTAGGGAAGGGGAAGAGGTTTTGGATATTGTAAATGAAATGGTTCTGTTTCATGTATGACATTCAGTAATGTTTGCTTAAGCTGTATTTGTAAAGATAGCAGTTAATAATTCCATGTTCTTGAAGAATGGATAACCCAGGGGCTGGAGGAGTTACACTATGTACAATTAATGTTTATGATCATACAAAGCATGTTGATTATAAAAATTATGTGCATAGGGATTCCTTTAAAAGTTTTGTGCAATAAACTATTTTTGCTAAAGGGCCCCATGTTGTTTCTACTTTAAAAGAGTTACCGTCTTCTTTTTGGTTTTGGGCAGTAATTTTTACGTTGGGATCCTGAATATGCTGTATAGCCTCCTTTAAGGAAAAAAACCCTCTTTCTTTTGAAAGACTACATTATTGTGTATTGATTTCTCACACACCTGAACTTCACTGTATTTCCATTATATTTTATTTTTCTCAGTTAGTTGAACACGTCAGGGAAGAAAGAATTCCTTGGCCTGAATTTGTCAGCTGCTGGAGTCTGAGTGTACAAAATGGAACAATGCAGAAATACCATCTTCATTCTAATTTAGCCAATTGCAATGATGAGCAGAGAAATTACTGTACCTTGCTTGCAATTTAAACAGTGTGAGTTAAAGGGATACTATTTTCTTTAAGGACAGCAACTTGAACCAGCAACTGACACTGCATTGCACGTAGTACAGGTCTCTGTACCCCTAAGGTAGGGATGTTGTACTCGCTGGGATGGCTGGTTCACGTCTGTGCAGGGAATTGTTTCCTCCTTCTACACTAGAGGCCTCTTTCTTCGTGGTTTTCCATCTCTCACGGCTTATCCGAGACTGCTGCAGCAGTTTGAGGTTAATACCCGGACTGAACCTTTCGAAAGAGGCCTCTCGAAGTGCCTGCGTGTTGCCGGTCGCCGGGGCTGGTGGCAAACCGCGTGCCGGCCGCGGGAGCACGGGCGGGTGCAGCTCAAACCCTGCCCGCCTGTCCCGGCCTTGGGCAGCGCCCTCACCGCCCGCCCGGCCCGCAGCCGCGGCTGATGCGCGGAGCTCCACCGCGTGTTCCGCCGGAGCAGCCGCGTCGCGCTCCCCGCGGCCTCCCCCGGCCCTTCCCCGCTGCCCAGGAGCGGCGGCCGAGCGGAGCCGCGGTACTGGTGAGGCCCAGGGAGGCGGCGGAGCCCGTCAGCGCCGGGCGGAGCCGCTGCCGCGTCTGGCGGGGGGCGGGCGCGGGGCGGGCGCGGGAC
>VWZW01006989.1:1772966-1924772 GCA_013397115.1 Edolisoma coerulescens
GCCCGCTCCGGGTCTAGACATAGGTGTGCGTTTCTCCTCCCTGAGAAGTTGTCCCCTTTTTCCTTCCCGTTCTTCTTTTCCCGTGGCTTGTTTCAAGTTTGCTTTGCAGTTCCCTTTCAGCCACGTAGTTCATAACTGGTGGCTCGTTTGGCCACAGGCGGTACAGACAAATCACCCCATCGCCAAGCTCCGGTTGCTCTAACATGTGCAAATCCTATCAGCCAAATACAGCCAAAGACAGGATGTGACTCTCCATTCCTGCCGCCAAAAAAAGCCCCAAAACAAAACCCCCAAAAAACCCAACCAAAAAGGCCCGTTTTCTTACATTACTCATTTATTGAAGGATTTAACGAGAACGGTAGAGTAAAACAACACTGCCGTCCTTAGAAGCTAGTCGTTCATTCTGTCATGGGTGTAGTGTTAATTTTTTGGGGGAGCAGATTCTGCTGTTTCATACTGATCCAGTGAGACAAGGGAAAATACAATTCTTTCCCATTCTTCCAGGTTTTGATTGATTTGGAAGAACCCTCGAACATGTGGTTGTTGTTAAAGCAGTTACTCATATTTGCAGAGGTAACTTGCGAGGCCATACATGCTGAACTAGAAGAGGTAGCAGCATCAGTGCTGGATGTGCTCTGGATCATTTGTAGTTATATAATACATTTTACAGTTCAAATAATGTCCTTTTGCACCTGCATGTAACAAACGGTTGAAGGATTGTCTCAAACTGGGCAGTTGCTGTTTCTCAGGTTTGCAAGTCACACCTTTTATTTTGGACGAATTAAAATAGGTGATGAAGTTAAAAACCAGTAATGCTTATCTAAGTTAGCTGAAATCTTTTTGTCAGAACACAAACATTTAGTGGGAGTTCTGTGTTGTCATTCCAACAGTGTTTTCCCTATTTCCACACCAAACTCACTGTAGAAAACTCTTCATCCTAACAGCGGATCTTAAACCTGATTCTTCTCTGTTGGTCTGCTTTGCTGTCTCATTTTGATTTAGTCGTGCCGGAGTTGTAATAAGCACACAAAATAAATAATTTTTTTTTAAATAGACAAAATTTTGAGCAGTAAGTTTTAGGTACCAGGTTCTGTCAAAGCATGAGAAACTAGAGAAATCACTCCTTCATGGCGTTTTTTTGCTTAACCACAAGGCAGGAAGGATTTTTGCATGTTCCTGTCTATTCTCCATATTTGAATTATATATATGTACAGGTCTGCTCTTCTGCAGAATGATTGTGCTGGTTCTGAACCCTAAAAATAGGAGCATTTCTCAGTTAATTCTTAAAGGCATTTTGTTGACTCTTCAAAGTGTTTTCATTGAGCTGTTTTTGCAATGAACTTTCTCACCCCCGAGTTTTCATCTTTCTTGTGATTTTACAGTTAAGCAGTCTCAAAAGGAAAATCCTTAGAATAGCAAGTTTGGATATTTTAATTGACCTTAGGGGCACATCCCCTGATTAAAACACACTGGTATCAAATTTATTTTAAAAAAATAGGGGATTAAGGATTCAAAACAAGTGAGAGCATCTTTCACATCCATCTTTGCAATCTTGTGGGCAAATCAGATAATCGAAACAGTGAGGTTGCTTGGAGGCTCAGGAATCTCAAGGGAACTGCAATACTTTGGGGAAGGGGCTCAGCAGCATCAGCTGTGGCTCTGCTGCTGTTTGGTGGGGTTTTTTACTTGGAAATACTCTCACTTCCCATTGTTTCAGCGAGGTTCCATTTAATACTTGTGAGATGTTGAGGGACTGAGGTGTGTTCTCTAACGACAGACATTCAAAATAAGACATTCATAAAAAAGAGACAGCTCTCAAAGGAAATGTCCCTCCAAGCAAACAACCCTCACACTCACATGACTGTTGACTTGTAGTAATTGAAAGAGTGTGTAAGTTTGGCATTAAGTACATTTCCTAATACTAGGACTGTGTTTGTTCTGAATCGGATTGCAGTGAAACTTTTACTTGGTGCTATATTGACTGTGGCTGAAAATTACAGAAGCTTACTGTGAGCATTTGGGTTTTTTTAATATATGAAAAGTAGTGTTTAAATTTCATTATGTGAGGGTGAAATCTGAAATTGAAAATAAAGTACTAAAACTGCCATACACCCCTGTCCAAAGCAGCAGAACCTGTGAAATGGCTCAGCAGTGGAGGAAGGGGGAGTGTAAGGTGGGAGTGAAGGCAAGCTGAGGGAATAGCACAGCTGAATCATTTCTGTCTGGAGCTTCCCTTCCTGAGCAGTGTGTGCCAGGAGAGTCACAGCCTCTGTGGAGGTACATGGTTGCAGTACCTGATGAAATAACGTGAAAGCTTCTTACATTCTTGAGCTGCCCAAATCCTGTATTTTTCAGTTGTGTTTTTCACAGCAAGGAATTTGTGTTGGCATCCGTTTGGTTTTAGTATTTTCTCGTTGACCAGTGTGGAATCTGTGAGTGTGGATTACATGGAGGGACGTGAGCTGGAGGAATTGTATCACAGCAGAGAGAAGGATATTCCTTTGGAAATGGAGAAATCCTCCCAGCTCCTGTTCCTTGTTGGAGAGGGAGATCTGAAAAGATCAGTTGTTTTTGTCTTCTGTCTGTTTGCTCTCAAAACAGGCCTGGGAAACAACATGTTGTGTACATATTTCCAGCCTTGCATCATGGCCAGAGAAAGCCTGCCCTGGTTGCTGTGTTGTGGTTATGCCTTAGACTTCTGTCAGCCACAAAGTCCTAAGGAAATACTAGAAATAGTTCTGTGCTTTAAGCTGGAGCTGCAGCCCCTTTTCTTGGGGCTGACTGGTGCTTGTGTCCTTGTATTGCATTGCACACACAGATTGTGCCTTTCTTGTCAGGAATCAAATATTTCTCAGCCTGTCATAAACTTCAATGGATAAATGCTCTGGATTGAATTTTCACTCCAGAAAAAATTGAAAGAGGACGAACAAGAGTAAAATGTAAGCTGTAAATATTCTTTTAAGTAGTTGAGAGTGGAGGAAATAAACTTGGTATAGGTCTGGTAGCTTAAAAACGTGCTTAACGCATTGAATTGAAAAATATTTTGTCTTTTCTGCACTGCAAGAATCTCTTCAGAATCCCAAGGAATTGTTAAGAGGCACTTTTTTCCTTGGCTTTAATGCACCATTTAAATAGCAGGAGAAAAGTTGTGGTTTTTACAGTTGCTTTCCTCTTCTTTTTTGCCTTTCCCCTAGGTGAAATAACAATGGATACAATATTATCCCGACTGAAGAAGCTGAGCCATGATGAGCTTAGAGAAGAGATTGTGAGAGCCGGACTGAAATGTGGGCCCATTACTGCAACAACGAGGTTTATTTTTGAAAAAAAATTGGCTCAGGCGCTGTTGGAGCAGCAAGGAGCACTGGAGGAAGAAGGGTCTGCTCTGCCAGAGGAGACTGCTGGGAATGTCCCAGTGAATCACAACAGCCATGGAAGTGCTTCTGAGGAGGCAGACTTTGGGTACTGTGTGGGTCTGAACCCTCCAGAGGAAGATGCTGTGACACACATGAACTGTTCAGCTCCAGTCTGTGGTGCTGATTCACAAGTCAGTGCTCAGACACCGTCCAGAGATCCTCCACTATTCTATGGTGTTTGCCCAGTTTATGACGACATATTGGCAAGGAATGGTAAATACTCACTTCCCTCATTTCCAGTGATAGGCATTTATTTTACAGTCATGTCTGAGCAGACCTCTTTTGTGTAGCAGGTGTTATGAACACCACTGCATTAGTATTGTAAGCATTGCCTGAAGTATTTCTTTGTTCTTGTAAATGGTATTTATTTGATCTTCTGAGGCAAAGAAACACAGTTATAAGTCATCCCAGGTGTTCTGCCGTTATAGTTCCTACACATGAGGATCCTCTACCTGATGTAGCTCAGATGAAGAAAATTATTTCCTATTGCTACTCTTGGACCCCTTCTGTGCCTTTAATCCCTCTCAAGAATAAAAATTAATCCTCTAAATAAACAATCAAAAGAATATTTATACTGTCATCAGTTGAAGCTTAAATGATCTGTTCTAAAAGTTTTCACATTTTCTTTTCTGTTTCCGGCAGAGCAGAGTAGTGCACGGAGGATTATTTACTCTGATAGAGTAGTAAGAATTCTTACTAAGAAAAAGTACATTAAGATATCTTTATTTGAACAATATCCTTAAAAGGAGAAGAAGGAGAAGGATTTGTGTATTATCTAAGGTTCTCTGTAAAGATCTTGAAGTTGTGAGAGTGGATCAGTTACAAATTTGGTCTTTCTGAACAAGAGAACATCTAAAGTAATGCAGGGTGAATAAGCTCTGAGTTTGCTTTTCCATCTGGAAGTGAAGTGCTTGTTGAAGGTGGTTCATCCATTAAAGGGGGTGCTCAAGTATTGATTGATAGAAATGGCTGAGCCCTGTACATGTCTCACCTGACCTGGAGTGTGTGGGAGGCTCCTGCTCAGTTTCCAAGAGACAGGATTTAAAAGGACTTTGGATCCTTATGCCATGTTTGGAAGAGAAACGGTCTGAGAGCAAAGCTGGAATGATAGTCTAAGAATTCTGTAATCTGTTTCTAGGAATTGAAATCTGAGATTATTGAAATAATATAACTTTGGTGGTTCTTTGTTGCAGAGAGAATACATGTTTATGAAGATAGGAAGGAAGCTCTCCAGGCTGTTAAGATGATTAAGGGTTCCCGTTTTAAAGCTTTTACAAACAGAGAGGATGCTGAGAAATTTGCTAAAGGAATCTGTGATTATTTCCCATCTCCAGGCAAGTCCTCTTTATGTTTGTCTCCGGTGAAAATGGGATCATTTAACAGAGGTAAGTGGGGAGCTTCATCTCTGTACAGTAGATGCAATAGACAGTGTTGATTTTTTTTTTGTGAGAGAAGAAGCAACAACTGCCTTACCAATGTATTAATAACAGAAAAATTTCAAAGGGTGGGGCACTGAATAAATTGAAGTTTAAAAGAACTTCTATTGTAAGTGTAAAAATGTTTAAAATGTAGAAAGTGTTTCAAATGTAAAATACCATTGCTACTCTTCTAAGGCTGAAATGTAGGTAATGGTCTGCTTGATACCTTGCTTAGTAATCCATGGTCATATTTGTTAGGATTTGATTTTACTCATGGACTTCAGGATATTCAGGTTTAGTAAGAAGCTGATAAAATTGCACAGTATATTAAAACTGTACTCAATTGTTAAGTCAATTTTTAAGTTCAGAAATAAAATGGTAAGCACTGGTCACGTTTCACAGTGTCCCCAGCTGCTAGATTAAAGGGATTCAGGAGTCACAGATTAGCAGAAGCGATTTTCATGATCAGAAAATTGCTGTTTTCTTGCTGAATTTTGCTTTTAAGTTTGGATGGGAGCAGACTGGTAATTACAAAGTTTACCAGTCCCTATTAAAGTCTGAAACAGTTTTACAAGATGATTAATCATTTTCTTCTCCCTCCCTATTGCTAACTACTAGTGTATTTAAATGTCTTGTTATTGAGTTCAGTTTCTTTACTCCTGTATATTAAAGATGCAAAATTAATACATGGTTTAGATGAAAAGCATAATTTCCATGGCCTGCGTGTGAAAATGGTGATCACTGGAAAGAATGTATCTAGAAAGGAGTGGTTTGTGTTTTGATAGATGGCTTGTGCTCCCCTGAGAGTGAGACTGCGAATAAGGAGAGAGCCAACAGCTACAAAAGTCCACGGACTCAGGATCTCACAGCTAAGCTTCGGAAAGCTGTCGAGAAAGGAGACACAGCAACATTTTCAGAACTTATTTGGAGTAACCCTCGTTACCTGATCGGGTCAGGAGACAACCCTACGATTGTACAGGTAAAAAACCAGCAACAAACCAGGAGAATCCAGGTTCTGGTTTAGTGATGTAGCTTTTGGGGCCTGAAAGCAGAAGTGGAAGGAATGATGTTTCCTGCTCCTCCTTCAAGACACCTTGTTCCACCCAGCTCAGGGTTTCTCAGTGTTTATTGACAGCAGCTGGGGCACTTCTCTGGAAGTCACCTTGAGAGCTCCCTTTGCTCCAGCAGAGCTAAAGGAACTGAGTGTGCAGTTCTCCAGGAAAGAATAGTTTTATTCAATAGTGCAAGAACAGTCTTGTCTTCTTATTCTTTGGTCTCCTCCAGATAATTGCAATCTTTTTTAGAACAGACTGATTTTAAAGACCAGGGTAGGGCCTAAGCTGTAATTAGGTGTTCCTACAGCATTGCTTACCTAAGCACCCCTATTGAATTCCAAAACCATGTATAGGGTGCCATTTAGCAAACACTGACAATCTTACTTCAACTTGTATCAGACCAGCTTTGTGGAGTTGTTGAAATTTTTTGTCATACAGCAAAGTAGCTGAATGTTTTATATCTATCTGTCTACACCCATTTTCCTGCTCTTCTTATAAACTGAACTTCCTATCTCCCTTTATTGCATGGTATTTTATTATATCTTTTTTGCTGCCTTCTTTCCCTAAATAAAGACCATAGCTGAGTATAAGAATAATTTCATTAATTATAAGAATAATGTGGGTGTAAAGATAAGTCTTTACAAAAATATTAATGTAAGACTCAGTGTGGGAACCCTTGTATTTTCACAGTTAAATCAGTTACATCTATGGGTGTAAGAGAGCTGTTTAGATTGGGGTTCATTCTACTGTTGGTCTTTTTTTTCCAGGAAGGGTGTAGGTACAATGTCATGCATGTTGCTGCCAAGGAGAACCAGCCTGCTATCTGCCAGTTATTGCTGGACACTCTGGAAAATCCAGAATTTATGCGGCTGATGTACCCAGATGATAACGATGCCATGTTGAAGAAACGCATCCAGTATATTGTTGACCTTTACCTGAACACTCCAGATAAAATGGTAAGATTTGGGGGGTTACCTGTTTATTATTATTATTGTTATTATTAATTTTTTATTATTATTTTATTATTCTATTATTATGGAAACAACTGTTAATGATGTGTAAGGGAGACTGACAGAGAACAGAATGGGAGCTGTCCATGAGTTCTGTGGGTTTTGGTAATCATTATTCTTTGCTGTGGTGGGAGAATATTTGTTAAGAGCTGGGATAATTAGTCATGACATGTATTTACTTTCCTCAGTCTCAAAATTAAATGTGTGGTATTGACTTAATCATCTTTCTAAGTGCATGTGAATTTTTCCCTTTTTCCCACTGCAGTGGTTTGATACTCCATTGCATTTTGCCTGCAAGTTTGGGAATTTGGATGTTGTTAATGTGCTTACCTCACACCCAGCCATTGTAAAAAATCCAAGGAACAAATATGATCAAACTCCAGCAGAAGTAAGTCTTTCCATGTCCACAGCAAACCCTGTTTGTTATCCTGATCAGTATTTTTCATATTCAAACATTACTGACTAATATAGATAGAAGGCTTGTAGTAAGGTGCTAGTGTCATGATTAAAGAGTAAATCCTATATAATATTAAAAATATTTTATGCTGATTGTGTCTTTGGAAAAGTTTTAGAATTTATAGATTTGGATGTATTTTAGTTGGTCTGCTATGAATTGAAAGTACTGGGTGAGATGAGTAGGGGCCAGTAAGGTGATTGTTCAGGAAGAACACACATTGCAGTTGATTTGAAAATGAAGTTCTTATGCTGTACTAACAATTAAAATTATATTAACAGGTAGTTTGTGAAAGAAGCAAGAATAAATCTGCAGAATTGAAAGAAAAGCTAAGAGAGTACTTGAAAGGTCTGTATGCAGAATTTTGTACTATATCAGGCGTGTATTTTGGCTCTTTGCTGTCTTCTATTCTGTTTGCTTTCTGTAGCATTTCAGTTCATAAGTGATGCTGCTGTACAGTGCTGTGAAAACCAAAGGGAAACTAAAACTGAGCAGGGACAGAAAACTTTTTGTCTTTTAAATTACAGTCAGAACTGTTAATGTATGGATCACAAGGTTGCCCTCATGGCTCTGTAACGTAGGCAAGGCCCTGATTCCACAAGCCTGGAGCAGAGTGTTTAATCTAACAGATTAATCTAAGAAACAAAAACCCTTTGCAGGGCAAGAGATGTATCTGACATGCTGGGGGTCCTGTAATTTTGTAATTCCCTTGACATAGAACTTTATCTGTTTTGTCATGTGTGTGTTTAGGCATTTGCAAAAGGAGGTTGTGAAATTTGTTAAAGACCTTGAGGGAAGGGCTCTAGGTATCATTGCAGGTGTTTTTGTGTTTGGAAGAGAAGGGAACCTGCACTAAAATGTGATCTGTAATCACTGTAGCAGTGAGTTTGAATTACAAGGAGTTCTACTAATGAAGTAAAGTCAGATGGTTCAGTGTACAGGTGCATTGATAGCCCAGGAAGAAGCAGCAGGCTGATGTAACATAAACTCGATGAGAAAGCTTTGCATGGTGTGTTTTAGGTCGCTATTATGTACCTCTCCTGAGAGCAGAAGACAATTCCTCAGCTCCGGTCATTGGCGCGCCGTGGTCGCCCGATCAGACGGACGATGGCCCCCAGAGAACTTGGTCTAAATACCCCGGCAGCCCCAAAGACCCAGTGTTGTCCATAAGAGCTTTTGCAGGCCCCATGAGCCCCTCCAAGGTAAGGAGAGAACTTCATGTGACTCCAATGCCTGTGCTTCTCCTTTTTATGAATAAAGAAGATCCCCACAGGGTTGCTTGTGTGGTGTAGCTTGCTCCTGGTACGGATTGTGGCTTTCTCTTTGCTCAGGAGATGAATCTTCCTCCGTGGAGAAGCACAGAAAGTTGTAAATATTTTTTTATTGCTGAAAACAGAAATGTGGTGTAAATAAGAAGAGTAGAAGTTCAGTCAAAAATTGTTTTCTTCTCGTAATCTATTCAAAGAGCACCTTTGTCAAACCTTTTATTTCTTACAGATAATTACTGTAACTTTCTAAGCTGAAGTAAAGCCTTTCAAGGCAGCTATGAATCAATTTAAAAAACTTTAACCATATATTTGTCTCATTTCCAGAAGTTGCCACTGGATGTTAGAAGCAGTTTAACCTTGTTGAATTAACATTAATAAATTTTTCTAGATGGAAAAACTGACAACCAAGTAGTAGGTGTTGGGATGGTTTTGGAAATGTATTGATTGTATAGTGGAAAAGCAAAATCTTCGGTTTTCAGTAGGAATGCTTAGATACCTGTTAAATACATTTTTAACTTACTGGTGTTTGTCTGACTCATTTGTATAAAATGAACATGCTGCAAGTACGACAGCGTTAGAAACAGTGAATAAATACAGGACTTTGTGTCATCTGATGGTTGCATTCTTTAAGACTGAGTTTTACCACAATGCTTAGTGCTTTTCTTCTAAATGTTCTTGATCAATTTGCTGTTCAACTGACAGAAATTTAAGTATCATTTATACTCTGAAGAATATTATCTATGGTGTAAACAGTTCATAATTTTGATTGCTGACAGGTATTTTATTGTCTGAATGTAGTTCTTAGTCATTGTTGTGATCTTCATCGTATAAAGTCAAGAAGTGTGGGATTTTGCAAAAAATTTACCTTGAGGCATTCCAACTTCAAAATAGACAGCAAGAATTTATTCTAATAATTGTAGCAAGTCTGTGCATATAAAAATATCCCCTCTGCATTGTAGAAAACAATGACCAGGAAGCATTTGTAATTAAATAAAATGACATGGCAAAATCACAAGACACTTCTGTTTCCTGCTGCACACAAATTAAAACCAGGCAGATGTGGTGTCTGTGCAGTTGATTTTCAGATGGTTGCACATTATGGTCCTTCTCTTTCACGAGCAGTTAAGAGATCAAAGTAACCACCAGTAGTGAAGGGAGTAACTTTAGATCCAGTGTGAGATCCTTCATAGCTGGAGTTGAGCAGCTCCTGTGGACAGCAAACAGCTGAACATCTTCTAGACCTGTAGGTGGAGATGCAGCCAGCACGGAGTTAGTTCATATTGTGGGGGGTAGTTTTTAAATTTATTTCTGTTTTTTAAAGGCTGAAGAATTTCGCAGGCTGTGGAAGACTCCACCTCGAGAGAGAGCTGGCTTCTTTCACAATGTCAGGAAATCTGATCTGGAGAGAGGTGTTGAAAGAGTTGGAAGGTATCTAAAAGATGTCAATATAAAAAATTAATAATAGAGCATGTAAAAGCAAAAGACTGCTGAGAGTACAGTTATTACTTATTGCACAATATCTTGGGGTAAAAGTTACTGCAGAAATATTTAATGAAGTATTTTGCAGTTGGATTTTTACTGTATTTTTGTGTAAACAAGATAGATAAAATGTGAGACCTGGTTTTCTTAGCTTTGGCAAAAAAGATATTTTAGCTATGATTGATGGTATGTATGGAATGCTTTTCACAGACATTTACTTGCCTCATTTTTCAGATCTAAAGTAATGCATAGCCTGTTTGTTCTGTGAAAGTGAGGGATTAAAAAGGGAGCAGAATGAAAAAATCCTAGTACAAATGTGCTGCTTTATAAAAGCTCTCTGTGTGGTGTGTCCTTGCAGTTAAAATACCTTCTAGCAGCAACATATGGAAAAAAATACTTTGTTAAAAGCTGACTGCATTTCATTCTTCAAAATAATCCCTCACTTCCTCCTGCCTCTCCCATTCCCAAATAGAAAAAGCTGTTGAATGCAGTATCAGTGGGGATTCTTCTCTGTCTGATGTTTAGATACAGTCTGCTTAAAGATAGCAATGTTTATGCTGCTAACTGTAAAAATAGTAGATGAAATGTGAAAAATGCTCTAGAACAAATGAGGTGATGCTTTGATTGCTAAGGATGTCTCTGTGCTTTTGCAGACTGTTGATTGTTGTGGGATTGTGTTGCCTGGTTGCACGTTTGTGCTCCTGTTCGTAGCTGTTAAAATGTGATCAGAAAAGTTATTGTCAAACTAATATTTATGTCTTCACAAATGATTCGTTTTATTTTATTTATTGCAGGGAGTTAGCTCATGAACTGGGGTTCCCGTGGGTTGAATACTGGGAATTTCTGGGCTGTTTTGTTGATCTGTCTTCCCAGGAGGGGCTGCGAAAATTAGAAGAGTACCTGAGTCATCGTGAAATGAGCGAAAAGGCTCAGCCAGAAACAGGGGAAAATGAAACCTGCAATAGATATAAAACTCCACATCCCTCTGGTAAGAAAAGGGCAAATGCTGCAAACAATGGGTTGTACCTGGGGAGAAAAGGGAGAGGAAAAGCCTGGTGCCCAGGGGAAGCAGTATTCACCTGTTGTGGTTGCTATTATTCATCTGTTATCCAAACAGTCTGAGTACAGTATCAAAAAAGGAGCCACTGTGAATGTAGGAGAAGTACAATCTTTATCTTTCATGTGAAGTACTTTGAGTGTAGCCCCCAAATGAAATCCCTATAAGACAACCTCTATCTTCAGTATGTTTTCACTCAGAGCATTTGGCAATTCATCTTAAAGTATAGAATTTTGTAATCCACAGATATGGAATAAATAACTTTTTAAAAATAAAAGAATAATTCTTTACAACTGTGAGAGTGAAAGACACCAGAAGCAAAACCAAGGAAAGCTTTTATACCTTAGACTGCTTGCCATGTGTGCATTTTGGATTTGTAGATTTAGTCAAGTTAGTTCATACTGTTACATAAAATCAGAGAGGTCTTCAGGAAATAGAATAAGACATAAAGATTGTGTATTTGTTCCTAGTTTATGTACTTGACTTTCTGTTTAAAGTCTTAAAATGTGTTGCTCTTGTTAAAATTGTTTACAGGTAAAAGTAAAAAGTCCTGCAATTCCATTTCTGTTGGAGCATTTTTGGATGAGGATGATGATGACATGAGCTTAGAAGAAATTAAAAACAGACAAAATGCAGCACGAAATATCAGCCCCTCTCTTGTGTCCAAGGAGCCCAGCATTGATGCCATTGGAGATGCCGAGTGTGATATCCTGTCCATGGAGTGTGCAGGAAACATCATAGAGACCTCAGCTCACCCCCGGCACTACGAGAAGGGAGCTGCTTCCAGCAAAAATGGGTTTTGCAGTCCTGTGTCCAGTGAAAGGATCATCAGTGACAGAAAGCAGCTGCATGATGGGTCAGAATGCCTCGTGTCACCCGTTTCCAATTTGATGTCAGAATTTGAAAGCCTGTCGTTCCGAGAACAAGAGGTTGCAGGAGTATCTCATAAAATCACTGAAAAAACTGAGAATGAGGGAATTCTGGACAAGACCTGCTATGCAGTGTCACTGGCAAGTTCTTCTGAGCCGAGTGCTACAGGAAAACCTGGAGAGACCAAGTTAAGGACAGACCACAAAATACCATTAGAAAAGGAGAGAGTGTCCAGGGAATCTGGAATTCAGACTAACGAGGCACAACAACGTCAAGAACTTTCTTCCCAGAAGTTTCTTTTGAAGACTTCACCTACAAATGACAATTTAAAGTTATTCCTGCTTGGGTAAGAATTGTCTTTTTAAACTCTTAACTTGCACAGGCAATCTCTTTGCTTATATAAAAATGAAGTGTTTTGGAATTGGGATGTTTTATTGCCTGAACAAATACATGGTTCTCTTTTCATCTAGTTCTGTTTCCATTCTAGGGAGCAGCCCTCAAAGCTGGATGGTGATGTCTTAGCAGCTATAGAAGGAGCAGAGATTGATCCCCAGAAATACCCAGTGATTTACAAATGGAAACATGCAGTGCAGTCCTACTCCTCATCTGACAGGCAAAGGTATTGCTGCAAACTCAGTCACAGGAGTTGAGTTACATTTTTAGTGGGTCAGCTTGAATAGCAGAGTTTCAGGCCTTGTTGCCCACAAACCCATATTTTAAATATTCAGCAGAATTAACTGTTTTCTGAAGTTAATCACCAAAGCCTTTTGGGCTGGTGTCTATTGATAAGGAGTTTCCTGGTGCTGCAGTCATGTTCCTTCCATTCCACTGCTGTTCCAAGTAACTTGAGCATGTCTCCACAGACAAATCAGACATGAGTGTTTTCCTCCTGGCCAATGTCTCACTTCACTGATTTGGTACTTGGATCCTTCACTGGAATCAGTGGTAGTTGTGCTGTTGGTTTGTAATTCATCCAGTTTCAGGAATGCTGTGTTGGCTTGTGGTACTTGGGTTGTGCAGAGGGATATTAAGGTGAATTTAATATCTTTGGGCATCTTTTTATTACTGTTTTTATTTTTACCCTTTATTAACCCAGTCCAAAGGAATTGTTCATGTGAAGGATGGCGTGTGTCCTCATGGCCATTTTTAAAGAAATGATGTCTTACTGATTGGGGCAACGCGTCTACATAGAATATTTCATGCTCTTCCTGTTCCTTTTCTTCTTCCAGACCTGTTTCTTACCAGATAGGATTTGGTACATTGGTTCTGAGATCTAAAGTGATTCTGAGTTAAAGTGCTGCTCTCATTATTGCAGTTTCCTCTAAAAGGTGCACAATGACTTCTGGTTTCTTTCAGTTGGCCAAGTCCAGCACTGAAGGCAAGATTCCGGTCCCAAACCATTGCTGCCGGCCTTCCAAATGCTTCAGTGTATCCTAATTCAGGAAGAAACAGTCCCATACCAGGAAGTCCGGGGAAACAGAGCAGTGCCACCTCCTTCCCTGCGGAGCCTGGGAGCCCTGGGCGCTACAGCCCCGCCTGTGTCCTGCGCTATTTCTCAGAGCCTCCTGCCCACTAAAATACAACTCATCATCCGGGGACTTCAGTGCTGTTTTCATTGTTAGAGTGGAGGAAAAACTACAATGTTACTAAAGTGACATGAGGTTTGTACTTGGCTATTTATTTTTCCTCAATTGAGGACAACTGTATGTTTAAAAAATGGAATATATGTCTTAATGCCATATACGAGGTAGATTATCACTGGTGATATGCAAGAAGTTCGTGACAGTGCAGTTGTCCAGTAGCTCCGAATTAACCCTTGTTGCCAGTACCACGTGGGCTGAACTGTCCCCTAGCAAAGGTGGTATTTGCTACAACTACTTATCCTTATTGTAATGAACACACAGCCCTCAACTGCCTTCCAGCAAATAGAACACGGGAGAGGAAATTGATGGCAGGAAGTGAAACGTTCTCCTGCTTGCAGGGGGAAAAGCCTAAAACGTGCCTGGGCATGCAAGGACAACTTTGCAGTGTGGAGTAGGGATGTGAAACCCTGAGCATAAGCAGAGAGTGTTTACAGCCAGCTGGGCTGGGCAGTTGATACCCACACCCACCCTCACCTGTCTGTCTCTGTGTGTGTGTGTGTGTGCACAGATTTGCACAGAGACCCTTGAGGCTCTGCTTGAGGTTCTGAGGCTGTTATGGACACCATGATCTATTGAGTGCTTTAGAAATGGGGCACTGTAGAAACTACTGGGATTCCGTTAAGTAGTAGTGTGAAGATTTAAGGAAAAAAAACCCTTAAAAATTAGCTGGGTTTTTTTCCCCAGAGAAGCTGTTAACACTAGCAGATTTTAATAGTTATTACACAGAAGCACATCAGCAATAATCTCAGCAAATTTACCAGCAAGATCCCTTACCTTAATGGTCTAGTTTGTAATGTATTAGCATGGTAGCCAGTGGCCCAGGAGGTGGCTGTTTCCCAACTGTAAAGAGAGAGGACTAAGGACTAAAAATATTTTTATGAAATCTGAGCTTTTACTATGTCTCTAGTGTGGACGTGGTAATGAGTTTCTGTTACAGCAGTCAATAATTTTATTCTTCAGCCTTCTGTAGGAATGACTTGTTTTGACAGCATGATGCTGAGAATAAGAAAGCTTTTCAAAACTCCAGAGAGTTTTCCTTATCAAGCCTAGTGGTTGTAATGTTGCATGAAAGGCTTCCAGAAACAGAGTTCTCTAGGTTTAAAAAAAAAAAGAGAAAGAAAGGAGACCTATCTACTGTTAGAAGATAAATCTGATCAGAAAATTAAGCTCTGCAGGGCTGTGCAGGTGAAAAGGGATGGATTAGGATGGGCTGGTGCCACACAGCCAGTGAGAGCTTGGAGCCCCTTCGCAGGGCTGGAAGGGCACCACGTTCAGCACCCACGGGTGGGCAGGGCTGGAAGGGAAGGGCACCACGTTCAGCACCCACGGGTGGGAGGCAGGAGGGGCCGGCCCTGCCTCCCCCAGGGTCCCCCCAGTCCTGGGGCCACTCCAGACCCCGGGGCTGCTCACACGGCAGCGACTGTTCCTACACAAACTGTGCACCCGCATGGGTTCGTGATTGGTACAAACCTAAAACACTGCACTTAATGCTTTTGCAAGCTCAGTAGTGCCTTTTGTAATATATTTTTTTAATTAAATTTTTGTTCTTTTAGAAGTTAAAAAAAAAAAGTGGCATCCACTTACTATGGGCAGATAAAATACAGTTTTTCTCTGGGCTTTCTCAACAGGATGTCTTTTAATGTCTCTAAGTTGGATTATTTGGTGCGATAGCTCTCCACTGGGGGAGAGACTCCTCTTTTAGAAATTATTCTTAAAAAAAAAAAAAAAGGCTTATTTTGCTCTTTTGTTAAAATTAAGCCTAGTTCCATGGAGCTGGACATTAGGAAGAGTGATTTTACGTAAATGCCTCTCATTCAGTCATATTCCAGACAAGTACCAGGGGTTTGGGGGGGGTGTCATACTTTAGAAAACATCTTTGTAAAAAAAAACAACCAGAACCACAAACATAACCTGCTGTTACCAAGTATTTTAACTGATTTTTTCATGAGGGTTCTGTTTTTTAAGTTTTTATTTTTATGCAGAAGGCTCCATGGTTTCAAAATATTTTAAGGTCCCACATATCCCCAGTTTTACTTCAAAAAGGTTTGAGACTGGCTTCTTTTTTTGCTGGTTGGTTTTGGGTTTTTAAAATAATTTAATGTAAATTACATCTTCATCATTCTGGAGAAATTGATCAGCTGATGTAATTGTCTAATACCATGTTAGAGCCAAACTGCTGGGGTAAGTTGCTGTGGGTGCAGCTGCTGTTCTCCACCCTGGTCCTTCAGAGCTGTCCTACAGCAGCACTGCCCTTTTGCTAAGAGTTTGTTAGTGAGCCAGGAGACTGATACTAACACTCTAGTTCTTTGTCCTTTTTACCTTTATTATGCTTTGCTTTATTTTTTTAATATTTAAATGTATGTTACTGGAATGCAGATGTAGCCAGACACCCCCCACACCCACCCACCCACCACACCCTTGCCTTTCACTTTGTAATGTTGTTTTGGTTCAGTCAGGAGAGTATTTTTTTTAACTGTGTTATATAATGTGCATTAGTCCAGTTGTACTGCACTTAAGAGGTCATTTTTCTAACAATGTGTTACTTCAGCTATGACAAAAATAGCAATTTATGTAGCGATTTGATCATTTGTGATTTTGTGAAGAAAGCCCTTCAACACTGAGCCTGTGGAGACACTTTAAATCAGTGATAGTGCTTGAATTGTGTTTTCTTGGCCAAAAGTTCACTTTTAAAGGTGCAAAAAATTAGTTGTGTTTTTGTTGGTTGTTTTTTAATTCGCAAAGTGTCATGTTAAAAATACAGAAGTATCCCACTTTCTATTAAAAACCAAATGAATAGCTGCACATGTCACCCTGTGTTCAGTGTGGGACATGGGGGGAAGGAGCTGGGTTGATGCTGTGACAGGGCAACTCACTGGTGTGTCCAGGCCTTGCTCACACAGCACCTGCAGCTGTTGTGTGTGTGCACAGTGACAATGGACTACACCACCAAAGACTTAAAAGAAGAGTCTTACAGTGTTTAAGACACAGGAATTCAGACTATGGTAAAAAATATATAATTGTAAATTTCACGTTTTCCACCCCCACCTTAAGTGTCACCAAAACTATTGTTGATTTCTGTACCTGTGCAAAAGGTGTTGTGTCCTCTGGTTGCCCACCAAGAGCTTGTTCAGTGACACAGAGGGTGTAGAAGGGGATGTGGGAGGGTCCATGTGCACGCACACAAAAATAAAAATGCACAGAATTTTCATTTTAGAGGTGCTGGTGCTCCTGTTCCTCGTGGTGGTGACACAGCCCTGCAAATGGCTGTGCTTAGGCTACAGCAGTTCCCCTCTTGGGCAGCTCTGTGGCTGATGACAATTAACTGCTCTGGCTCCCATCTCAAGTTTACATTTCAGATGGTTGGTGAAAGAGCTGTTGCCCTGAGCAGTGTGGGACATGACAGCTCCTGCACTGGCAGTCCCTGCAGAGCTCCAGCCACACTTGCTACAGCTGCCCATGCAGCAGCCATTCAGCTGAAGAGACAGGAAAGAAAGACAGACCAAGTATTTTATTCAAAACGTTTAAAAAGTTAATAGACAAAAACTGATAAATTATTCTCATTGCATCAATGAGATACGTCATGATGGTTTCCTCTTGCCCCCACACCTTACACTACACAACGCTGATTCCCTACCAGTCCCTGTTCCTTGAACTCATCCTGATGTAGCAGCAGTTCAATCTCAAGCCCTTAAATCCTCTTCTCCATAGGTTGTGTGCCCTGATTATGCTTCATACAGCTCTGACAGGATTAAGTTCAGTATCTCATCACCATCCTTACTGATCAGAGAACCTGTCAAACAAGTTATGTCTGCTGTCCTACTTCTGTTTGCTGTCATAGTCTGCTCTCTCCCCAAGGCAGGCAATGCCTATGGTGAAGTTTTCCAAGCCTCCACCTATTTACCTGAGCCAAGTTTCTACATCGGTTCAGGTGCCCAGCAAGCTTCAGAATGCTGCTGAGCCCTCCCCTCCCACAAGCCCAGCAGTGTCAAAGCTGTATGAAGGAGGCACTCGGAGCATTCTGTTCAATGCCTGTCCTATACACTCGGCCTGGACAAGCCATCCCATGGCCACTTGCTCACCATTCTGGCAGCAGTAGTTTGTTCCAGTGCTGCAGGACCTCTGACCTGCAGCATCACTACCCTGAACTCTGTGGTGGTATTGCTCTACTCTGAAAATAAGGTATCAACAAATACAAATCAATGGGAAAGAGCACTCAAAAATATGTCAGTAACTGAAAGCACTTTGAGAAGACTGCTGCTTTCCTTTCCTCCCATCTTACTGCTACAGGCTCATCCCTACAGCCTTCTCCAGACCATGTTTAGTTAAAGGCTTTACAAGACTGAAAAACATTCTTAAGAACATCTTAAAGGACATCCTGAGGATGGTGGAACACTTAATATAAGCAGCAGTTAGTTCTAGCACCACAGCTCTGAGGCAAATGGTTTTTTACCCTCTTTCCTTTATGCTTGTAACCTTCAGGCACAGTTTACATGGGCTTTTTGGGGGCAGAGGGGAACAATGACACAACATCAATATATACCCTCGATAGCTTACAAAAACTGAAGCTTTATCCCTTTGTCCTTTGAACAGCAGAATACCGTTTGTCACTTCTGCAGGAACTGGAACAAGCTGGCTCACCTTCTGTTTTAGCTGCAGTGTGATAGAAGGCTGTTCCCACACCAATCGCTTTCCTGCACAAGAAGAATACCCACAGGAGCAAGCTTTGGTTAGAGAAATTCACAGCGGGGTGGGGGAAGTCAGTGCTCTTGCAACTGCTGAGCAGACATTCAATCTCTGTATTCCACAGCTCAGCTTTCAGTTTTGGGGAATACTTAAGGACTGGACAGCTTCAGGCTTACAAAGGTTTCTTCTTTTCTGGACTGAAAGGCAGATATGAATATGAAGGAGGAAAGGGGCTAAAGGACATTTTAAGACAGCATCACACCCCAACGTAATAAAAATCTAGTGGTACTGTAGCAGAATGTGCTAGTGCAAAGAGACTAGAGGCAGCTCCTGGACAGCCATCCATCCATTGTGCTCACTCAGGTGCGTGTGATCTTGTCTGGAGGCATGAAACCTGTGTCACCCAGTGTTCGAAGGGCCACTCTGCCGTTGGGACGTATCACCAAGTGAGTGATGCTGCCGTTGTTGAGGGACAGTCGCAGCCAACCTTCCGGGGGGAACTGCAGTGCTCTGGTGACAAAAACACACATATTACTAATTCACAAACAGTTAAATTAACGTGCCCTCACAGCATCACCTTCTGTCCCACATAAGGGGGGGAAGGAGGGGGAAAATCAAAATTGGTGGCATTGTGCAGCTTGCATACCAATGCCCCAGTCAGCCTTAACTGGACTGGTGCCAAGGGTGCAGTTGGCTAAGCAGAGTCCCCCAGATGGGTGTGATTACTGCTGATAGGATTAGTTCCAGTGGACAGAAGGTAGCAGCTGGAATGCAGCGAGGCTGCCGGGGGTGCTCTGAGCCCTGTCACAGACAGAAGCGGGGACGGCCCCGCGAGGCCGCGGCACCACCGCGCCTGTGCAGGTGGGACAGGGCAGGGCAGAGCTGGCTCAGCACCCAGGGGCCACCTCTGCAGAGACCAGGTGGATGTGGCCAACAGTGACTGTCACACTCCAGCCACAGCACAGGCAGTGACACAGGATTCACTCCACTGGCCTGCACGTGCCTAGGGAAGAAATTCACCAGAACTTTCCATCGGCTACATCATTCCTCAGGAAGGGCAAGAAAAAGTACCTTGTGCCTTCCACAGAAACACAGCATCACAGCTGGTCTGCAGCCACTCTGAAATTCCTAACTCAACAGCCTCAGGAGCTCCATCAATTGTATTAAACAGCTGGAAAAAACACCATGTTGCCTCAAACAGCTTTTGCCTCTGATACTGAGGAATAACTTGGTTTTGGCTCTTATGACAGTCTTGTAGAAAGCCCAAGAAATTAAATACCACTACAGCCAAGCTAGATTCAAAGGGAATGTTACATGGATTGTGTTCAATTCAATCAGACTGTCTGAAATAGGAGGCACAGAAGAGACATTAAAATGAAGAGGAAAGCAATAGCAAAGAGAAAAAGTATGTACGTATTTCAGAAAAAGCCTTGGCAGGAGCAACATGATATTTTTTAACACAGGAAAGAATATTTTGTTTACCTGATCAATAATTTTAAGTACAGCAATTCTGAAAGGCTCTAGAACAGCCCACAGATCAGACAGGCCAGCATTTAACTAGCTCAGCTAAATAAAGCTAACTGAAATTGTTGTAGGTATTGATCAGGTTAAAGTTTAATCACATCTGTCCTCCTCACAACAATTATCTTACAGACAGTGCTTTGCTGATGGGGAAGAGGAATAAAACAGACTCAGCTGACTGGATACAGAGACAGGCAAAGATCCAGAACTGTTTTCTCCTTTATGAACAACCTTGATGTTATTGGAAAGATCCACTCTCCCCTTAATCTAATACTGGATGGTACTGCAAAAACACACTAATGCAACTTGAACATAACTCAAAAATATCCATTAGTAAAGAATTCCCAAAACTGAATCAATCTTTAATTATGTACGATCAGATTCATGTCACCTCAAAGAGATGCATCCAGTCAGATGCTCTATTTGTAATCCTTTCCAACAGGCCCTGCCCTCAGGTTTATGGAAGCAGAAGCATATGGTAATTAAAGTAACTGTCCAGATGTACAAAAAAGGTTAAGTTTCACCCATTTAACCATTTTTTGCTTTAGAATTAGAATGAAAGTGTTCTAATTTTCAAATGTACCTTGATGAAGTTGCAGAAGCAGCTGCTCACAATGCAGGCACTGATCTCCAACCACTTCAAAGAAGTCAAATCAACACCACTCCTCCCTCAGGGGTGCCAAAAGCCAGCCCTGGTTCAGTGAACCCTCCCTTGAGGAGCCCCAGGTGGGCAGGGCAGCCAGCCCGTACCTGCACACGATGTAGCGGATGACGTTGGCGTGGCACACGAAGATCTCGTAGCTGTCCTCCTCCTGTTTGGCATCAGCTCTATGAATGAAGTTTCGAAAAGCAGCCTCAATTCGAGCTCCATCTTCGTAATACTGCTAAAGGCACCGAGGTCACAGTTACACACAGCTCAGAGCAGCACGGGCCACTGTCTGCATTCCTGGGGTCTCCTCAAGAGCTCTTGGTTATTTATTCCGTATCTGTGGGGTGCACACTTGGGGCTGAACTAATGCTCAAGGACTGTAGGTTATTGTAACTGTTCTGCACACTTATTGGGGAGGAGGAAGGTATGCAAGTATCTAAGGGCTGTGATAACAAGCATCAGCTCACACTGCAAGTTATTGCTACTGTCCATACAGAGTACACTGAAAAAAAACCATAAACAAAGAAAAACTTTAAAGAAAAAGTTACCACAGCTTCTGGTTTCCAGTGGGAGACTGGAGGGTCTGGTTCTATAGGTGCTCCCTCTCTCAGCAGATCAGTACTGATTTTTTTGACTCCTGAAATATTAGATACACATTCAGAAAGGAGTTCACATGCCATACCAAACAGCCCCACAACTCTACAATCAACACATTTTTCACAGCCTTTGAGGAAGACTTACTCTCCATCCTAAAGTCCATTTTAGTCTACACACTTCTGTCAGGGGATGTGAATGTCTCCAACAAAACTGTTTTGCCATCAGCAAGACAACTTATTCCAATTGTCAACAGAACAGCAAGCTGTTTTCCCTGTCTGTTACACTTTAAAAAAGTGTATTTGTACTTTTAAAGATAAACTGGAAACAAGCAGAATTACGGCTGTAGGTTTCTTTATAAATATAGACATTCACACAGGGCTGGAAAATGGCTAAATAACATCTCAACCTTAAGGACAAGCTTAGAATTCTACTGGAAGCAGTCTTAAGGATCAGAAGACAAGGAAAAATTACAGGAAGTCTCTTACCTGGGAGATGTTTGCTTATAATTTCAGTTGTTTCAGTTGCTCTAGTCATGGAGGAGTGGATAATCTGATCAAATTTTAATCCCAAGCTTGCCAGCCTGTGTCCAGTCAGTTCAGCCTGCTCTCGACCTTAAAAAGCACATTCATTATAAAAACTGGTGACACTCCCATAAGCACCTCACACCAACTACCAAGAGACTTGTCCAGACATAAAAGGCCTCTGTCAATGTCAGGCTTCTTCCTTTCAAAAAGTAACTGGAAAACATTTTTATCACAGCCACTACTTAACTCAGGCCAAGCTTCCTGGTTGGACAATTTCAAGTCATACTTCCATCGGTAGGAAAAAAATGGTTTGTTTTAATTAGGAAAAAAAAAACAACCCAAAACTTATTCAGCAACTTTCACTGAAGTATTCAATATCCCTGCTAGCCCCATCCCAAGGAAGCAACAGACCCCTCAGGCCCAACTGTGTGTTGTTGTTCATAAAGACAACACCAGCTTGGCACACTTAACAGCACCTAGGCAGCCTCAGGAAGGTTCATCCCACCTTCCATGCAGGCAGGTGAAACGACAACAGACAGGTTAAGTCACTTACTTAAGGCACAGGATGAGACAGGATTAAGATTATGCTTTGTGACCAGTTTAAGATAGCACTTGAGGCCTGCAATTAGCATTTCACTCCTGTTTGCACACCAGTAATTAAGATGTGGGTGGAAAAAAAGTCCACAGTAATAATTCTTCCCCATCTGAAAACAGTGTTGGCACATATATAATCAAGGAAGTGTTTACTGCTTTTAAAGTACACTATTAGAAGTAATACTAATTAGCATTTGAGACCTAGTCACAGGATCAGTGAGTTAAGATTAACACAGAGGTTATCCTCATTTCATGTAACTGATCAGCAGTACTCCCAGAAACAGTGACAGCAGCAAAAGTGAAATGTATTTAATTATAAACTCTCCAACAAAGTCATAGGTGTTTTCTTTTTAATAAATCAGCAGATTAAATTAAGAGAAACACAAGTCACCTTTTAAGAGAAATCCATCTCAACGGAGCGATGTTTAAAAGCCTCAGCCTTTAGGAATTCCAACAGCTGGCACGAAAATTTGCTCAAGCAACCTTAAGATAATTCAGAATTTCCTTTGACAAGTTTCTTTCCAACTGAGCATGTTTAGAACTCTCACATCTTAATGTTTGGATTTAGAGGATCCAAACTGAAGAAAACAGACTTATTCATGACATCTTTCTGCCACAAAGGAATCCAGAAAGTGGATTAAGTTTAGGCAGCAAGACCCAGAACAGTGCTGAGTTACTGACCTGTACTCATCAGGTGAAAAATAATTTCCTCAAAATGCAAAGTATGATGCTGCTAGTGATACCTACCCAGTGGGGTCAGAGTTCTGTCTTTATCAGCCCGGCCATCCAAATTATACTGGGAATGACGGATAAGGAATATGTGCCTGGTGGCTTTTGCTTTGCAGTGATCTAAGCGAGAGGCAAGTTCTTCTTCCCCGGTTTCTTCATTTTTCTTTTTAAGGTTGATAAGAGCCAGTGGTTCACGTCTAAACAAACACAGTTAAAGAGTCATTTTTAGATAGGGGAGACTAAGAGGCAGGGCAATTTTACAGATATATAGTCTTGCCTTATCTCCAAATATAGCTGAAGAACTGAAACTGACAATTTAGCCACTTGTATCATGAAACTGATTCAAACCTTTCTGTGAAAGGTATAAATAAATGTCTGCATGAAAAAAAAGTTGATGTCATAGGTTAAAAGGTGTAACTTGACATAGGTAAATTTGGCACCTAATGCCAGCCACCTGAATTAATTCTTGGGAAATAAAAGCAGTGAGCAACTTGTAGGGTATAATAATAGGGTTTTTGACAAGAAAAACTAACCAGGAAGGATACCCAGGAAAAGAGAAAAAAAGGTGTTGACTGACCATTAAAGAAAGAAAATGCTCTGTATCTAAAAGGCCCTGTGATAACACCTACAAAATTTGCACTTTATCAATCACATTTGCATCAAATGACTAAAAAACCATCCCCCCTCCCCCCAACAACATCCTAGAAAGACTCCAACCTTCTGCAGTGCACACTGAGAATTATTTTCTGCTTTAAACTAGGTCACATCAGGTCTCTCCAGTAAAACTTTTTTTTTATTTTTCCGCCTGGAGTGTTTTATTTATCCTTTCATCTTTTTCAGCACTCTCTCCCCTCATGCCACTTTAATCTCTCTTCCACTTGTCACAGTGCACACAGGCACCCTGCTCTGCACATCACCCAGACAGCTGACCCGGTTCCTCCTGAGGACACGGGGATCTTCCCCTCTCTCTGCTGTCACAGGTTTAGTGCCCCAGATCTCCCACTGCCAGCACCATCCCAGCACCATCCTTACCAACCCTGTCCAAACCTTCCCCACATTACTCTGGGCCCCCCTCTGCACTGATCCTCCACCCCATTAATACAAATCCTTTTGCTATGTCAGTCCAGAGCGTATTTCATTCATACCAGACCTCACTTCTTCCATTACTAAACTTGTTTATTTGATGACAGATTTTTTTAATCAAAAATAATTTTTTATTCAGTTTGGGACAAAGTAATTTGTTTATAGAAATTGCTGTATCCCATACCTATTTCTCAGTGGCTGTGCAAAGCCCTCCTGCCTCCATTTTGCTTTACTGAACACATGATTTCGATTAAACACTGAGGATCTACACATTCCTCAAGCTGTTAAAGTTCAGCAAGGCATTAAAAATTTAACAATTGTCCAGTAAGAAGAAGTTCTATTGCTATTTCACAGGATACTTCTTTTGATTCACTGGAAACTATACTGCTGGCAAGATACAATAGGAAAACAAAAAGATCTCTAAAATCAATTCAAGCACATTTGTAAAGCAGCAAAGGGAATAACTCATCTGATATCTGAAAAAAGTAGTCTGTGTGAATGAAACTAGATCCATCTTCTCCGAGAACTGAGCTGCACAATTCCTGTGCAAGTGGCACAGACCAATGCAACATCCCAAGTGTGATACCCTATCTGAGCAATAACAAGTTTGATACTTGCATTCCTTTGTTTCAAACTGGAAAAGCCATCAGTTGTTAAGAATATTGTAGTTAGCTGCTCAAGATTTGACTTTCTAAACATTCCCTGCCCCCAACGAGCAGTGGTCGGATATTCCGTGTATTTATAAGCCATTTAACAACTTTTCAAATTAAGTGCTTCTGCCAACAACATCTGAAAGTCAAGATTAAGATTTCAAGCAGGCCACGGCACACCAACTGGTAGACTGCAAGCAGCAGAAAACAAACTGATTTACGGTAATCACACTCCCACTGTTTGCACACTATGACAAATGGGGATACGCTGGTCTGAACTGCTAGGAAGTATTATTTGGCCATATTTGTTCAGGCAATGGCGACAGCTCTGTCACTTATAGCACAATCTCTACTTCCTGGATTGGTTAAAAAAAAAAAAATTACATGAGTCTGAAAGTACTTTAGAATCCTTGAAGAAAATCAACAATTTAGCAGAACGAGGAAGGCTTGGAGCTGCAGTTAAACAAGCAGCTTTAGTACCTCCCTCAGTATAACTGTGTAACCAGCTGTAACCTTATTTAATGACGGCTTTATTTTTATCACCGGGGTGTACACAGACCTATTTATGTGAGCATTTGATCCTCTAGCCTCTCAAAAATCAAAACGATGCATTATACAACAAAAATCTGTTAGTGCTTAGGTTTGGATTTACTATGATTAAACTGGAGCCTGACATAAGTCTCCCCAGGGAGATAATTCTACCAGACAGAAGCTAAATGAGCCAAAGCTCAATACAGATATCTGCACGTTCTAATTAATGATTCAGAAAAAATGTAGTCAACCCTTGCCTGAATTTGTTTCAACGCTGAAGAACGCGACTGAGCTGGGTTCAAAGCGCCACTGCCTTTACAAGGGTTTAAGACCAGGCAGCTTCACGGCCAACACGAGCAGCAGGCCCGGTGCCTGCCCAGCACGTGAGAGCGCTTGGCATCCACCCGGGAGCTGCTGCCGAGCTGAAAAACCCTGGTGCAGGCATGCAGCAACACCGAGACACGCTTCAAAAAAAAAAGGGCACCTCTTCTGCCCAGTGCTTACAATTATCACAAGGCTGAGGCTTGCCAGTCTCGCTGGCTGAAAGCATCAGACTAAAGGGACCTGCACAGGGGAAGTCTCCGAGCTATCTGAACAAAACCCGGCGCTGGCACATCCCTCCAGAGCACTCGGGCGCTCCAGCGTTCCACGGGTGCTCACGAACTTCAGCTGCATTCCACTCCGAGCAGGTGACCACGCGGAATTTCACCGGGAAACGAGTCGTGGGGTCCCCGCCTCGCCTCGGGGCTGCCCCGTCGGGCCGGGGGCTGCTCCCGCGGGGGCCCGGGGCCTCCCGACCCCAAGGGGCCCTGCCCCGACCCCGAGGGGCCCTGCCCCGACCCGCGCCCGCTCCCCCGCGGGGCTCCGGAGGGGTTGAGGGCAGCTCCCGCCGCCCCCGCTGATCGCCCCCGGCCCCTCACCACAGCTCCGACCTCCCCGGGCGAGGAGGCGGCCCCGCCACCGCANCGGGCCGGCTGCTTGCCCACGACGACGGCAGAGAGCAGGACGGAGCCGCCCGCAAGCCCGCAGGCGGCGAGCGCCAGGGCGCGGCGGACCGACATGGCGGGGCGGCCGCGTGCCCCTCACCGGCGAGCCCGCCCCGCGCCGCCCGCCCCGCCCCGGACGGAGCGCGGCGCGGGGCAAGATTCCTCCGCGAACGGGGAGCCCGGGGCTGCACAGACCCCACCGACCCCCCGGCCCTTAACAGCGCCTCACGGACCCGGCCCGGACCCCTCTCCCCCAGCCGCGGTGCCCGCGGAGCTGCGCCCGCCTCAGGCCGGGCTCAGGGGCTGGTCCTGCCTGGCCGCTCCCGGTTTCCGCCCCAGCCGGGTTATCGTGTGGGGCTGGGCAGGGGATCCCCGCCGGCCCTGCCTGGTGTAAGCGCCTGACGCGGTGCCCAGTCCTTCAGGGTGGAAGAGACCTGTGCGTTGAGTCCACCCACTAACCCGGCACTGTCAAGTCCATCATAGTTAATTACAAGCCCTGAGCCTTACCACTGTGTCCAGCTGCTCCTCAGTACAACAAAGACCAGGAGTTTTTGGAGAGGGTCCAGCAGAGGCCACAAAGATGATGAGGGGTCTGGAACATCTNGGCGGTCGGCGGGCAGGAGGCTGTGGGCGGCAGCAGCAGCAAACCGGGGGGCGCGGCGGAGGGCACGGCGGAGCCCCCCGGGCGCGGCTCGCTGTCGCCACCGCCGCGGGCNCGAGGGCAGACTGGGGGAGCTGGGCCTCTTTAGTCTGAAGAGAAGACTCTTCTCACTGGTGCCCATGATGGGATGAGGAGCAATGGCCTTAAAGTGAAACACGAGAAGTTTCACCTCAACATGAGGAAGAACTTCATGCTGAGGGTGGCAGAGCACTGGAACAGCTGCTCACAGAGCTCATGGAGTCTCCCTCTCTGGAGACATCCCAAACCCACCTGGATGCATTCCTGTGTCACCTGTTCTCGGTGACCCTGCTCTGGCCGGGGGGTTGGACTGGATGATCGCCAGGTCCCTTCCAACCCCAGCGATTCTGGGATTCTGTCATACAGAAATCAATCTCTTAGGCAGCACTGGGTCCCTGGCACTGGAAACCAGGAACCTGCGTTTTGGGAAATAAAAGTGGTCACCAGCCAGGTGGGCTCAGCAGAGCCGAGCTGGCAGCACCCACCCAGGCATTCCGTCCCATCGCTTGGGCCTCTGGCCTGAATGCTGCTCCCCTCTTCACATGGAGACTCCCTTCAGAAGCCAGAGCTCATTACAGCTCTACCATTGCCTTGTGCGGAAGAAAGACATGGTGGAACTGGAATGTTAATTACCTCACACTGGAATGTTAATTACCTGTAGATGGGCAATGGTGCTGTCTTAACCTCACAACAGAGGCCTCGGGGAAGGATAACCAGAACAGACCCTCTTTTTCCTGAGCTGACATTCCAAATTCAGCACTGGTTTCTACCTGTCAGATTCAGCAGTTTGCAAATGGTGACAGAACTGCTGCTGAGTGTGGACCTTGGGATGCCAGCAGATTTTAGAGATTCCATTATCCAGCCTTTGCATATTTAATTATGCATTCTTACCAGTCCTGTCCACCTGTTCAAGCTCCAACTCCATACCCACATTCGCCACACTACAAATTCTATGACACTATTCCTGTTATTCCACTAACATGCCAGCTGGGCAGTTTCCAGCTGCCAGATTTCAACCGGTGTGAGTGACTCCAGAGCCACGGAGACCAGAACCTGTTCCCCCTGCCCCGAGCACCCAGGGATGTGTTCCCCTGAGCCCTGAGGTTAACACGCTCAGCCTCCTGTGGCACTGACAGCAGGGGTACAAGAACGTTGTGCCTGCCCAAAAGAAAATGGTCTTTCTGTTAAAGTGAAGCCACCTTCCAGCTTTCCCAGCGGAGTGTCTTTCCCCTGTCCACCACTCCGTGTCTCTGCCTCACACACGTACGGTGCAGAGGAGACACATCTGACTGGAGCACAGGTCCTTTGGCTCTGGGGCATTTCACAGACCAACAGTGGCTCCCAGGGGTCACGTAAGTGAATCTGACCCTGATGAAAATCTGCTACAGACCCTCCTTTATCCTTCTTGCCTTCTCATTCTCTGTGTTTAAGATACTCAGCTGTTTCTTCTTATACAGCTTTAAAATGTTACTTTTATTATTTTTCTTCAGTTTATCTTATTATATAGGCAGGTGTGTGCATTTATATTGTGTATGTTCTTTCTTACCAAGAGCCCAGAAGAAAAAAGTTTGGTTTCAAAACCTCACATCCAATTCCTCCTAAAGTAGCATGGTCCCTTTTCCCCAGGTCTCAGTCTCCCAGAGTCCTGCAAATGCCTTCTAAATCTTTTCTCTCATAATGCCTTTTCTCTTTTATCCCTAGTAATACTTACTCCCCATTAAATGGTTCCACTTGTGTCCTACCTCTTCCCCTCCAGTCTGCTCTCTAACCTGAATCCCATTTGACCTCCAGCATCTCACAAGAGAAGGAAAAAATTGCACCAGATACCATCACTCACTTGGGGACAGGGACAGGCTGAAGCTGGATCAGACAAATAAAAGAACTCCTGATAAATCTCTCAGTTGCTTGAACTGAATTCTAAAATCATAGGGTTCAGTTTGAAATTTCAGTGCTATTCGAGGTGCATTGCTTGCACAATCTGCCATTTGGGGTCAAAATCGCAGTAATAAACACAGGCAAGCTTCCCGAGTGCATGATAGTGTCACCAAATGCACCAGGGCTGAGCTCTGCTCACCACCAGAAAAGTTTCAGATTGTTGTTAAGCAATAGTCAAAACTGTTTCCCCAGCACAAAAAAAAAAAACATTGCTGAACATCTGGGCAATCTCATTGTGCTAGAAAATGAAAATGGATAATATTGATTGTTTGCCTCAGTGCTGCATTTTGGCTGTCATTCTTCTGCACTGACACTTCATCATCAGGAATCTCCTGTGCTTATGCTCCATTCTGCAGTTTATTTTTGCTTGGGTTAGGTACTAATATACTTAGACAATTTATGTTCAAAAGTCTTTTGAGATTACCAGAGATTTTCCTCAGTATGTCCAAAAATGTTATTTTTAATTAGATTACGCTTACCACTTTGTAAAACTTGCAGTCCAATTATGTAAAAAGAAAAAAAATCTCTAGAAATAATTTGTTGAAGGTTACTATTAGTTTGAATATACAGTCCTGTGTTCCATCAATAACTACCCAGCTTCTTGCTCTTTGTTCTTTTTATACATATTTATATTTGCTGCTATTGTAATCCAGTTTTATTGTGTTGTATTTCATCTGTAAGCAGAAAATCCATCTAAGAGGATAACAACCTACTGATGCCCACTAATGGAATTATTCTGTTAGCGAAAACAGGAAATGCTTGTGCTACTGATGCCCTAAGTCCAGTCCTCAGGGATGATTTCCAGGGGCTTACCCCATTTCTGTGGTTAGATGCAGAGATACCTTCAAGGAGGATGCCCAAGGTTAGGGCAGCCTCTGAACTGTGCTGTGACCAGAACAAAGAGAAGGTAAGTCAGAAAGCCAGCAAAAGGTTGGCAGAAAGGTCAGCACAGGGGGGGCCCAACAAATGGTTTCCTCTGGCAGGCTGAAAAACCCTGTGGCAAAAGCAGCCCTCGGGGTTAACTTCACCAGGAATACAAACAACTCAGCTGTGGATGGGACTTGGATCACCGCAGGGATGAGTCAGTGTTTGGATGTTTTACTATTAGCTACAGGGAGAGCAAGGGCAGGTCTCTAGCCTACAACTGGCAAGCAAAATATATGAACTTTCAGGCATTTTTTTTAGACAAAACAGAGTAATAAAAGGACATTTGAAACAAGGAAAAAGTGGTTTTGTAAAGCCTCTTCCATGACCTCAAAAATATTTACTCACCATGTATCACCTTCCCAATGTTAAAAAAAAAAAAAAAAGTGTAAATTTATTCTCGAAAGAGCAACAGAAAGAGAGAAAAAAAGTTAACATTATGTCATTTGAACCACATGTATTCAGACATACACTGTGGACTTACTGCTGGCCTTCTTAAAGGAAATATTGATGTCATCCTGGCCTGCTTCAGATCCTGCAACATTTAAATGATACCCTAGCTTAAACTTTTGGGTTATAAAATGATGCTACTTAAGCTCACTTAATACATTTTTTTTTTATAGAGCAAGAGAGAATACTGGTTTTAAGCAACTTTGGTTAGTATGATTTGATCAGTTAAAAAAATTTGAAGCAGATGCTGGCTTCCTGATTGTACCTGACTGCATCGCTGAAGGGTAAGCAGGACAAATACTGGGTTGGTTAAATACAGCACAACATTTTGGGAGATTTTGGCATGAAAGAAACTCCACATATATATATTTTAGCAGTGATTCAGATCTTGAATTTAATCTAGGTGGTGTGAATCACCTACTAGAGGATTCTTCAGATTTCCTTTGACCGGAAAAAAAAAGAGCAGCTCATTTAAGGTGAAAGACTTGTCCTCTTCCCCAGGCACACTCTCTATAAGCATATTTAAAAGTAGGCTTTGCCTTATCTAAAGTATACAAAGTCTTTATATCATGCATGATTAATCAATTTCTTATTTCTGTGCTCACAGTCACCATCTTTCTAATTGAAGTAGATCGAAAGAAATTATTTTAGTAACAGTGGGCATCACTGGTAAACTGAAGTATCTCAAATACAACTATGAGGAACTGCTCTTCTTTCCTGGGACTGAACTGCTTTCCCTACTCCTTCAGTAAGGAGTGAGTGAGCCTCTTCAGTACACTGGGACTGAGACTTAAAAAAAAAATTCTCCTTGCAAGGTCTTGTACTTCTTAAACTGTCCCCAAATAGTTGAGACTGCAGTGACAGGACAGTTCTAGGACCAAAGCCTGTCTTCTGTCTGCTGCCATATGAAGCCTTGCCTCTGATGGAAAGCATAAACAAAAGAGTTTCTACAGAGGACAAGAATGAAAACGTAGAAAATCCCGTCAGATGTGGGGTGTTACCTGCCAGATCTTTGGGTGCTCTAGAATCACATGGGGTGTGCCTTGGATGCTGCGGGGCACTGGAGACTTACAGGAATGGCTGTCACCCCATCAGGTGCAGGGAGTCTGTTTCCAGCGTTAGGTGTCCCACGGTTTGTTACCGACAAGTCCTTCTCAGTACCCCCGCTTTCAGTTGTCTAAAGCCAGAAGTTTTCACTCCACCAAACACATTCAGAGTTGCAAATCAAGACACACCAAAAATGTAATTGTGAAAGACCTATAAAAAAAAGTAATTTCTGAACTGGAAAGCCAGTTTTATTAACAGTCTCTGGCCCTTTCATTAAGTAAACACCTCAGTTCTGTCCCTGAAGTCACACTCGTGAAACTGAGGGTTTATAACAGCCGTACTAACACTGCATTATCTAACGTAACGCTCTAATAAATGATGATGTATCCTGCCAGAAGGGTTTAATTTGAAACAGATGGTCTAAAGAATGGAAACATAAGCAAAGTATTCCACTGTAATCATTCTCCAGTAAACAAAAGGGGATTTGATATCACTGCCTCAAGGACCACCTCCCCCCCACCAATGTTTTTGTCTTAGATAACAGTAAACTTTGATTTTGCTAATGAAGCACAGGTGCTGCTGATAGCACCCAACAATGAAACAACTCAGGCATTTCTCCTAATCCTGATTAGCAAGTGGGAATTTGCTTTTGCAACAGCACATGCTGCTTTTGCAAAATTCATCTGATCTCCCTTTGCACCGTTTTCCTTTATTTTTCTGTTTTAGAAAGAAAAATAAATAGTTGTTATGGTCTTCACGGTGTTGGCTTCTATTGCATTTGATAGTAACTGTCACTATTGAGTGTTTAATATTTAGGCACTGCACTTTTGTAAACCCAGCACTGCTTTTAGGTGCCCTTGCAAATCACTAAAAAACCTGCTCTGCAAAATTCCCTTAGCAGGAAAGAGAGTGCTCTGCCTACAGAACCATCTGAGACACCGTGACGTACTTAATTACACACTTTAGGAGATTTCTAGTTCTAAAGATCCTTTTAATGCTTTACAAGAAATACAAAGGCAAAATTCTACCTCCCCCAAATATCCTTTCCTATCCTTCTGCCAGGAGCTGTTTTAGATATTCCCTGCTTTACTTCAAAAAAATCACCCTAGGGATGAGCTTGGCACAGGCTGTCTAAACCCCGCTGATTCTTTTTTTGGCAACAGCATTTAAATGCAGTGTTTTCACATTCGGGCTGCATTGAGGATGTGTAGGCAAAACCCTGGGATGAAATAGTTTTGGGGGAAGTGACGCTGACTCCAGGTCTGGAGAGCCTGGTTGATATTCAGCCACACAGGTGACATTCCCTGCTGGCGACAGGGCACAAATAGCAGCTGCGGCTGCGGTTTAGCCAGACGAGCTCTCCCAACACCACCCCCCCTTCAGAAAGACCAAGGCCCAGGCCAAGCTAGGCTCCTGCTTACACTGCACCTACCTTTAAATATATGAATAATCTTCCTGAAGGCACTGAACCGTGTCAGTATTGTGCCAGCATTAAAAAACCCCCACACTGTGCAGGGAAATAATGACCTTTGGAGAGAATCCAATTTTGTATTTCAAGCTTCTCTCCACAATGCTGATGACTATTTCTTCCCCTCACCTCTAATAATGAAAAACTCGGAAACCCCCAAAGCAACCATTTACTTGAGACTTCAGGAGCTTCAGGCCGTAAAAATCCCAAGCATTGTGAGACCAGTCCAAATAGCTTGGAAGTAAGAAAAGTTAATGGGATATTCAACTGTTTCAACACAGATATGCGTTTAAGTGTTTCCTACACATTAGTCACACTATCTAGTAAGCTTGGTACAATGCCAGGAGCTAAGAAATCTTTAATATTAATCGCTATTCTCCTGACTCACCGAGTGACCAACTCTTCTGTAGTAACTGGCTGAGAGCAGTGTCCTGGGTGCTGTGCAGAGTCTGTGAGCATGGGTGCCCTTCAGACCCTGCGGGGATGAATTTCATACAGTGCTCACTGGATTTATACCTCTAGGGAGAATACCAGTGGAAAGATGAATTTGTCCCAGTGACAGTACCTCTTGAAGAAAAAAGGGGTGTAACGTACATCTACACGACTGCTGGAACACAGAACTAGCCTTGCCTCTGCTGACAGAGGTGATGAGCAGAGCACCACACAGCACAGTGCTCTCTCCTGACGGTGTGGTTGTGAGCTCTGCTTCCGAATAAGAGGAGTTAATGCAGTTCCTGTATCTGATCAGGGTTTGGTTTTGCCTAAACACAAAATGCAGAGTCCAGGACTGAGGAAACAATCTAATCTCAGTTATGACAGTCAGCACCTGGATCCTGTGGAAGTATTCCAAGTTTCCATTAGTCTGAAACCTGTCCTACAGCATAGGTACACACATTCCCAGTCTGAATCTAGTAGCTGGGATCAGCACATAATGATGTTATTGTACCTGAGAAGGGTTTTTTATTTTTTCTATCAACAATTAGAAAATCATGGAGAGCATCTTCTCATATTACAATACTCATTTACTACATATGCTGTCTTTCTGTCTCATTCTCAACACTAATAAGCACAGGACCTAATTATCCCCATTTATAAATAACTTTCCTCATCCTATCTCTGTCCAACAACACTTTGGCAGGCATCCTCAGCAGAAGATTTGGAATTATGTCCCTGCCAAAAACTATTGCTGCTGATGAATCACAGCACACACAATTGAAAGGCTGTGGTTGGTTTTATAAATATCTGGGCACATACATACATATATATGTAAATGTGTGTGTATATTTATATGTGTGTGTGTAACAACTAGGAAATTGCTATAGGTGTAGATCAGGCAAAATGGCATTGTGGCTCTCCCTCTCTTCCAAATTATGTTACTGAACTTATTCCATCGAATTTCTACTAATGTATTCATGCATTTCCTTGGGAAATGTTAAGGACCCTCAGGTGAAAATCAGCCCGCTGCATTGAGCCTGTCTGAGCACCACATTAGTGTAAGTTATTCAAGTCACTAGTTGTAGGATTCAAGTGATGAATTTATCCTTAAGCATAGGATTAGGCAGTTATGGAGCATCCAAGGAACTCGGCTTCAAAAATCAAGTAATGTCAACCCAGGCTAAGGAGAGCATTGCTCTCCCAACCCATGCAGGGGATTGCTAATAATAGTAGCAGAGTGTAAATGTATTTTTATACATTTATAACTGAACCAAGAGCAGAGAGCACACCCCAAGCCTCTTGTACCCAAAAAGGACTCTTGCCATCATTTGTGTCACAGTGCTGAAATGCAGTCCTGCAGCACCCAGGGCTTCAGAGATACATAAAGAGAGGCTGTATAAATACCTCTAGAATTTGAGTACATATAATTAAAAATATTATTCTCAAAAATAAATGAAAATACTCATAGAGAACTGTTTTAAAAATTCTGTAAAAATGGGGGAGAAATATGCTAAATTTCTATGATATCCATTCTTATGAAGGTTTTTGCATGTTTAAAAAAATGTAGCTATTTTGCTCTTCAATATAAGTGGAAACAAAATTTTTTTTTGCCTTTACAGTTAAATAAACTCATGTGACTTCTGTTTACACATGGACACACCTATTTTTCCTATTCCTTAAATCAGGATGTTCTATCCTGTGTTAAAAATCCCAGGAATTATTAATTTCTATCTTCTTCCTGCTCCTTGAGTGAAAGACCATACTAGAAAAGGAATAATTTTGAGCACTAATAGACATTATTCCTTCTTTGACAAGTTTTATGTGCTGTGAATATGGCAATGTAGATAAATGGATTTGTACTTCTGTACAACACTGTAACAGACACAAAAGAAGGCAGGAATTAACAACATTTTTCACATGGCTACACAGCAGCTCAGTCCTTGCTCTCAAGAGAAGATGTGAAAGGCTGGGTTTCCTCAGCTGCCCACGACATGTCAATGGCTGTGGAACTCAGCTCTTGATGTGTTTTGTGCCTCACCAGCATATCACAGTGTCCCCCTTTTCGAGGTCACTCCCAAGCTACAGCCATTTCTTCTGCTGTATTTCTGCTCAGTCATTTTAGTTATTATGCTATCTATGTACAACTGCTCCAAGAAGCAGGCAGGGAAGAGCAGAACTGCTTAAGGCAATGAAGCATATGGTCTCTTGGAATGACGATTGTGCTGTGTGGGTATTGTGCAGAGGCTTTGGATTATAGAGAAATATGCAGGGGATCAATGGAAGGATCAAGGCAGAAATGTCTTTTATCTATTTACTAAAACAGCTTTCCAAAGTCAGCATGAAAGACCAAGATTATTGTCAACAACACCCATCACAAACACCCAAAAACTTCCTCCCCAAGTACCTGACCCGAGTGATGCTTTCATCTGAGGTTAAGCGTGCCCCAAAAATGCTGTACTGCTCCAGGATACCTGTGGGAGGCATCTGCTTCATTTCAGCTACAGAGCTGATTGCAGAACAGCAGCGCTTGAACCTCTCACAACACAACACATTTGTGAGTCAGGAAGTCACATCCCCATCCAACGTGGAGCAAAGAGGCACAGAAAGACACATGAGGCAGCAGGAATCTGCAGTGGAGTCAGGAACTGGTGCCAGAATGCCTGAAGCCCATTCCTGTACCTCACGTGCAGCGTTTGGAGAACATCTGGCTGGTACCTCTGTCACTGTGAGTCACAGCTCGATGCTGAGAAGCTCCCAACAACAGCAGTGCAAAGCACGTGAGTTTTGGGGGAGGAGATTGTGGCCAACAACAGAGCAGTTTGTCTCCACTATGTCACAGTGTGCCTGAAAAATTAGTCATAACCAAGTACCACCTATTAATAACTACTTACTTCTCTGCTTTTAAGTCTGTTGTTTTACGTATCTGTCAATGAGACAATAAGGGCTGATCCCAAGGCCAGATGGATCCATAATATCCAGGCTGCAAAAAATGGCTTATGCTGTTACTCACTGAATTTACTCAGACACTGCAGTTTCTACAAGATGAGTTTTTCCTAAGAAAAAGTAGCATTGGCTTGTATTTTAAAAAAACCCCAGCAATCCTTTTACCATCTGTTCCAATGACTGTACAAGAGAAAAAGCTGACAGCAAAGCTGTATTCTGCTAAACCACCTGTGCCTGTGACTAGAACCAGAATATAATGCAACTTCATGAGCTTCCACAGTCAGCTCTGTCCCAAAGATCCCCATGTGCTCTGCTCCTACACAACTGTAAGCGGCTCTCAATTTATATGTGTGTGCAACTGGCACACCAGGAGCCATCCACCTCATATCCATGGGAATGGTGAATGCAGAAGGAAACCACTGCCCAGGAGCCACTGCCCTGCACACTGCATGAAAGGACAAGCCAGAAGGCAGAAAAGCCCACACTGCTGCTCCACTACTAATCCCAAATTCCTCCTTGCTGCCTGCCACTCAAAAATGCCTCCATGAAGACTATCTCTGTTCTGTGGAGCAGGGACAGAAGTTCTATTAAAAATAGAGTTGACCCCAAAATGGGATGTGTTTATGAAATTCCACTTTTCCCTTTGTGCTGTTGTGAGAAAAAAAGATGGGAAGTATTTGATTTGCTCCAAGTTAGAGGCTTGAAGAAGTCCTAATGTCAATGAACTACGGCAGTGAGCAAATTCCTGGGGGTGCCACTCCTAATGGCATGTCAAGTATAATGAGGCACCATTAATATTAAAGCAAAAACTACCACTAATTTCAGGGGAAGTAAGATTTCAGTGTGAGCTAGGCATGGCACTCATGAGCTCAGTATGTTATTGTGCCATTCTGAAAACAGGAATTCTCATTTTAGGTGTTCATCTGGGGTATGAAAGCTTGTGATTTTGGTGTTGAAAGCCCTCCTTCGAGTCCTCATGGTTGACTGTGTAATATGATTTATTGAAGCCAAACTCACAGGCATGCTTTAGTTCCAAAACAACAGTGCTAAAGGACAGCTCTTCACTTGTATGGAAGGCTACTTTTCTCTTAGAGAGTTCCAGGCATTGCCATTTCTCTGGCTAACCACACATATCCTTCCCATTCTTTCTTTCAGTTACCACTGAGCTCAGTGGGAGAGTTTCACACACACAGACAATGCTCAAATAAATCCTTGAAAATCCTGCTCTTACCCCATATTGAAGAAATAGATGGATAGCCCAAGCCCCATGGGGAGGCTGGAAATTAAAAGGTGTGAAATAAACCTCAGAAGGCAGTGCGTGGCCCTTATGGCTTTCACATGGCAGATACTTCACAAAGTCTGCTGGAAGAGAGGTTTTTTGAATTACTAATGTTCATAAAATCATTTCATTTCAGAAAGGGGATATTTTTCAAAATACCAGACTTACCTGTGGTACCCCTTTTTTCTACAGCGCAATTAAACCCCTAGAAAAGCTCCTGGTCTGGCAGAATCTGCTGCCTAAGCCATGTTGTGCACTTCTGCCATGTAGTCTGATCAACCTGGCCCATGCCCACAAAGGCAGAAATTACTTCGATTAATGAGGAGCAGATTGACAGAGTATCTTAACACAGTCTAGAAATGTTATTAAACCTCAGCACTGCCCACAGTGCTCACTGTCCATCCCAGGCCAGGTGTATTCTAGATCTAATACCACATGGACAGGCTACATCAGTACTTTATGTTCCTTGCAAACAAATGGCAAAATTACTGTCTGAAAAATCCACACAAGGGATGCATGTGTAAAAGATGAACAGGATGGCAGCACAACGTGAAATAACTTGTAAGGCAAGTTGCTCCTACATATTCTCCACTTTCTTCAAGCTTCCAGCACTGCTTTCCCTTCTCTCTGAATATCCCTTAAAATGGTGGGTCTGTCTACCAGTCGTCCATGGCTTGGAACACAACTACTGGCAGAAACACTGTTTCCAGTCTACTTTATTTGCTTACAATTTTGTAAAGTAATTCTGGTTTTGTATTTTGCTGCTGATACAACCATATTTTTTCTATCAACACAGAAACAGTTCCATTTAAAATACATCAGATAGGGACACCTGTAACTAGTTTTACTTGACTCTATGTACACAGTTACATATACATTATATACATATAGGCATTATATATATACATATAAATATATACACATATATATAAGGCACTGTAAAATGTACCATCACTTCTCCAGGACTGTTATAATCTGTAAAAGTAGATCATATTTCTTCATATAATTTGAAATGTCTAACCAAAACATTTTAAAAGTGTTTCAGGGTTAGAGATGTCAGCTGTGAAATAAGCCTTACTTTAAATTTCAAGTTATTGTGACAAGATGAACAAAACCACTTTTGACAGTAATTCTAATCTATTTATTGTAAAACTGATCCTCTCTTAAAAGATATATTCACCTATATAAATAGTTTTCTTTGTCTCTCCTTATTATGTTCCAAAATGTGAACCTAAACTTGCCCTGCAGAATGAAAAATAACAACAATGAAATAATTAAATACAAACTTGGATAATTTACCCATTACTCAGAGAGAGGAAAGCCAAGATTGCTGTAAGCCAAGATACCTTTAAATAAAATGAACTGAAACAGATCATGGGCTTATACAATCCTGCTTGATGTAGCCAACATCAGTGGAGCCTGGTGATTACAGTTTGGGCCATTTTATATAAAAGGTAATCTCTGCCACGTGAAGACACAAGAGCAGACAAATATGACTGGCATTTATAATGAACATGCTCGAATGGATCCTCACTTAATGCAATTAGCCTATATATGCAAATTATGGCATCAGAAATCCTGCAGCAGCTGCAGGGCTTGGCAGCTGTGCGTGTTGTAAGACAGACTGACAGATCAAATGGACATATTTCCAAAGACTAGAAACAGACCGACAGATGAAGATAGATTAAGAATTGCGCACATTTGGGATTTATAAATCCAGATGACCTGGACAGAATGTATTCAACAAATACCAATATAAAAATTTTTCCAGGTACTCTGTGGCAGTGATTCAAATCTGTGCTGGACCACAGGATCCCTATTAACCCCACAACTTAAATAAAAAACGGTACAGAAAACTTCATTTAGTGTTGTTTCATGGACCACTTGCTGTGACCTCACAAACATGATTCATTGGTCATAACTAGGAGACACTCTATTTTAAAGACTCACCATATTTCCTGCTCTACCATAAGAATCTTGAAAACGAGATTTAACCTGCAGTCACTTCTTTTAATATTTTGTCACTTTCGTCCTTTGCACTGGAACTGGCCTTTCCAGTTCTGCTCTTCCAGTTCAGGTTTTGCACAAGTGGAAGTGAGAAAGGGCAGCGCACCAGGAACCATCTCAGCAAACGAATGCATCTGAGGCAGAAACGGACACTCAAAAATACTGAAGTGACTCAAAGGTTTAAAAAATATATATGTATTACGAGAGCCACAAAAAAGGTTACAGACAGAGCTCCACAAAGCCTGCACGGATACATTCCAACAATTCAAGGTGGCAGAACAGGTGAAATACAGACCATAAAAACGGTTCGACATTAACTTTCCAGACTGTCAGAGACAGAAAAGCTTGACCCCATCTTTCCCACACACACAAAAAAATATTGACTATATATATATCTCTCTATATATCTCTAGTCTGGACCACAGATATAGTCCAAAGAAAACCACATTGCAATTTCCATATTAGGCTTGTAGGAGAGTAGGCATCATCTGAGGAACGTCCACGGTCAGGCCCGGGAGGGACCCTCGCGGGCCGAGTTGACACAACATCACGCTTGGTTAGAATTAGAACAGCAACACCCCACAGCTCCTGTGCTGCACATGGCTACCAACACAGAGCTCTGTGCAACCCCCCGAGCTGGCTGAACCAAACTGAGTAAATACATTTGTTTTGCTTAATTTAAAAAAAAAAAAAAACAACCCAACAACAAAAAAAGCAGATGTAAGATATTAGGGCAGTTCCTGCTATCACCTTCCTTAAAAATTCAAGACTTGAAGACTTCTTTAATGTACTTGCTTACAGACATCTTTTGAGACTGTATTAATGATCTTCAGGAAAATATGCCACCCTGAGGCTTTTTCCCTTGTTCACTTCAGGTTATGTCTGCATCCAGTTTTGACATGGGGGCCAAATGCTGGTTGTCTGTCAGTGCAGTATTTGGCCCAGAGTTTCAAAGTCTTTGCTATTCAGACTTTCCTATGAGGTCAACAAACAAAGTAGTAAAAAAAGAAAATATTAAGGCTTCAAGTAAAAATATTTCCTCTCTCTCCCACCCATGTAGTAAGGTACATTTAATTCCATAATACTCAATATATTATACAATTAAAGATACAGAGATCCAACATTTCAAGGCAGAAAAGTACTACAATGAAAACCTGGAGGCTAAATGGGAGCATATGAACAGGGAACAAACGGATAATAAAATGCAATATGCAATGAAAACTGATGCACAAACTAAAAAAACCTATTGCTCTTTTTTAAATAAGTAATACAATCCACAGCTACAAATAAAAACATGTTGAAAATATTTAAGACTTCTGAAACATGAAATAAGCATGACAAAAATAAAGAAGCTACTTTACAGAATGTGTTAACTCGTGCTGGATTTTCATGGCTGATCCCCACCTACTATAAATTAGCATCAATTAAATGAGCTTTCATGGAGCCACACCAATTTATACCAGCTGTAGATTTGGCCTGCAGTGTCTGTAAAAACAGGGTATCTGGGCAGAAGAATTGCTGATCTATAAACTGCTTAAAGAACTATACTTTAACATGGGCTGGATTCTGCTCAAAAATGAGATTTAATAAATAGGTCCCCAGTCCCACAACAGGAACTATGGAACAGACACTTACACGTATGAGAAAATAGCTGCAGGTTCAGTGCCTTGGATGGAAATGAGGCTGGATTTGCTGCATGCAATCTCCTGTTAACAGTTCTGCTTAGGTTATTCTTTCAGAAAATTTGAATCATTTACTCCAGGCTATGTGCACTGAATTAAATGCAAACCTCAAAAGGAAAAAAAAAAAAGACTTTGGTACCATTGTAAACCTATGAAAAAGTTGAATGTCTCTCAACTGTGGGCAAAACTACTCACAAAATACATAATCTTTACTGCTGAACCTGTACTGACACAGTGCATCCTTTTTTTCCTCCCTTAACCCCTGCGAACTATGTCAAAATAACCCTGGATATTAGTGCTTTATACACACAATACTGTGTTTAGTCTTACTGAGAAATTCTCTCATGAACTAATGTAGTTAACTTCAAAGGCTCTTTGGCCCTTCAAGTTCCTCAGTAGCTTTTTCATTTATAAATGCAAGAGAAAGAACGATCAAAGTGGAGCATCACTGGGATGCAAATCTCAAATATTACATTGGTGCAAATTTTCAGCCTTGCTTGCATGAATTTCATGTACGTATTCAAAGATACATGATAAAATGTGCCCTTGTCTCTCTCCCTAATCCCATGTGTCTCATACCCCCTCTTTTTCAGGGCCTACATATGGCATACATGATACTTTAAAAACAAGTAATTCTTGTGATACTCTATGCACCAGAGTGAATTCCAGTCCTTAAAGAAGTACTGCATCTTCCCTGAGGAGTTAACATCAGGGCAGACTGCAGATTAATAACAGTTAAAGATGGAAGAAATCTATAAGGCCATCTGGTCTACCCCTTGTCCCTACAGGCTCACCTCTCACAGAAATGTTTTAATGACTTGTCCAAATACAGCTTAACTGTCCTAAACAGTTAGTCTCCAAATCTCTGCTTGGAAGACTATTCCACTGCACCTTCCCCTCCATCTCTTCTGTCCCCTTCTAAATGTAGACCATTGGTTACCAGTGACAACCCTTTGATTTACCTTTGGTTTTACAACTTTTAAGTAACGTATTTGTAAAATTATGATACTCAATTTCCACTTCATTGCTTAGCCAGTGGCATGTTTTAGCCCTTTAATCTTCTCATTGCCCAGCCCATCCAGTTCTTTAATATATATTGCTCCATCTGTACCTGATCCAGTTTGCCACCGTCCTTCTGGAACCATGGTACCTCCAACTAAAGACAATGTTCTACATGCCAGTGAGCAAATCTGCATAGAAAGACTCTGCTTCTCTGCTCTGCAGTGTCCCTACACCAGGCATTTAAAATATCACCAAGGCAATAAAATGCACACTGATTTCTACTTCACTCTCTCAGAACTTTGGCCTATTGCAGATGCATTGCTTTCCAGGTTTCTCCCTTCAGGCAACATAGAGCATTACACAGAGAGATAATTAACTTTCTTATGTTCTCTTCAACCTTTGTCTCCAAAAAATAATGTGATATACAAGGGACATAATAACCATGTATTGCAGCAGATGTCAAGATTCATCAAATCAAAATATAAATTTTAACCAGGCAAAATTAGGGTCAATATTTGCCTTCTGGAATAATTAATCTCAACATACATGAAAACAAATAAGATGTTATCAACACATTATGAATTGCTACCAAATACCTGGAGAGCTTTCCATTATAGTCAAGGACTGAAAAGGATTTAACCCCTTGAAACAAATATCCTGAAAAATGATGGATTTAGATCTCTAATCAAAACTATTCACCAACAGAACCAGGTGGGAAGTCGAGGTCTCGTATGCTGACTGGCTCAGTGATAAATAATAATTTTTAGTGACTTTGGCAACAGTCGCTCAGGATATTCTTAATTGCACACATGATCTGGCTAGTTAGCATTGGTCCACATCTCAGTACTTTTGACTTCTGAGGTGGTAACTGAGTGGAAAGGAAAAGGAGATAAGGAACAGAGAAATAAAAATCCATTTGTCCCAAAATTAGCTTTGCCAGAGTCCTCATATTTTTGACAAAAGTAATGCACCCCTTTCTTGTTTTTTACAGTAAAGTTGTCTTTAAATCCAACAAAGTAAATGTAGTTTTCTGGAGACAGGAAAAAGAAACCTCAGAATGTTAAATAGATTTGATTGATATTATTTTAAAAAGTTGTTCCCCAGGGGGAAAAAAAACCCAAATTGAAAATCCTTTGTCTAACAGTATTGAAGACCAGAGGGAATGTGCTAGTAATTAGGCAGACAGAAAATTTATATCCTTTAGATGTACGCTTGGCTCAGTTACACACACTGTAAATTCGACAGCTCATGGTAACCTTGCTGCAGGATTACACTGACGGCACCAGGGCAAGGCAGTAAACTCTGTTATTGCCTAAATCCAACAGGTAAGGAGGGTGCAGGGAAAGCAGCTGACGGCTGTTTAAAATAGGTTTCCATCCAAACATGTCCTTTCTTATCTACTTGGTTTTGTTTCCGGGTCAGAGAAGCCTTTCAAACCCAGAGGGAGCAGGAGGTCAGAGTGGCAGATCCTCGCCGGTGTTGCGGTCCTTTTCCACGGAGACAAACGCGCGCACGCACACAACTTCACACACAGGGAGGTGGATGGCGGACAGGGAGAAGCTGTTGCTATCCTTTCTCCTGCCTCCATCCGGGACCAGGGAGGCTTTTGAAGACGACATGGTGTCTGCAGCCCAAGCGGCCTTGCCTTGTTCCTTCCCAGGAGGAGGAACCTGAGCTGCAGTGCCTGGGGGACACGGAGCAGCTCCTGCCCAGCGCAGGAACCCTGCTTTCCATGTCGGCAGGAAAACAGCAGTTGGTCCTCTGGCTCCTGCTGGACACATCGCTGGCCAGAAGAACTGGGAAGGGGCATGGGAAAACTGACTGATCCTGGACTGACCGTACTTTTTCACAGCACAACTGGTACACAACAGGTTGGTTGGACAGACACGCACACAACGGCTTTAGCGCTCTCTTGCAGGAAGGAAATCCGCTCTGTGGTGGTCTTAGGTCGTAGCCAGTTCCCGCCTGTCGGTTCAGGAAGAGTCTGATAGACTGTACAGTTTTATTATTCCTTCAAGAATAAGGCTGCAGCTGGTTTTTGGCCAAAAGAGAAAGATTAAAACAGAACAAACCCAAAACAAGAAAAGGAGAGTGGCCGACTGCTGCTGCTCCTTCTTTGTTGTTATTTGAGTCTTCACAGTGCTCCTAGCTTCATGGCTGGCTGAGTGGATGGCTCTTTGTTTTTAATTCGTTTTATTTTACACTGAAATTTCATAGGTTGTTCCACCAACTCCAGACACCTTCTTAACATTTGAGTGTCTAGCAGGGCTGACAGGCGTCCCCTGGGAACTTGATGTTGAACCCAACCTGGCTATTCCTTTTGGCTGTCCATTTATTTTATTGTGAGGTGTCTTCAACTGCATGTCATCTCTGCATCAAAAGAAATATCAAAAGATGCAATATTAGTGACAAAGTGGGATAGCAGAATGGCTTTATTCAGAATAAACAATTACCCCTGTCACCCTGAGTACCAGCATTGCAAAATATTCAAGCCTGGGAGCAAGCTGGTTAAAGCCAATGCACTTGATGAAAAGCCACTGAAATTAGAGAATTCATTTGGCTATTAGGTTAGTGGACCACACCCCCAGAATATTTGTTCATTTAATTATTTGCTTAAATGCTTTGTTGATCCAAACTAATTGCATAGGCATTTGCAGGACGCAGTAGGGTTTAACTGTCACCACTGCTCACTGCTGACCTTAAGCCAAACCGTGTCTTAAAATCAGAAATAAATTCCCAGATAAAACATTTCCCAGTTAAATATCCAGTTAAACAAAACTTTGTTGCTCATCTCTGAAACAACCTGCTGGCACTTTACTTAAGGAGACCTACAATAATGGTTCTCCCACATTTCAGTAAGTTTTCCAAAATTGTTGGATAACAGGAGAGAGAAACCTGGGACCTCAACCAGAGGCCAGCACAGCGCAGTAAGTGCCAGATACAAAGGAAACTTAGATACTTCTGAAGAAATATCTCCAGGCCCCAGCTAAGCTGAAATACTGCATCCTCAGTGGGATCATGATCTTTTCAGGCTTTACAAGCTCCATGGTTTCCAGAAGGAAAAAAGAAGCACATGCAGAAGCTGCAGCTGAGGATCTTGCTCAGATGGCACTTACTGAGGCTCTTGGCAGAGCAAATCCTCTCTCTCCACGCTTTCTCACAGAAAGGAAGGAAGCAGCAAGGCCTCAAGGTAATGTCATGAAGCTCTGTGCTTTTATCAACAGTTCTGTACTACGGACCCTCAACACTGCTCTCCATGCCAAGCACCAGGACTGGTCTCAACCTGTGTCCCTCAGTGCAGGGTATACTGCACAAGTAGAATCCCAGCTCTGCCTCTGTATCCAAGCAATGTCTGGGTCCAGCCTCCCTTTAGGCTGCAAACTAAAACAGCTCCACCCTTTCATGCCTAAGGGGAGGGATGATCTGCCTCACACCTTGGAAAAAATTCCCCAGTTCCGCTATGACACCGCATCACTATGAATTTACAGCATAATTGACTACCTGCAGTTCAAGGTACAGCAGAAGTGCAAACATTTTGTCATGATGAGGTTGCTGTGGGGGTGTGACAGAACTGAAGAGCACCCACAAACCTCCTGCCCTCATGGCCCACAGCAAACACCTCATCTGGGCCGTGCCTCCAGCGCAGCGCTCTGCCCTTGCTCACAAGCAGATTCCCACTGCTATCAGCCCCTCAAGCAGTACGTACCTCTGTGCTCCCACTGACTGCACCTCTGTGATTTCCACAGTGTTTACAAACGACACAGCCTTCGGGCCTCCGTAAGAGGGTGACCTAGGCATCCCTGTGGGGGATGATGGGACCTGGTGGCCTGGGGATTTGTAGGAGCCATTGCTCACCCTGCCCTGTAGTGCTTGATGGGACTGCACATTATTATTGGCTAAATCAGCTTGCAGAGAGGTTGTGGAAGTCCTTGGTGCTCTCGTCATTGCACTTGAGAGTGAAGACACTGAGGACTGCAGCATAGGGTTCCTTGTGCTAAAGCTGGTGGCAGCCATCAGATTGTCCCTGGATCCGTATCTCATGGCCATGCTGCGCGGGTCTTCCGAGAGTGTGCTCACTTGCTGAAGGCTGTAGGAGCTGGGCGTGTCATAGACACCTGAGTCTGCAAACACCGAATCAGGGTGCGAGTGGAGGAGCTTCTCCCTCTCTTCCATCTCTTTCCTTTCCTGGATGGATGCCATAATTGTCTTGGAAAGGTTATCGTAGCGGACTGGGGAGGGGTCTCTCTGATGCGGGGCCGGGCCCCCCAGCACCGGGCTGAAGCTCTGCGGTGGCTGGCGCTGCAGCTCGCTGCCCCGGAGGTGGCACATTTTGGCTGACAAGTATGGGGAGTGGTACCCCACAGAGCTGACTGCAGAATGGGCAATGCACTTCCTCCCCGAGGGAGACATGGGGTTCAGCAAACTGTCATATGAAAGACTCCCGTTTCTGTTTGACAGGGAATTGGGAGAAAAGATGCTTTTGTAAGGGGTGGAAGCTGCACCTTCAGACTTTATTGGATGAAGGGGCACTTTGTCTGTCCCTCTCCTGCCAGCAGATTTCAGGCTCAGGGATCGTGAATTGATGGCAAAGGAATCTATCTGGAGTGGGGAAGACTGATAGGTCTTGTGGAGGGAGCTCTTCCGGTAGCTGGGGATGTCCAAGCTGGGTTCAGACTGGTAATCAAGGCTCCTGCCATCCTCTTCTATCAAAGCCCCTTGACTGTGTCCCTCCTGCAAGGTGATCTAAAACAGAGGTGAAGGTGAGAAACAGAAGCCAGTGACACGTAAGTACAGGTCTGCTCTCTCAGTGAGTGCATGAGAAGGACGGAGCTGAAGGTCTTCCCTCTGAGTGCCAGCCCAGGTTCATTACAAGAAAATCTCCTGACTCCTGTTCAACATGTGGATTAGCACCTTAGAAGCAAGGAGCAGTTATTCACAGTAAGTGCTAAATAATAGTGACAGTAAAAAGTAAGTTAATACATGGACACTGAAAACACTGAATGAGAGACCTAAGGTGAGACTCAAGTCTCAGTCAAGGTAAATCAGATTGTAATCTGATGATACTGCCCTTGGAAAAAAGCACTGCACTTCACATTTTCTACAAATAGCTCTTGAGCTGAGGGATGTCTGGTTTTGTGTGCTGAGACAGAAATACTTTGAGCTTCATTTCAACACACTGGGGACCAGCACACTCTTATCCACTCTACTGTGCGCTATGAATATTCAGTAAATCTGAATTTCTGGTCATAGGTCTTCAAAATTAGGCACCTAACCTTAATTAAAGCAGAGAGGCTCCTTCCCACCATTTAGACAACAAAATGAAGCAATTTTCTCTCTTTTATTGCCTGTGTAGGAGAAAAATGGCCACATCAGAGAAGGAAACAAAGGCCATAATTTATTTATGTGCTCTGAAAACAGATAGGACTTCACTTTGTTTTACCCTATGAAAATTGCTCAGTGTTCTGTTCACTTAAAATGCCATTCTGTGCAGCAAATAGCTTTTGCTGTTATTTTTAAGGAAGAGTTTGCCATAATGCACAATAAATTGGCTGCACTGGCTCTGTAAACAAAGAATTATTATCAGTCACATATTTAATAAGAAATGCAGTTGACACAGCTTGTTCTTTGGTTTCTTTTAAAGGAAAGCTATCAAAAGAAAAAACTGCATGACAAACCCCTGGTTTATTGTGGATTTTTAAAAAAAGTTTTTTCCTTTAAGCTAGAAGATAGAGAAATATGCAAAACAGCTCACTCTCTTCTCGAGCATGGTGCTAAATTTGGCCTTCTCTGGAAAAAGGAGACCAAGTGACAGCCTGTAAAGGAGGATGAGAGCAATGACGTAGCTTTTAAGTATATTTGTGCTACTTATCCTTGTGTCCCAATGCCTCTTTCCTAGCAGCTTTCACTGCTCAAAAGCAGAATTACATTGACAGGCTGAAGAACTGATACAGAACAGACACCATGGCATTCCTCACACAGCCCAGTCTCTTTCCCTCTGTACCTCCTACTTAGGCTTGGCAGACAAATCCGTGCCCTCCTATCAGCTCACCACGTGAACCCCATTTTATGATACTCCCAGCTGACTACTAGAGAGGTGTGACTTCTATAAAACTGAACAAGTCCTCAGAGCTTGCACACGAGTCAGCAACAGCAACAGCACTGTTTTGTGTTAGGACTGAAACAGAGTGAAGGTGCTGTTCCCTGTTATCATTTCACAGCACTGCCCAGTCCCCTGGCCTAATCAGAACCTCCCCTGTATCTATATTGCATCTCTGGCTGTGCACTGAATGAACACAAGCCTGCCTTCCTTGGCTCCCTGACTTCTGGCATTATGACTCAGAGTGCTGTGGTTTCCACAGCTCAAAATTGCTAGATGATGCCTGTAAATAGAGTATTTTGAATTGGATGTCAAGCCATTTTTCATGTAATAAAATGAAAATGATAGGATATTAAACTTCTTGGATACAGTGAGCACACTGTTGTTCTTGTGTTCCCTTTCATAAGCCACTCGTTTCTTCATTAAGTGGACAAATCCAGAGAATAAGATTTACCATTACTCCAGTAAGACTAAAACTTAAAGTTGGTCATAGCTGGAATTCCACTATCTATCATCATCTTTCTGTTCAAAATGAGAAGGATTCACGAAAAGCTTTCCTCACCATTTAAGGAACATTCTGTCTTATTACAGTGTTGCTGCAGTCAATTATTTTTATCTACTATATTTTCCTTTCCTTACTTCTTTCATAATACTCCTTCCTATCACCCCCTTCTTGTTATTCCAGGGGTGACACTGAAGGACCTGATGAAATTAATTTTGAGAAAACTGCAGTGTGTGGTATGTGTTTTTTAAGGGTGTCTCCACTGGTGTGTGAAGACTTGAATACATATTGCAAATATACAAGTTAGACCAGTGATTTTCAAACTGCATTTCTCAAGTCCAGGTGGCCAAGGAATATTTGCCATAAATCCATGAGAAATAAGTTTCATAACTTCTAAGCAAAAGACAAAATGTCAAAATTCCAGAGCAAATCTGTCAAATTGTTTGGACCTTAGTTTTCTTGATAGGTGAAAATGAAGCCAAGTATTAGGAAAGTGTTTTTTTCCATATAACCCAAATGCACTGAATAGGTGCTAAGGAAGGTCAAAAATGAGGAGTCTTCCATTAATTGTCTCTAAAATATCTCTTGGGATGCTTTAAAAGTTCTTTCTGTTTTTCAAGCTGACATCCTAAGGAATCAGTACACTGACTGTTGGCTAAAGGGTCTGATCCAGAGAAGCACTCAGCATGCCCAGCTCCCTCTGAAGGGAATGTGAGGTGGCACCTCTGCCAGGAGAAGCCAATGGGGGGTGACACTTCTCAGCATCTCAGGATCAGGCCGAGACACCGGAACAGCGGCAGCGCACACCTGGCAGCGGGACAGCCGTGTCAGCAGGGGGAAGCTGGGAAATCAGACATTTCCAGAAGGGGCACAGCGAAAATAATACACTGCCACACAGCAGGGCCAAGTGTTGTTATTTACTTTTACACTCTGACATTCATTAGGGCCCTGCAGTGAATTCATCCTCGGCTCCACGCTGCCTGGCGTTAGCTGGGAGCTCCTGGGCTCGCTCACCTGCTCGGCCGTGGCGTGGTAGTGCACTTTGGGATTGTTGCTGAAAGCTGGTCGGTACTTGTACATGGCAGGAGTAGGAGGGCTGATGAGTTTGGGTGAGAGGCCACCTTCTGCAAAAGAAAAAAAAAAAAAAAAGTACTTTCTATTAAAATGCGTGTGGAAAGAAAGCTGTCAGCCATAATTCCTTGCTATCCATCGTCCTCTGCAAACAGATCTGCTCTGGAGAGAATAAAACTTGCAGTACTTTTGGGTAGCAAAATCAATAGGGCTCCTATGGCAGTAACAGCACATTGCTGCCAGATCTTTCTTCTACAGAGAAGAAGAAACAAGGCACAATATACTGAGTGGGATGACATGCTTTGGTGAGCAGTAATTTTGCCTAATTTGAAATACTAAATATTTGTGTTGAATTCAGCTACTAGTTCTGTCTGGGAAAAAAAAAAAAAGGTTTTCTGAACAATATCAAAGCATTAAGTTCACATTCTCACAAATGAAATAATTCAGTTTGCAATGCCTAAGAATTTCATGGTAATATTTCTGATTCCTTAGTTAAAAATGACATTTTTCATTTTAAAAATTTATCAAAAATTTAAGAAGGGGTTTAAAAGAGTTTATAAACTCTGCAAAACTGACATGAAACATTCAACCTAGGCTTGAATGAACCACTGCAAGATGGCTTTTCTCTCCCTTTCCTGCTGTTAATTCCCCTAGTCTGGAAATCCTATAAATAGAAAAAAAGCCTTCACCCAGATGCTTTGAAAGAATACAAGAAACCTTTTAAAAAGGCTAAAATATTTTCTTATTAATAAAAATAAAACATTGATCATGCAACTATACCTTCACTGGTGCCCAGCTGCCCTTTTAGCTCAGAGTACTTGCTTGGATCTCCTTTGGGTGGGAGAGGTGGTTGCACATCCATACTTTTTTCCTCCAGACCTTCCAGGCTGATTTTAGACTGAAAATTATATTAAAAAAAAAATCAATCATTACATGCAACTTGGTTAAATAACAGTGTGTGTCAGAGTGCTGGATGTACCAGAGAACCAGAACTACCTACACCTATAATGACAAACAGGATTTAGCATCCACTGCAGACAAGGACTGTCACATGTAAAATTAGCATTGTCATAACCAGCCAGGAGAATTTTAAATGCACTATCCTGGTCTACTTGGCATGCTAAGTACCATTATCATCACACTAATCAATATGTGGTAGAACACAATAGTGTTTTCTAGCTTTTTTCAGTAACTTTCCAGATAGCTCTCAGCAAGTAACTATCCAAAGAGTGTAGGAAGTAACTATCCACAAAAATCTTGCAAGTTGGCTTCCTTTGAATCCACCGCTTTTTATAGGACTAAACAAATCCTTCTCTATTATTCATGCCAGGAGAAACTGAAAAGAGAAGAGGAGAGAAGAGAACTCAGCTTCAGAGTCAATATCCCTTGACCTGGACCACAAGCCTTCCTGCAGCCTGGAAGCTCAGAACATTCTTTGAAGTAGAACAGCTGACCTGGTCTGGTGGTACAAGGGTTCATTAAAATTAATTTGAACACCAAGAGGTGACAACTCTGGGGACAGAAAATAACTACTGGAAAGAACAGCCAACTCTTCCAAAAGAAGCCCAGAGGGATTCCATTCTAGAGCTGCCTGTTACTGGATCAAGAGCTGCTGTTACTGAACCTGGGTTACTTTCAGAGGATGAAGTATATGACAAGGACTCAACCTCTGTCATTTTCTGCATCATCTCAAAGAGATTTGTCAGTGACAGACTCGTTCCCAGGCTTCATAATGCTCAATCCATGCCCTTCAAAAGCAGAGCTTGGAGATTTCCTCACCTTGCTCCGGTTGAGGTTGGCTTGGATGCCGTTGTCACTGATCTTCACTGTGATCTGTCGCTCAGACAACTCAGGCCTCAGGAAAGGAGGCTTCACACTCACAGCTTGCTTCTTCTTGGGCTCGACCACATACCTAATTAATTGTGCAGTAGTCATCATTAAAATAAACAATAACCTAACAACAAGGCTTAGAGACAAGAGAATCTTCCCACTTCCAGGTTATGATTTAAGAATGTGTCAGAATCTAGGTAAGAACCTCCCTTTATTGCAATGTTTGTAATAATTAAGCAGCAATTAAAAAAAAAAAATTTTAGTGAGCGAGAGGATGCATTAAAAAAATCAGCAATTTTTGAAGCACTAATGGACAAGAGCACTAAGAGAGCAAGAGAGGCCTGCCACCAACAGAAGTGACTGACTAGATCATCCCAGTTAACACGAAACAGCTGCCCTGTGGTGGGAGTCAGTGACTGGGGGAACAAGACCCAGCATGTGGGGAGTTGCCATGGAGAAGATGATGTGCTGCCAGTTCTGACTTACCACATGGTGACTTGTTTCTGTAGCATGTTTAGTGTTCAAATAAATGGAGGTAAAAGAGACTGACAAGTCTATAGGAAGCAACAAATGTAAGAGGAAATGGCTGACTTTGGATACCTAATTTCTCTCCAGTGGAACAGAATTCTCTAAGTGCAATTGGCCAGTGGCTGTACAATGCCTAAATATCAATAGACACACCAGCTTTATCTGTTTGAAGTGGTAAACAGGACATTCTAGTAGTGATGGCTTAACGACCTTCAATATACAGGACAACCTGAACAGGTCTTCACAAAACACCAATGTTCTGCTTGCTATAATTCTGTGAATAGCCACGATGATGGCACTCACTTCCCCCTCTTAAGTGTCTCACAGCGTTTAATACCTGGCTCTTCTCATGCACCTTGACCTGATTTTAACGATTTGGTACGTTTGAGAAGCAACTACTCCAATGTCTTTACTTTAACACATGTAACAGTCCTTTAGGACTTTTTTGTTGTATAACAAAGGGGGAAAAAAGGCAGATAATAGTGTCAGGGTCTGGAATTGTTCGACACCCCAAAAAGACTCAAATAAGTCCTGTAGTAAGATTATGAACATGTTTGCAGGCTGGACAGCTCAGCACCTAGAATTATTTATAGTCCATCTGATCTACTGCATTAAGATCCTGATTTCAAAATGTGAAACGATAAATCTGTTTCCCCAAAAATAGAAAGCCATAAATAAAATCTCAAGTTCCGTGATGTAGACTTCATTGATAATCTCTTTTATGATAATGAAAGTGCCAGTGAGATTGAAAACCACAGCAGCCTTAAATTAGATTTAAGTCTTAAGGAAAAAGGCTGATTTTAGCTTCCTTCCTTTCCTCCAGCAGACTGGACATTGCCTGTACAGTGTAAGAAGTTGTGTGGGCAATATGATAACATACAGGAATTTACCTTGTTACTGAAATCCACTGGATAAACAAGTTGATGAAGACAAGGGTATCAGCTCTTGGCATAATTTGACAAGCTCGTTCCAAAAAAAAATTTCTGGGATGAGGGTGGTGAATTACATGAAGAAAGCAACTACTTGGACAGGTTACAGCCATGCAACAGGGAAGGAGCTATCAGAGAGCTCTGCCTTCAGGAGTGTTTTGCTTTGCTTTCCTCTTTTTCCATCAATAATCTTTGGCTTGTGAGCCCAACCAAGCACATTTTCTTCCTCTGTCCCAACAACTACTCTTCCTCCCTCATTCCCAGCTGAGAGCATTTCTCTTACCTGGGAGCCAAGGGGCTGCAGAGCACATGTTCCACATTTCCACAGCATCCTCGGGTAAAAGGATTCACTCCCCCACGGAATTTCCCTGTCACCTGGAAACATATTCAGGACAGTGCTCAAACCTCTGGTTATATAAAAGTCATCATCCAAGCCTCAGAAAGCGAAGAACAAGTCTGACCCTTCTGTCCTTCCCAAACAGATCATTTTTCTTTCAATGCTGCACTTTTTCTCTCCAGCTCTAACACACCACCTCTGTCAGCTAATTCCAGCTAGGAGGCACTCAACTCAAGATCCTTCCCAAAAGGACACTGCTGAATGTGGCTGGGTTTCAAAGTGATGTGTTCACCTCTCTGTGCTGCTCCTGCCCTGAATTTGTGTCTGCTCCCAGCCAGACATCCTGTTTTGGTCCCTTTCATTCCCATCACTTCCCCTCCTCTTCCTTGGCAAGTCCCCTCCAAACCAACAGCAATGTCAAATCAACGTTCCCAAATGCTGGATGAGAGAAATGTTTCCTCTCTCTCAGATCCCATCCCGAGCAGCAATCAGTAGAAACCACTGCCTTACGTGGGAGGGTGCCAGGAACTCCCTGGTGATTACAATGTTTGCTTGTAAATGAGCAGGTTTAATAAAAGCCAAGCCTCGTTAGACTGGCAGGATCCATTCAAGGCTTCATAAGCACTAAAAAGAGTTTGTACTCTACAGGCAGATACTTGAAAGTCACCATATGGGGATAAATACCAATAAAGCCAGGGAGATTAATAGTGGTTGCCATTAAAAGCATTACTGTTGCTGTTTGCAAGAAAAGCATTTTAATCAGCTCATAGTTCTGATCTAGCAACAAGTTTACAGAGCAGCAGAAATACTTTAATAACTTGCACATAAAATAACAACGATGGAATGATTCTGCAATATATTATGCTGGCCTTGTTGATATAACAAAAAGCTCTTTAAGAGGCCAAGAGAGAGAGGCTGGAAGTTCTGAGATTTGGAAGAGCAACCTTATGACGAAAACATGGGCCTGGGACGTTTGGCACATCTGCATTCAATCCTAGGCTCACACTGACTTGTGCCAGATGCTGGCAAAGCATTTCATATCCCTGTGCCCATCTTCTCAAACACAGTGTGAAAATAAAATTTCTCCAACTCACAGATTACAGTACTAATTATATCAATTTGGTTTCTAAAGTTGTTTGAAATCCACTGGTAGAAAGCAGTCTAAGAAGGAAAGATATTTATTTACTCTATTCAGAAACTAAAAATACCAGGATATGAGCAGATGTTGGGTTATGGGTTATTTTGATTCCATAAAAGAATTTCAGAGGCATTCAGAAAGCTCAGAAACATCTAAACCCAGCCACTATGCACTTTTCAATCACAGTCTGCCTACTACGAATGCTCAGAACTTACAAACTTCAGAATGAATAAATACCAAAAATTTACAGTAAAAACCCAAAAATGTCTGTACCACTGGCCTATAAAATGTACTGGGAAAAGAGGACAAGATAAGCTGAGCATATTGCAACTGGAAAGCTGACAGTAGATAACTACCAGTGTGAGAAAAGAGAATCAACACTGAGACTGCAGGAGAAAAGAAAATGTTTTAGAACAGTGGCAAAGCCAGGAGCAGATCTCATATCCATCTCTCCTGGTCTGGTGCTCTAATTACTTAGATATGCTTCCTCTGAAAGGGACCTGAAGGCTGGGAACATCCATCCTCCAGTTACAGATAGCTGCTACATATGACTAAGCAGAAATTAAGACCAGATTATATTTAATTTTCAAAATGGCATGGGAAGATGAATTAAATCGCAAGTGGTTTGGTAGCTCAGGAAACCAAACCAAGCTAGGATATATTTTCCAATAGTTATTTCAATCACAGAAAAATTCTCAACCTTACTAAATTCTAGTGCAGCCACAAACACATGAAGTTAAATTTTACATTTTTTGAAGTTAAATTTTTCCTTCTTCTTCAGCCTAAAATTTTCACTGAGAGTTTATATCACTGTACAAAGACAAGCCTAAGGCAAACCATGATTTGGGCTATGACACCAAAATGCCCTGTGTTTCATGCTACTATTGTTAGCACTATCAAACCTAATGCTCGGGCAAAATCAATTTCAAAATGAAGAGCAGATGATTCTGAGCAGGACAGAGAAAAGCATTTGAAGACGACAGCTATGGAAGCTTGCTTTGTTCAAAGGCCATGTTAGGCAACAGTTCAGGATGACTTCAGATTCCTTGCTTATGTAAACCTCCCACACTCTTCTGGATAAGAGTTTTTATTGTCTCTTGTGGGATGGAGACAATGTCATCTCAGTTTACGAAGGCCTGGCCTCAGACAGATGTTTTCAACGCTGACAGCCTGCCCAGGAGCCAGACAACGCCACAGCATGGAGCCATCAGCCCCCAGGACAGCCAAAACAGCTCAGCGGGAGCTGCAGGGCACCCATGGGTGCGAGGGCAGCAAAAACGCAGCCGAAAAAAACCCAAACCACAAAGGAAAATAAGTATGGTGGGAAAAAAAAGTGAAAAAAGCCCAGATATGAGAGGCACTTTGGGGCTGGGGCTGTGAAAGGGTAAAGCAGTGGAATGCACAGAGTTCATGAGCCTTGGGAAGAGGGCTGAGACCAGTGCCACACCTGCAAACTGTCCCTTAGGGCTGGCAGGGGCCTGGTATTGATCCCATCACATTGATCTCTATCACCCACACCATGTTATTGATGTGCACATGAATGTGGGTCTGCATCAACCACAGGGGCTGTGGGTCATGGATGTTTGAGTAACTGCAGGGGAACTGAAGTTTTACAGGCTTTTTGGCACAAGGTGTCATGTTGGCACTTGGTTTAGAGAAGCAAAGCAAGTTGGGTCCAACAGCACTGTGTGTTTGTGTGTGTGTGTGTTCATATGCATGAGAACAAGAGAGACACAGAGTGAGACAAAGAGCTAACTCAGACCCTGCTATGGGCAGTGTGGGCTTGCTGGGGGAGTTCAAAATACCAGGAGAGAGGGCAAATGATTTAATCTTTTCCTTTCTTTCTTTCACTCAGTCTCATGGATTGTTCAGTCTGACTCATAAAGTTTGAACTTCTGGGGTTGATGGTACTCACCACATAAAACCTATTTCAAGGCCATGAGTAGATTTTAAATAATAAATAAGCCTGGGGGGATGCTCTGTGGCTAAAAAAGGGAAATCTTTGCCTGCAGTATATCAAAAAAATATATCTGAAAATAAAAAAATAGGCAATCTTCCTAGGTCTTCACAAAAGCTCCAAAAAGAGCGTTACTGGTAAGATTTGGACCATGTTTTGCTTTACCCACGCTGACTTGCTGACTTTTCTTCCCTACTCAACACCTTAGCCACAACCATGGAGAAAGGATTGCTTCTTACCTGTTCATTCGTTGTGCGCCCTCGGGCCACTAGAACAATATGGAAGCCAGTGAGACCAATGACTGGAATAAAGAATAACCCAGCCACACACATGACAGCCATTCTGTATCCAAGAGTTAAAGAAACTGGGATGAGTGAAGGGAAAAAGAGTCTATGAAAGACAGAGAGAGGAAAAGGAGAAAAAAAAAAATAGGGAGAGTGTCACAGTGTCAGAGAATGGTTTGGGTTGGAAGGGACCTTAATCACCTAGTTCCAACCCCCCTGTTGTGGACAGGACACCTTTCACTAGACCAGGTCGCTCCAAGCCCTGTCCAACCTGGCCTTGGACACTTCCAGGGATGGGGCAGCCACAGCTTCTCTGGGCACCCTGTGCCAGTGCCTCATAGTGAGGAATTTCATGCTAATATCTCATCTAAATCTGCCTTCTTTCAGTTGGAAGCTGTTCCCCTTGTCTTTCACTCCAGACCCTTGTCCAAAGTCCCTCTCCAGCTCTTTTGGAGTCCCTTTAGGCACTGGAAGGGGCTCTAAGGTCTCCCTAGAGCCTTCTCCTCTCCAGGCTGAACAACATCAATTCTCCCAGCCTGGCTTCAGAGCAGAGGGGCTTGAGCTCTCTGAGCATCTCCATGGCCCCCTCTGGACTTGCTCCAGCAGCTCCACGTCCTTCTGGTGTTGGTGCAGCACTCCAGGTGGGGTCTCATGGGTGCAGAGTAGAGAGTCCCTCACCTTTAGCAAGGTCTAACTAAATTTCATCTCAAAGTTAAGTCCATCTGCTTCTAGTCTGGGTCCTCACCCTTGAGATGGTTAAAAAGTAATGTGAACTCAGTGATTCTGGCTCTACCTACCTTGTAAAGAATGTTCTGCACTAATCTATCAAGAGCAGTGACACCCCTCAGAGCCAGCGGTTCGTGTGTTACACCAGCACGCAGGCGGCTGCTTCCAGAGCAAACTCTGCTCCAAAATACAGCAAACAGAGTTTTGAATTCAGCAAACAGCAGTTGAGAGCTACACCTGGTTCTAAGTAAAATTCAGGGAGGCAGCTCATCCTTCTGCTGGGTTGTCATGACAAAGATTGAGAAAGACAAAGGGTCAGCTACAGTTTCTGGAGCAATCCATGTTCACACAGGTACGACGGGAACAGAGGAAATCCTGCACTGAGCATTTACAGGAGGAGAGCAGTGGGGGATCAGGAGAGGCTCCACCAGCTCCTGGAGGACAAATATTCAGATTCATTCTTTCACATTTTCCTCAGTCACCTTGAGTCTTGAAAGACCAAAAGGAAGGATACGTAATGGTAGTATGAGCTGCTCCCAGCTTTTCCATATGGTTTAGTACGAAGATGAGCCCAAAGGTGAACACTCCAACCATGTGCGTACTTAAGGACAGCAAGAAGAGAAAAAAATAGCGGTAGTTCCTCCGTCCTATGCAATTGTTGACCCATGGGCAGTGATGGTCAAAATCCTTGTAAAGAAAGGGAGAGATAGGGAAAAATGTCCAAACAGTGAAAGAAAATACATTGCCTTAGAGATGGATCTGAACCACTGTCATGTGAAATTACATCAGACTAGTTCTGCAGCTTTACAAAATGCTTGACTGTCTTTATAAGGCTCTTTTTAGGACCAAGTTGTTTCTCTATCCATGGATGGAGAGGTACTTGAGTGTTTACAGCATTTGAAGAGAGGATATATTAAAAATAAAGGACAGGCTATTTATCTGCTAGCAGCAGAAGCCTTAATTTTTTTTCATCCTTAGCATGAGTCAATTACAATGAAGTTATTATAACCTGGAATGGTTTGAAGATGCAATACTGCTGCAGAATTCCCTGTCCCACATTTCAGTATTTATACATCACTGAATGAATCCACTTTGAACAACAGACGTCACAAAAATACCTTTTAACCAAGCAGGTCCACAAAGAAAAGCAACAGCTGGATCAGACACAGGCAAAGTTCTGCACAGGTTCATTAATAGTTATGAATTCAAAGCTAACTATTTGTCTCAGTCAAAAGTCCAAAGTACCTCAGAAAGTCAGATCCCTTTTAGCAGGAGATTTAATAATGAGGGCAAGCCACAGACACCCTCCAAGTGCCTTTACACAGTTTTGTAACCATGTAAATCCACTGTCTCCAATGGGATTATTCTTGATGGGAAGACAAGATCAGGTGCAAGAAATAAACCCTTCTTACCTCTGTGTTCTTCAGAACAGATATTACACATTCATTGCATCAACAAATGAACTGTTTATTCTTTGCTTTGTGCCAATGCTATTTTTAAGCACTGCTCAATGGTGACACAGGGGGTTTTATATTTCTAAGTTTTGCACAACGCATTTACCAAAAATTTACAAAATACAAAAAAATGGATTAGAGCTTTCTCAAAGCACATTAGAAAATGACAGGGGCAACTTAATATGAAGATCATTTCAGGCTATATCTGCAATGCTGACATAACATCTGTCTGTTATGCAAATCTGGCTGTATGCAGCCCAAAATACCTATGGATTATGAAACTATGTAAGTACTCACTGCAAACATTTCAATTAAGAAAACAAAAATCTGACTACTTTTGTCACAGATTCGTTTTTGGGTCCCTCTGGTAACAGCATGCTTTAAGTTTTAATTGGTTTTATTTCTGCACATGTTGTCTGCTTTTGTTGTTTATTCATTTTTATCAAATTAGTTCAGAAGTTTTATATTTGGGAAAATAATTTTTATTGTACATTCTAGACTGAAAGTGAAAACATGTGAACTTACACCCCTGAGTGGATCCTACATGGAAAGCCAGCAGAGTCACTCCTGTTACTGTCTCAAAGCTCTTCTAGGATAGACAGGTGAGTGGGAAATAAGCATCACAAGAATCAATAAAACATTTTTTAGGCCATGATTTATTGATTCAGAAGTCATTAATGCTTTTTGCCTACATTCCTCCACAGCAGTAATAATTTAATTACAAGCAGAGCTCCTTACTTGTGCACCAGAATAGTAGGGAACATTCAACTGACCTGACTATCAATAGAACTTGTGGAGAGCTAGCCAGAGTCACCTTGCCTTCTGCTATTTTATGCAGGCTCCTTTTGGATTCTCTCCCATTTTCACTTCTGCTGCAGAACTGACTCCCATGGAGGCCTTACATCAGCATGAAACTTCAAGTGTTTATACCAGTGAGTTTTGAACAATCTTTTTCTGAGAAAACTTTATTTGTTGAAAACGAATTTTTATGCTGAGCCACCGGGGAAGGTGGAAGAAAGAAACTCCATGGGACAACTGAGAATTTACCGTCATCGAAACAATCCTCGGGATCTAGAATTAGTGCAAACATTTATGTTTAAAACTAGGAATGTACGATTCAGGTTTTCTACAAAAAATCCAGCTCTATCCAACAATTCACAGCAGTCTAAACAAATTGTGTGTCACAACTTATGAACAGCTATGGCTTTTCCCCTCTACCCAGGGACCTTGGCAGCTCCTCACTCTCAGGCTTCTAAAATCCCACATCCTTCTAAAGCTGTCCAAAACAGGACAGCCTTGTCCTATTTATCGATGGTTACTAGGCACAGCACTGCTTCCAGATAATTATAACTTAGATATATATTGCCCTGAAGGAGAAAATGACTGACACAAGATAAATCCAGGCAGCCTTTCTCTCACTTGTAACTGTGCTGATTTCTTTGGGACTATTCCCTTGCTTATGGCAAAGAGGATTAGGACAAAGGTAGTGTATACAGCATTCCAGCTGACTATGGTATTTTTTCCTCTTCTGATTAGTAATTCCTTTCATTTAAATGGCACAGCTGAATATATTTTAGACATATTAAAGATTTCATCTTTCTATTGAAAAAAAAAATAGACCTTGCAGCAGAAATGATCCTTTAGAAGCAGAATTTTTAGCTCAGCAATAAAAAGTGTCCCCTGGCAGTACACTGCTGTGAATACAGTGCTCTGTACCTACATGTTTGGGAGATGCTTATAGCCCAAAAGCACATCTTACTATTTAGGGGATATTTTTAAAAAGTCCTGTGTGACTCATCAAGACCCTAAGGGTATCAAGAATCATGAAAGTCCCCTAATTCAGAGCAATCAACATTAGAAACATGAATGAGCTCATGCTCTGAGCTGGGGTGTTGAAACAAACATGGGCTCCTTCCATTGACTGGAGAACCACCTACGGAATTCTGAGTTTGGTTTTCCTGAACTCACACACCATTCTGGCCTCTCTGCTTGTCCACTAATGTAGGCACCAGTTTGCTCCAAATTAAATGATGAGCCTTAAGCTCACACACGACAAGTTAAAATGGTTCACCCTGAATTTCTTGCTCTCCTGAACTCTGCATCAACTCTCCCATTCACCCCTTTTTAACATTCAGAACCTCTTAGCTACTTCAAGGAAGACACAGCCAGCATTACAAAGTTTTATTCCAATTATCACGGGCAACAAGGCTGACATCGAGCATTACTGCGTTTGTAACACACGTAACTGAGGGCTGTTTGAATGGTACTGCTCAGTAGGAGCCCAACAAGGCTACAGCTGTGAAGTTCCAGGAACTGGAACACTGGGGCAACCCTAGTGCCTGTTTCCAACAGCAGGCGCAAGCCCAGCCCCGAGGCAGAGTGGCCTGAGCCCAGCAGCGTTACCTCCACGCAGTTGTCGCAGACGCTGCAGTGGGAGCAGCGCGGCGGGCGGTAGAAGTGGCAGGTGGCGCACCACTTCATCCGTACTTGGATTCCTTTGATCTCCACGTTCTTGTACAGCGGCGCGCGGAAGTCGTCGTCTTTATCCTCGTCTTCGTCTGCTGCTCAATGCAAAACTGACAGTTAGTGGAGACAGCAGAAGGCAAAGAGAAAAAAGCTAATCCTGGCTGTACCTGGGACACAGGAGCACTGCACAGTCCCCTTACTGGGGACAACGCAGAGGGCAGATGGTTTATCACCTCTGCCCTGTTTAAGAAAAGAGTCCATTAAAAAATAAATGCACAAAATAAAAACTGTCTGTCTATAACAGACAAAGATATATTGGGAAGACAAAAATATTACTCTAGATTCCCGTGATCTTTGTTTCCTCCTGACAGAAAATCTAAGAAGTTCACATCTATTTAACACCTGGTTAAACATTATAGCGCAGCTGGCATTGGTTGACTGGCTCCAAATTAGGTGGAATTTGATAATGTTGTCCCAGTGGAGCATCAATTACTGTCATGCAGTTCTATATTAAATCTTCTCTAGATGTGTTATCATGATCCAATTTCCATTGACTTCAGAGGGAAATTCTTCCTTCACTTAGATGAGCTTGGGATCTGGCTCAGCTACAGTATTTATCTTGCAAGAATATTCTCTGGATTAACGTTTGTGCGTGGAAGCAGAGTGCTGTACTGGCACCATTCCCTATAATTTTCCTTCATAACTAGTCAGTGGGACTCTTAGAGAGAGACAGACTCTAAATCCCTTAGGCACTTCTATAAATACAGTCTGTAGGTTCTCCAATACCATTATAAACCTGCCCATGCTCTGTTATACATGTGAGCAGATGAAAACAAGACACCAGAAACCACTGAAGCTCTTATAAAAAATCTGACTATGCTGACAAAAAGTCTGTACATTATATATACCAACATGCATTTAAACATGTTGCTTTTGCAGAATTCAAACACAGAGTTGGTATAAAACAGATTCACATAAAAAATGCTGAAAGCCAGTTTGTAGTTGGTAAAATTAGCCAGTAACAAACACTGCCAGTCTCAGCCTAGACTGTAAATCAGATTTTTCAAGGCAGCCCCAGTTTCAGTTACTTAATACTTCCTTTCCTACTCATTCATTCTGGTGTATAACCAGAAATACACTCACACAGAGCCAGTCCTGATTCATACCAGAAACATTCAGAGAGCCAACGAATTTTAAAAAATATTCAAAAGTGAGTAATGGATCTGGGAGTTTGATTAAGATCCTCTTCAACAAGCTGGGTTTCTGCAGCCCAAGTTCTATCATTTCCCCCATAGGCCAAGTTCTTTCTGCCAGAGAACCTGTAAGCTCCTGATATAGCTGGAAATGTGCTTATTTCCAGTTTCCAGTGACCTGAGCAGAAGAATACATTGACAGAGGAATGTATCTTTCTACACAGATTCTCATACTGTGATCCACTGACACAGAGTAGCCAAGTCTCATATTTTTCTAACAAAGTTTTGGTGGCTTCCTTACAGGAACTGTGTGATTTCATTAGACATTCATTAGAGTCTCAGCTTTTGTATTGCTTATTTGTTGTTTTGGTTTTGAAGTAAATTCCTAACTATCAGAAATGAGCTAAGAAGCTTGGAAACCAAGACGACTAAACCTAATTTCAACAGCAGAAAGCAAATAGAGTGATTGTGTACTCATTTTAAGTCCCTCCTACAATTCCTGAACTCCTTGCGCTGGCAGCTCTGCGGGCGGCGTGGGGTGGTGATAAGCTTTTTTTCACATGCACACTTGTGATCTGAAATAACATCTGCTCCTCTTTCCTCCCAGCACTGGTATTTATAGTCTTTTCCATCTTTTCCCTTATCAGTTTGCTTCCTTCACACATCTAAACTCCTACTCCATTACTTTCTCCCAGGACGAATTCCATGCCTTTTCTCATCCTTTCCCCATTCCCCTTGCTCCCAGCATCTTCCTGACAAAGCACAGGCACAGCACAGAGATGCAAGGCCAAGGCCACAAATGAAGTGAGAGACGGAAGAGTGGTGAACTGTAGGAACTCCTCCTTTTCCTGCTTTGCTCCTGACTCCCTTGTGTAAGGGAGATGGGACAGGAGGGAAGGTGATGAGAAAGTTTCTGTTTGATCTCCCTGTGTGTTTCTTCCTTAAATGCAAAGTCCAAAATGAAGAACTTGTTTGCAAAAGGAAGTTAGAGGAGCCCAAAGGAAGGCATGAACTGACAACACACCCAGCACTGATCACTCCTGGGGGCTGGTGACATCCAGCCCTGCTCTGAGGGAACTGCCCTGCACAAACACACTGGATTCTCAGACTGAGAATGTTTAATGTTTAATTAACCACTGCTATCTCTGCTGAGATAAAGAAACTAACAAGTCCAGGAAACTCCTTAAAACTCCACCTGCGTAAGTTCTTTTGAGTCACTAGCATTTGTACTTTTAAGCACCTTTACACTTTATCAGCTGATCTTACACAAGTGACTGAATCTTGCCTCTGCCTTAGTTTGCCTTTACACACAATTATTTCCGTAACTGGAGTGCTGCAACACTTAATCGGGAGTTCAGAAGCTTCAGCTGAGAGGAATGGCAGAGAGATGCTCATCATTAGACCCTGCTGCCTGAGGAAACCTGGCCTTGCTATTGAGGGAAGCCAGCAGGACTGGTACCTTGTTCTTGTCAGGCAGCAATTCAAAATAGATACTGAATTTGGTGAATAGAGGTGAAGAAGCACAGCTTGCAGACAGCACAGATCCATTGGTTTAGACAGACTGCCTAGAGCAGTCTCTGCTGCAAACTGCATGTGAATAATTATTGGAAGACAGATAAAATGAGGTGATAATTCTCTCATTAGGATGTGTTAAAAGAGATAGCTGCACTGTGGTTCCCATTACAAAAGCTGAGTGATCTCTATCCTATTTAATCAGCTGTGAATCAGTACTAATTTAAGCAGGAATATCTTTCAAAATGTATACATTTTTAGACACTCTAAGGCAAGCCTTAATCATTATCTGTTCTAGCGTCCAATGCTTCTGCATTTCTTTTAAGGTATTCTGGAAGGACTGCTTTGATGAAACTGTTTCAGAAAGTTTAGCCTCTCCCCTCTGCCATGCTCTGCTACCTATTGTGAAGACAGTGACTTAAATCCAATGTGCCAGCGTGACACAGAGGATAGCAATCAAAATCACATCACTCAGGAGAGCTGTTCAAGAAGAACCATTCTACACAACCCTGTGCCCTCGAGTGCCAGTCTGAGCAAGTGCAAGGACAACTGACACCCAGGAGCTCAGAAGGGAGCTGGAGGGTACCCAGCATTTCACTGCCATCCCACCTCTACTGACAGTCGAGGATAGGAAATAAATAAACAAAGTCTACAAGATTACTCAGCAGCTTGTGTGTTGGGATACCTGGCACCTCCTTTGGCTTGGATTTTCAATGTCCCTCCCAAACCCTGCAACAGTCCCATTTCTGTTACCTCGTGGGAAAACTCCAGGGTCCATGAAAGTTGCCATGCTGAAGTTTGCCAGTACAAACAAGAAAACGAGTCCATTGTACACTGGGATGGCTGGGGAGATGGCTTTTGTCAACCAGGGGCACCTGTGGAGAAGAGAAGTTATGGGTAAGGGCTCTTTCAGCTGTAACACGTAGCTTCTTCCCACTCACCACCATCACACAGAGAAGTACTCTGCCCCCCCCAGCCATGCAGCAAGGCTGAATTTGCAATGTGACAGAAATTTCCACAGAGCCAGTTTCAGTGATCACTGCAACACCCTCTGTAAAGCTGCTTTGTTCCAGAGCACAGAAAGCACCGATTGTTCACTGGGCTCACAGGGCTTTGCCACCCTATTGCCTTATCTGCAACCTGGCGTTTTACAACTCTGTGTAAAAGCTTCATCCCATTGTTGCATTTCTGTTACCTTCTCTAGAGCCTTGTTGCAGCTGGGGTTACTTTCAATTTTCACTGGTGAAAAGCAGAATAGGATTCAAACCATTGATCCCCAAAGCAGGGGCAAAGAGAATCACAGTTGCTTCTCACTAAGCTTCCATGGTTTTCAACACTCAGAACCAACACTACAAAACCTCTCCTTGGGGGAAAGTTTTGTCAGACCAAGCATGGGCTTTGCAGGTGTCAGCAGAACATGAAAATGCAACATCAAAAAGAAAGTGGATGGCATATGCCATGTGAACAATGTTCAGAAGCACCAGAAAGATTTGTTGCTTACCCAGCAAGTGTAACTGAGAGGAACTGAAGATAAAGGGTAAAGGAGAACGAGTAGAAGACTTTGGAAGGAGGATGGGGAAATGCCTGTTAATTAGAGGAAAATTGTTCAAACTGCAAAGAACACTTTCCACCAGCAGAGAAGGGCAGGATGAGGCAGCAAAGAGCCTGCTTTACAGGCAGCTTCACCAAATAAAAAGCAGTGTGCATTCACTCAGCCATTCACAACCTCTGAACACCACACCAAATGTACTTCTGTCTGCAGGAGCAGGTTTGGCGTTACAGGCGCGCTGAGGAGAAAAATCTGATTAATCTCATGATACTTGCAAATATAAATAAGGAAGAATGTGGGTCAAAGTTTGTAATTGAAAAAAAGACCCCTCACTGAGTTGCTCCTTAGATTTCCACAAGTCTTGACAGCCAAGGACTCTTCCAAGGCTGCCGAACAGGCAGGCATTCAGCAATGCCTGCTGCCATTAGCATAAATCATACACTGGCCCATGTATTCTGGTATTTTGCCTGCATTACATCTACAGTTGGATCTGATTGTCTGCCAGGCTGAAGCCTGTGCAAAGAAGGAGAAAACAACAAGCGAGCAGCCTTCTTCCACGAATTTGCACCAACAGGCTGTTTTGAACAGCTGAGAATGGTGTTATTGACCTTGAAGGGACACTGTCAAACGTGCTCTTATGGCCACTGTCAGAAGGGCACCACGTTTTCTTCTCCTATTTCTTTGTGGGCAGGCAAAAAGAGATTGTTCTGCACTCCCCCACCTCTTCACAGCTCGGCTTTTAACACTGCACTGCTGCAAACTGACTCTAAAAGGACCTTTCCTTGTGTGTGCTTCACTCAGCCTGGCCTGGACTGAGGAAAAGATAGATAAGTCCTACCCAGGATGAATGAACTGTAAAGCCATGAGCAAGACACATCTGTGGCCAGGGCCAAACCTCCAGGCTGACTAGGGGAGAAGTTACCAAAAAATCAGCCAAAGACAGCTTGACTCCATGAGGTACCCTAAGAACCTTATGCTTCACAAAAGGTTGCATTTCAACAAGTAGCAAGGTCACACTGACTTGCTGCCTTGCTCAGTTTGCCTCAGAGCAGCTGCTGATGACCGAAAACCAAAGCAAGGCACAAGCTTCTCACTTGCCAGGAAAGGTGCTGCAGTGACCTTGCAAAGCAGGCTGCAGGCCTGTCACTAACAACAGTTTCTGCCACATCCTTCGGAGGATAGCAAAATAAATCCTGAAGTAAGCAGTTATAAAATCAATTCTACTCAGGGAAGAGTTCTTCCCTCTAAATTATAGTAAAATTAGATTCAGTAATGGGCATGACTGACTTAATTTCTTCCCATGAAGAAACTGCCTACACAGAGAAAGATTATGAAGTTACCCATTGCTTGTCAAGCATGGAGGAGAGATGTCCTTGGCAATAAAGTCACGTAGGCTGGCAAATCAAGGGACAGGAAACCCTTTCTTACAGATAACTAGTTACTCTGAACAAGATTATAATGAGAGAGACTGTCTCAGATGATTAATGTGAGCATTTTTTAACATTCTCATTTGTGATTTACTTTGTCATGTTCCCAACAAATATATCAAAATATTAGGAAAAATTTTAGCCATAAGATAAACTGCACAGCTCATTTAATGGGTAAACAGTGTATCTGAAAAGACTTCACGGAAGTTGAAATAAAGGATAGAGTGAGTCACTGTACATACTAGCCACAAGGTCAGTTCACAATCCTTCCATTTCTTCTTCCCAGAATTGTTATGCAGCATCACAGATTACATAAAATTAGATGGGACAAAGGGGCCTCATTTGTAAACTAGACTGGCCAATAAAAACAGATGTGGAGATCAAGTCCTGGCTCATAACGGTAAAAAGGTCTGAAAAAAAAAAAATTTCCAATAGGATTCACCAAAACGATGCAGCCTCCCTGCCCCTCTCCACTAATGCACACATAATTTTTGGCAAAATAACAGAAATTCCAATCTGAGCCTAGCAGGTTGTTTTATCACTAATCCATCATGTAAAAGCCTGGCTTTTGCCCCTCTGCCTCAAGAAGAAAGCTGCAGAAATGTTGAAGCAGGACCTGTAGTGAGTTTCTTTTTAACTTTGTGGATATTGTCTCTCCAGGAGATCTGGATCCAGCAGCAATCATGCCTATTACTGGGACAAATCAAGCTGAACTTTTCCTTTGCTTTTTCCTAGCAGAAGTTGTTGTGAATCCAGACAAACAGCACACAGGATTTAAAGCTTTCCTTGGCTGGTGAACCCAAAATTTCAAGAGGCTACAGTTTTGTGTCTTCAACTCATCTCACAGTGGAATTATATAGCAGGAGGGGTACCACAATTTTATAGGGCTATATGAATCAAGTAGAGCCAGGAGCAGTGTATAATCCCCTAATGGAGCTCCACCAGATTTTTTTCTGAGAGAAAGTTAATTGTACAATGTGTTTCCTATTCCAAGTTAATTTGGATCCCTCACTTGAACCAGAAGACCTGAAGGGTAATGTTGCTATTGCTGCAGGTACCAGCCATACTGCATCAAGAACTGCTCCAAAGAGAAACTTTCCTTGGCTTTGTTTACTGTGGAGGTTCAGAGCCAGCACACGCCACCATGGCACACTGGAGATAATTACAGATCTCAGATTCTTCAGAACGAAGCACACAATTACACAGGCAGCATTTCCTTCATAATTATACTTCTCTGACACAGAGTGATTCTGTTCATAACTCAGTGGAGAGTAATTCAGGGCGACAGATTTAATCTCATTTATCCTATTTGCTCTTGAAACCCTATCCTAATAAAACAGAAAGTTAAAAAGATTAACAAATAGGATCACACAACTTGCTAGGTGTCAGATAGACTTAGCATGATCAGCTGCCTATCTCTGCTAAATTAAACAACAAATAATCCTTTCTGCTTTTTTGCCTGGTGCTTTGTAGCAAGACATGTTTGTGTCTTATAGTTCACCTATAATTAAGTAATTGAATGGGACATTTTTCTTGAATCCTGCTCCAAATTAAGATTTGGTGTTTTTCATTAAAACATGCTTAGAGAGGCAGTAGGCCATAGAGAATGGACCCTGGGATATCAAAAACCAGGTTTTAGTCTTGGCTCTGACATTGGCTCACAGAGCCACCAAAAGCCACCTGCTCCCCCTGGCCACCCCAGTTACATATTTTGCAACTGAGACCAAACTCCTGTCAGACCACCTTCCCCACAGCAGGGCAGAGAGTTTGGAAGTCTTCAAGCATCTCTGTTAGGGTCACTCTCTTAGGGGTGCCCTGGTGTTCACGTCCCTGGAGGCAGCTCTGGGCACCCACCAGCCTCCCCTGAATGGGGCAGGGGTGAGGCTCCTGCTGCTGGGCCATGGTGTGAGGATGGGTCTGTGATTTACCCAGCAAACAAGGCCAGTGGTTCATTTTACAGCCTGCCTGGAGCACCACAAGCACATGTGAGCACGTGTCTGGCGGCCAGAGACAAGGAGCAGAACAAGGGCCAGGAATCTACAACCCTTCCCTGTCTCGAAGCTGCTTGTGCAGTGCACAGAGATGTGGGAAGCTCAAGAGATGGGCATCCAAGCTTTGGATACTTATCCACACCTAATGAGAAGACCCTCAAGGACTGTCTAATTGGCTGCTCAGCTACACCTAATATTTGATCTAAGATTACCACACATCCTTCCCCTCAGCCTCAAACAGATGGCTGATGCACAACAAAACAATTTATTTCTTCAAAATCACAAGGTATGGGGTTATAACACAGAAAGAAAGCATCTCTTAGCTCAAATGTACTTCTGCCACCATTACAGTGGTAAAAGACTAATGTGAAATAGCTGATTCAGTGCACGGAAGTAGAAGCAGCTCAGTGAAGTAGGGACTAATTAGATAAGAGGGGTTAACAAGCAAACATAATTTGACTTAAGCACAAGTACTAATTTCACTGGAAACTTTCAAACGATGTCCAAAGACTGTAGAAGCCTGACCCTGATTCCTCTCTGAGACTTTCTAGCCGAACCCTGACTGTTAAGAACATGTTTGCACTGTAAAATCCATATAAACAACTTCTAATCATCTAACCAAAGATTTAACATTTCTAACATCAACCCTGGGAGCTGGACCCAACATCCTGGGCTGCCCAAAAGCTGCTCTACCCTGTAAGGCACAACAGTCAGGATGGCTGAGAGGACACACCAGAGGAGGGACAGGTCCACAGGGGTAAAAGTCCTCCTCAACCAGCACTGCACCAGCTGGAACAGAAATGAAAGGGCTGTCAACTGACTGATTCTGAACACCCACGTTGTAGAAGGATTTGCAGTTGGATGTAAACATTGTACCTTAAAGCCCATTCCACCAGTCTGTATGTGGGACAGAGAAGGTGCAAGACAGCATTCTGAAGGCTGTGCATGGCCCAGTCTGCACCACAGGGCAGAGAAGGGCAGAGCTCTCTTAGTCTTTAGCAGTGTTAATCTAACACATTTCTCACATTTCCCAGTCTGGGCAAGATTTTTCTATTTATATGTTTTTTCCTGCCCTGAAATTACAGAAAAGCACCTTTCTGGAATAGTAACAGAAGAAAAAAAATTGCTCATTTTCCATTTTTTGTCACTATCAAAGACAGCATGAAGATTATTGTACATCTAAAAATATTTTCCAAGGTGCTGAGACATCTGTAGGTTTAACAAGGCATCACTGGAAACAGTCAGGAGAGAATTTATGTGAGTGTCATAACCAATGTGAAACAGAACAGCAGGTCTTGTGAAAATAGCAGGAGGTTCTGGACTGCCAGGTTCTTTGCTCAGCTCTGCACATCAGATTTTGATAAGTGAACTAATTTCTGCACCATTTCTTACTCATTGGCAAGACTGCAGATAATACATCGTTGCCATAGCACTACACTCTCACTGTGAGTATGGCAGTTGTACTGACAGAAAGTGATATCAAAGTAAAGGATAACAAATCCAAATGTTACCAAAAAATGGGAAAAGGGCAAGTAAACACTGGAAAATTTACTACTGAAAAGCAGTAAATGATGAGAGCTGAGTGCTACACAGAACAGCTCATGCTGGTGATAAATAGGAGCTACCAAAACATCTACTCTGAGTTTTCAGGTGCAGTTATCCATCAGAAGAGGCAAAAAATCACCCCAAATCCCACCACCAAAACCCTCACAAATTTCATGAGTCCCTTCCTCATTGAAATACAGATGAACACTAGAGATAGAGGTTCAAATCCATCACCTGCTTAACTGTGTTTAATTATTCACAAGAAATGTGCTGGGCTGGAATTCACTCAGGTTTAACAAGAGCTGATGGGGTTTCAGTGAACTTTCCATTACACTCTGGACTCCATCCAAAGGCTAGTGGTTCATGTCTGGCAACGCACAGATCAGAGGAGCTAAATCAATTAAAAAGTCAACTTGAGATGTAATGGTCCTTGGTGAAAAATCTTATCCGGGCTATACATCACCCCCAAAGTAAAACACATTCTACCCTTTTCACAAAGCTGCCTGAAAGCTCCAGATCATGTTCCCTTCCTGCCTTTTTAAACAGTCTCCAAGTATCTGAGAAAAGACAGTATTGTCATGTGAACTGATGTGGGAGAAACATACAGAAGGAACAAGAATACCAATAACCCAATCTGAGTGAGACCACCGCAGGGCTGAACTCACCCATCATCCTCAGGCTCAGAAGCTGCCCAGCCATTGCCCAGGCACAGGCTGACCCTGCAGCCAGCGGGCAGGACGTGCTACGTGAGCTGTGACACCGTGTGACTGTACATGGTGTGCACAGCGAGCAGACAGGCCTGGGCTGGGCTGGACTCGGTGCTCATGCCTTGCAGAGATGCTCTCTGCACATTCAGTAGCTGCTGTGAGCCCAGGAACCTGGAAAGCACCCCCAGCTGTGGCCAAGCCATGGGCTACAGCCAGGAGCTGCACTCACATGCTGCTCAGAGCAGGGCTGGGGCAGGCAGGGCTGGGCTCACCTGCAAATACACAGCAACCCAGCAAAATCCTGCTCTACACACCGCTTTGAAATCTGCACTATCCTGCAGGGAGTTAAGGACCTACTCAGAGTCAGTTTGCACTTGCTGACATACATGAAGACCCAGGACAGAGGTTTTGATGTATTTGTAAAGGAATATGCTGTAATAGTGCAGCAGCACTTGCACAGTGATCTGGGGTATAGACAGGCTGGATTCCAGAGGGCACAATAACATTTTCGTATGAGGAGAAGGATAATGCTCACAGCAAAGTGAGGCAGTAGGTCTTCATGGCACTTCAAATGTCTAATGGGCTGTGAGCAGCGTCACTGCAAGCAGCAGTGAATGCGCTGGTGCCTCAGGAAAGGAGCCAATTCCCAGTGATTGGGCAAATCAGAGCAGATTCGGGTGCAGGTACACAGGGTGAGCACAGAGATCGAGACAAACACCTTTTGTTTGCTTTCTCAGCCCTGGACATTGCAAAGCCTAAAATGCCACACAAGCTGGAGGAGGCAAGGACAACTGTAATCCAGGGCTTCTCAGAAGTGCATCAACCTTTTATCAGTACCATGCTAGGCAGCTGGAAATGAACCCTGCTTTTTCCAGCAGCCAATAACAGAGCTGAGTGTATGGGTGGTGTTTGGGTCATGACAGAAGAGAAGGGCAATAAGGAGTCACTGCAAAATAACCACAGCAAGAGAGACACTATTGCCCTGTCACACTGAAAGTTTTAAATCCACTTGGTTAGAAAAAGAAGGAACTGCTACCCAGTAACATTCCTTTGCAGCTCTGCCTGCATATGGCTGGCCACCAGCATCGCTGCACTGCAACAGATGAGTGACTTCCAGCCCAGTCCAAAGGTCACATAAGCAAATCATCAAGCCATGGAAACCTTGCTAAATGGGAAATCAGAGAATTATCTCCAAAAGATGCTGTATGAACCAATAATTCATAACACAGCAGAGTTCTCAGTGCATGTGGCTGCACTGCCCTGTCTGTGCTCCCGTGGGCACCACTTCCAGCAATAATCACAGTCCAGCTGCCCAGGCCAGTGTCCAGGGAGGTCAGAAGATACTTCACAGTGTCAGAAAGGCATACACACCCTCCACAAGCTGAGTTTTTCTGAGCATTTTTGAAGACACCATGTGGAATGCAAACTTGTGCTGCTAATTTGTAAACATCAGAACTATGAAATGAATGTCACACTGACTACAGCAGTGCTAAAAAGAGACAGCCTCTCCTCCCAGTCCACCAGAGTCGCACTTCCCTGAGTAACAAAGAACACGGTTTATTTGGTCCCCACCAGGCACTCTCGTGACCTTCCATACCTCTCAGCAATCAGTAGAACAAGTTTTTGTTGGATTGCATTTGCCAGATCCCAAAATGGAAAAAAAAAGCACAGGATAGCTCCTCCCTGGCTGAAGGATGTTCTCCTGTTTCTCTGTTGTCTTCATCCTTGTCAATACATGCATGAATCCAGCAATGTGGAAAGCTGAGGTGGGCTCCTACAGAATTGCTTTATAAAACAAGTTCAAATTATCAGCAGCCTAATTCAGACACACTTGAGGTGATCCCAGCTACTGGCACACAAGGATTTGTACACTTGCTCACTGTATTCCCCAACCACATACTGGGAGAACTTCTAGTACACATTCAGTGTTTGAATTCATGAGATAGTGGTGTAGTGGAAACAGGGCAGCTCATTTTAAGTATGTGGTGATGAGAGAGAGACAGAAATAGGTAAAGAAATATTATGATATAAGGAGGGAGCTGGTGACATCAGTGAAAAGACAGTCTATATTACCCTTGTTGAAAAGTTAATTTGATTTTTTCAGATATTCATTTTCCACATGAGCTCAGTAGAAAGAAATTAAACTTCACAAGATACCATCCCTTTACAGCTACTGGAGCAATTACCTAACTAAAAGACAGCATCTATTAGATTAAAGTATGTGCCACTTAAATTAACAATGAGCCAATATGCATAAGAAACGTTCAGTGTGAGCTCTGAACTCTGTGATCATGTCCTCGGTGGATTAGCAGAGAACAGGGTAACATGATGTGCTTTCAAAGATGCAGGGAAAAAGAAGGAAAGCAAGGAACACCGGCAGAGACAGCCCAGGTGTCTGAGGCTGATCCTGGGCAGGCTGGGTGTCCTGGTGTCCTGGTGTCCTGGTGCAGTCCCGGGGCTGCAACAGGGAGTGAGTGGCCCTGTAAAACACTGCACTGAAAGAGCTGGAGGGGCTGCCTGGGGGAGGGGACACTACCAGGGAATATCTCACTGGAGGATCTTACCCCTCCACCAGGCGTGCCACTCCCCCAGGACCTGGCAGTGAGACGCCAGCCCGCCCCGGCAGGGATGAAGGACAGGACGGACCATCCACTGCAGGGGAGGTCTGACACTGCCTCCACCACCCAGGTGTTTGGCAGGGCAAATATACCAATGGACCAAATATACCAATGCACCCAATACCCAGCTGGCTCTGACAGATCTGCCAGCTGCTCTTTGCAGTACCGGGGCACTACAGAGACTTGGACAAAGGAGGGGCAGGAAAATCCTGTGAGGTTGGTGATAACAGTTAAATTTCTTCCACGACTGGAAAATGCTGTTTAGGAAATTTGCAACTAATTGACACCAGAGGTTCTTGCAGACTTGTCTGGATCTTGTATTGCCTCTGAAATCTGGAAACAATACCTGTCCATGGCCTGAGTAACATGCTTCAGAGCTGCTACACAAGGTCTTTCATCTATGCAATCGCTTGCTTATGCAAGGAAAGGAAGCCAGTGCCAATCTGAACTCTCTTGTTTCAAGATTTCTAGACACATGGTGCAGCAAAATTACTGCAGTTATTGCAAGGTTCCCCTGTGTGAACCAAAATGACTAGAGACTTCATATTTTATAGAAGAGATGAACAAAACAAAGCAATAGAAGCAGCTCTATTGCAAATAGATACACAAGATAGGGTAGAAAGTGTAAACATTCTCATCTATCAAGTACCGGAGCAAATATATAATAATAAAACAAAAGCCTTTCTTAGAATCCCATCTTTGATTTCCCTCTGGAATATACTCTTGAAGGGGTTTTATGGAAACCTGAACTGGGAGCATGACACTTATATACCTCATTCTCACTACACTGAAAAAGAACATTTGCATAGCAGGTATAAAGGCGCCCAAATATATTAAGATTTTAAGCAGGGAATAAAAAATCAAAATTATTTTAGCTGATTTAAGAAAAGAAAAATTTAAGAGACCTTCACGTTTCAACACATAAAACTTGGCATTTGGAAAGAACATGCCCATGTGCCCACCTGCTTTGGGATGTTTCACCCCTTCTCAAGCCACCAGCTGGTACCAGTCACCTTTTGAAACTGGACATCAGAGATCCAGCCAATTTTGGCAACACCTTTAATCATAAACTGGAACAGACCTAACAACTATGGCCAAGTAACAGAACAGACCAGGACACACCATCCCATTCAGCCCCCTGCTAGCACAGACACCGCGTGCACCACCTCTCCTGGCCACGCACTGTTCTGAAACCCAGCAACACTTTTTTATACCCCACATCTCTTCCCTGCAGGGTGGATGCCAGCAACAGCAGGGCAGAACTGGGGTCCTCCCAAACTGCTTCCCAGCCCATTTCTGCTGGAGGACTGGGACTGTTTTGGGGCACGAGGACAGAGCTGAAAAATCCTCATTTCTTCCAGCAGAGGGTAGTGGGACACACGAGCCCGCAAGCAAATGTGTAAGATTATATTGCAAGCGAGAGATACACACAGTTCAAACAAAACCAAGGGTGCAAAACCAGAACTCCACTGCCTAACCCCGTGGAAACATTACAAAACTAAACACATTCCTCCACTTGCATTCATCAAATGAAGAAACACATCAAACTCAGCTTGTTCTCATTATCTCCACCCTTCCCCAGTAACAACATCATCTTCATTCCCCTTTCTAATTTTGGGAAGGACACCCCCAGGCAGCAGCAGAGTCAAAAGAGCCTTTTTCTAAACATCTCTATTAGAAATCTGCCTTCCCTTTCCCTCTGTGGAACTATTCTCCTTTCCTTGGATCTCCTCGACTTTCAGGCTCTGTTTCATCTTCCCTCCCATCGTCCTGTTCTAAATCAAATGACTGAGCAGTCCCACACGTCCTCCTGCAGCAGAGGAACACGGTGCAGTTGCTGCTTTAATCTGGGTGTGTGGCCACTCAAAGGCATTCTCAGGGGTCTCCATGGGTCTGGAAGCCCACAGGCAGACCTGCACACAGATGTCCCAGGCTCAGAGCAAAGGTGACACGTGCAGAGGACTCGTGGCTGTTCCCATGCATTCTCTCAACAGATACCAAGGAGAATCACTAAGGGAGAAGAGCAGTCACAGTCTTCTCAAACTATTACATCACTGTCCCAATACTCCCCTGCCTGCACATCAGTGACTGAAACATCTCTGCTTACCATCTAACAGGATTAGGGCAGGCTTCTGGAGGCAGCTTCTCCTGCAGGGAAAATCTTATTACAGAACCCATCAAAACCCAAAATGCTTTTGGGGAGCAATAAAAACCTAAAACAGACCATAGTGACTGTCACATTAACAGTAATGTTTTTTATTTAAATGATGAAACCTAGCAGCATCACCACCTTAGGCCTAAGTGTTTCTGTCAGCTTGGACAAAATATAAAGCAAGTCTTCCAATATTTGTGCTGGTGCACAGGTATTCAATTCAGGTTGACAGAAAACAAAACTACTTTCTCAGAAAACATCCTATGAGGTGATAGCATCTTAATTACAGAGACAGGGAAATGGGATTCAGCATGGTATACAGATTTGTTTCTTGCCAATTCCACTCCAAAGTGCACAAGGTGAGGATTCTCCCAGCAGCCACAAAGGTGGGGGGAAGTGCCACTGCTTTACTTTTGTATTATTCACTATACCCCCAAACCCAGAACTTTTAAAGACAGAAGAGTAGCTTGCTCACACAATGCAGTGGACATAGGGTAGCTGTTTCCCCTACTAACACCTCAGTGTTCACTAAAAGCCCATGGGCTTTGTCATTTTGGGGTGGGTTTCTTTGGAAAAATCACAGAGTAACCAGGAAAGGTACAATTATGCACCGGATGTGATGAACTAAAACTCTTCCAACTCCGTGGCCATAATTCAGGAACATAAGCCAATTACAATTACCTGAGATGCATTAACAAAGCTTAATACTCCCAAGTCAAAATGGGACAATTAGCAGCTCCTGTACCAAAATAGAAGACTATGGAAATGACATATGTGCCACCATCTGCTAACGATATGCAACAGGCAAACCAATTCAGGGAAGAAAAAGAAAAGAAAAATAAAAAAAGAAACAGTTTCTTGACGAAACTTGTTCCTATTTCCAAGAATCAAAGTGAATATTCAGCTTAAACATTACACCTTCCAGATTCCCAGCTGGGACCAGAATGAGGAGTGTCAAGCACCTTATGATTTAACAGTTGAGAAGTTTCCAGGCCAAATATTCAAGCAAGAGGTCTGAATACAGATCTGAACTGTGGGATGTTTTGACTCTGGAGTTCTGTCCTTGCTTCCAGTGGCATTAGCTTGCACTAGTATGTGTACTTTTTAAATACCCAGCTGCTCCTGAACTTTGTTAAATTATTAATTTATGCTTTTTTCCCCTGATTTAATTTAAAGCGTGGGGACCATCATTTTGCTTTTCAGAAAAAAATGAACATTTACTTCTTGCTGAACAGCTGTCACAGTGTAATGAAAATAATTTACTGTTCAGTTTTTCTGAATGAATCCCTTATCCCTCCTGTCATTTCTTCCGTGAATATTTCTTTAAAGTCATAAACCACTAGCAAACTAGTTTTGGCTTATACTAGAAAACTTCTTTAACTCTGGGACACCTTACTGCCCTTTACGCATTCCTCTTCAACAGCAGATAAGTCTGCCATAAAGGATAGGGGAAGTGTGGAGCTGCACATCACAGGAGAACAGCCACAGAGACACAAGCAAAGCTTGCAAAGATAAAACTGCCATCATCTCCTTTGGCTGGAGGGAGAAAATAAAAAAAGAAAGTCAGAGTAATCAGAAAATCCAAGCATGGAGCTGCAATTCATATTCTGAGGAAAACTTTGAAGAAAACTTGTAATTTCTCAAATTGTACTACAGAGCACCTGATTCCACAGGGCAAGAACAAGGCAGAAATGAACCATGTTCTGGGAAGTTAAATCCCTGAAGTACCCTTTGGTGAATATGAAAAGCAATTTATTTTCCAGAGCCAGAAGAGTGGCTTTTTTATGTTTTAATTCCAGAATGCACATTTGAGTCCTCCAAGTAATATTTTTCTCACTCACCCACTGGACTAAAACCAGGCTCTTGTTTATTTACCTGAAGAAGCATAGTCAGGTAGTTTGAGTGACCTGGTTGGGGGTTATTTTTCTCACCAGTTTGTTTACATATTCCACAATTCAGCATATTTTTTTTCTCTGGAAACACCTCACCTTTAACATTAACTTCAGGAATTTTGGGAAGTTTTCCATTTAAAACAATACAAAGACAGGTCAATAAAAATTAACTGGAAAGTGTTATAGCCCATCTCAAGAGAAGTTCACCAACTAGGGACACAGATTTACAAAAAGAATGGCTGAAATTAGTGACTCTCAGCAACAGACTAGTACATCCTTAAACGTTTAAGAGATTTACACTGATGCAGGTGGGGCATGGAGATGCAGATGAGGAGTGGAGCCCATCCCCTTCCTCATCTTCTATCACAAAAGCCCTCCCAAAGCTCCTTACTCTTGATATTAATTCTCTGTCATGCTTACAGGCCTGCTTCCACACACTGCAGAGAGGAAAAGAGCCTTTTACATTGTTTATTCCTTGGGCATGAGTGACACACTCATTTTATCAGCTCTTCAACATCTGCTGTTCAACATTAAACAGAGATATCAGCAGGTTTTATTTTTTTACAATACCAGATCCATCAAGTCATTGACAAGTTAACAAATCTGCTTGCTTTCAATGGTGATTTGCTTTGAGTTTTTGTAATTAAACAAAAGATTGTTTGGATCCTGCCTTTTCCTTCAGAATGGAACACTGCCATACAGCAGTTAAACTCTGCATTTACCTTCTAAAGCATCATATTCTCTTTTCTCCCTTCCCATGACAGCTGAAGTCAAACCACAGTCCCTGGGACATCTGGAGGTTGTGGTTTGACTGCATCCCTTCCTGCCGTGAACAAAAGCAATCAGCTTTGCTGAATTAATAATTATTTAGGAATTGTTAGTATTTCTGAATTGCAAAACTCCAAGATTGCAAAGGCTGTAGAGAACACAGCCCTCTTTCAAAAGGTTATTAAAAAGACAATAAAAGCTCCATGTCAGTTGTCTTAACTGTGCAAGATGAGAAAATGCATCTGCCTTGTTTCTTCAGTAACTGCTATGCAGCAGCTCCTTTGGTATTCCTTGCTTCTCTCAAATTCACATAACCATGGCTTAGTTTCCCAGGGACATTTTGTGGATGTTGGAAAAAAATAAAGGCTAGAGAGAATGATATGGTTATGCTAAAGATACAGTAAACACAGCCAGCAAGAAAATACAAGTATCCTCATTCTGAATAGGAACAGATGCCAAGACAGCAGAACCCTGCCTTGAACTGGACATGTTTTCAATTATTCACAATTTGTGCCAGCAAAACAAAAAAGGGGTTAAAGTGAATTCAGAACATCCTAATAGATGTAGAAAAAGCAAGAGCCTGTGCAGAGGGTGTGCTCCCACGGGAGCCCCTGTGCCAGCGCTCCGGACGCTGAGGGGCTGCTCGGCACCCGTGCGGTTAAACCATCCCAGCAAAGCTGCACCCTTCGGAAAAGTCAACCTGGGTGTGCACTTCTGGCAGAAGGGTTGCCTGGGCAGAGGGGAGGAGCAGGCAAGGAGAACAGATTCCCTTTCTACCAGGATTTTGTTTCCTACGTGTTTGATTCGACTCCGAGCCCTCGCCTGCACAAACACAGGGGCGTTGAATTGTTCAAATTACACACAGTCTTGTGTTGCTCATTTACAACAGCACAGCCAGTGACAAAGAAAAGAACTTAAAGTGCTCAGTGCCCTTCAAAGAGGAAGAAAGCCTGTGGTGACAGGCTAGAGAATGCGTGACTTGTTTTTCCACCACCCCGTGATGTACACACACACCACATGGAGTTCGGGAAGCTCCAGAAAGCTCTGCACACAGGCTCACAGTTGTCTGCAAGAGAATTAAACCTCCAGCTCCCCCACCCTGAGTTAGGAGTACAAAGCACGAAAAGCAGAACCTCTCTGGAACATCTCTCTTGCAAATTGTTGTAATTTCCCATCTGTCTTCAGCTTGGATGACTTTGCCAGGTCCACAGGGGACCATTTACAGCATTCGTTTTGGATTAAGGGTTCCTACACTGTGACTCAGGAGCCAGAGTAAATGACCTGCAGCTGCCTCACAGAGCCATGTCAAATGGTGAAAGTGCCAGTCCCAAGGGGCTTTGCTAGTGGGTCCTAAGCGAGTTAAAATCCAGCAGTTACCACCTGATCTCAAATTTTAGGAACTAATGACTGTGTCAAGTTGATTAGCAGACTGATAAAAATGTGAAAGATTTGTTGGATAACCTCCATCGGAAAGGACATGGTTTGTTCAGGCTTTTTTTTAACTAGCAAAGTTGTTGGCTGAACCAATCCAACTCCTTTTTTTCTACTAGTGAAATCTATTGTTTGTCATTTGCTTTTGTGTTGAAAACTGCTTCTAACACCACACCTTGCTTTGTGTGCAAACAATATTACAAACAGTTGTGTTTGGCTTGACATCTAGTCTAAGTGCAGTGTGACTTCACAGAAGTTCACAAAGACAACCAGTCATAATAAGAACAGCATCTCCTGGATCAAAAAATGTTTTCAGAAACAACACATTCATTTGCTCATTATTTCTCTGGAAACTTCTGAGTTTTGGAAATTTCTGGATTTTTCAGTAGGCACAAAGTCCTTTCTCTAATGAACAGGAAAAACATGTTTTACATTTGTCTTTTATGATGGCATTTTCTATATACTCAGTGAAAGCAAACACTAAAATACTGTATTACTGGACCTTCCCCTCAATCTTCAGTTTCCATACAGTCACATTTTAGCCAATCAGTGTTGTTGTCTCCAGTGCTATATGGACTTTCCTGTACTGTAAAACTCACAAGTGGAGGCCAGGCTGTGAGAGTCACCTTGAAATGTTTTGCTCCTTAAGCATCCTGTCCCTGCAGAGTGGATACACCCTCACAAGTGGATGCTGCCAGCCGGTATTGGGTAATTAACTGCAGTCTGGTAGAAAAATTGTATTAGCACAGCCAAGCCTAACATCGATCTACCAGGTCAGTGCAAATCTGCAATGCAGATGCAGAAGCCTATTTAGTCAGTTTGCTTAAGTATTTTAATTTCAATAACTGAAACAACTCTACCAGTTTGCTGCTCGGCATCTTCCACACTGTGGCAGATTCTGCAAAACTGACCTTAACTCTTGGTCACTGAGTGCTCGGTGTTGAACCACCCATGTTTGAAATAGAGACAGTGGTTGTGCCTGCAGTGTGTGCAGACTGCTCAGAAACTGACACACAGCAACTAAATAAGCATAAAGAAACACAGTGCTGTGGGTACTATAACCATTTAGTGCTCCCTCATCTCCCACCACTACAGCTGTGTGAGAGGAAAATGGGTCAAGGAAAGATACATCCTCAACTTTCAGATACTTCCAGTTATGCCCTATCTCAATGTGGCTGCAAACTCTGGCCCCTCAAAGCTTTGGCAACCACTCGCTGCAACTCCACTGTGTCAGGCTCCAGGTCCACTCCATATTCACATATAAGCCAACTACAATGTGGACTTTGCAATTCATTGATAATATAAAACAGACTAAGAGACTAACACGTCTACCTAAGCGTGCAGGAAGACAATTTTCTGTGGGTATAAGTGCATCCCTTCCTTCTGATCAAAGATCTAACAGGAACAGGACTGTAATATAAGTACAGGAATCAAAAAACTACCTGCCAGCACAGCTAGAACTGAGCACCAGCTGGAGCCAGCCTTGACCCTGGTCAAAAGGACAGACAGAAGCCTCAAATCTTTCCCTTCTAGAGAAGAAGGGCAGCAGCACTGTCACCAACATCTTGCTGTACCAGCTGGCCCTGTCTGCAGAGCAGCACACAGAAAGGAAAGCAGGACTTATACAGCTTTTCCTAAAACATATATTTGCATCAAGGAGTGAACTAGTTAAACCACTGTTCCATGCCAGCTGATAAATTCTGTTCAGAAACCAAGTAAGCATTTTGAAAACCGTTTTGATTACAGCTGCCTGGGGGCCTGGCAAGATGCAGGAAACTTATGTGACCCACTTATATTGCTGATCAGAAGCCTCTTCCTAGCAGACGGTGAGACAGTGCATGAGGACAGCCAGAGAAACTTCAGGGGAAAGCTCTGCACAGAAATATTCTGCAGTTAGCTGTCTCCAACTTTCATTACCATCACCATGTAGCATCACAACTCTTTTGGGTTTTTGACTACCAAGGATACTAAAGCTTCCTCATGCAAGTCCTCTAACTTTTGATTTGAACTTGTTTCCTTCAATGGAGCTTTTTCTTAACTCTTAAAAACTTTGCATACTAATAATGTGTCAGGATACTCCCTGTGCATAAAGAATTTACACACTGTGCAGCAAGAATCTTTAACAATTGTTTACTTCTGACCAGAAAGAAGGCTCAGAAAGAAGCCCCTGATGGCTCGTGAGTGGCAGCAATGGTAAAGTAGGAGTAAAATGCTGCAGCCATGAAAGAGAAAAATAATCTAGTTGAATCATGAAGTAGATGCTTGGAACATATGTCAAGGCCAGATCAAAACAGCCAATTGTTGCTATTATCTACTTAATCTTCTGTTGTGTGGAAAAGGGAGTTAGGAAATTCTTTTCAGCCAACGCGTCTGTCTAAGCCAATGCCCAAGGCAAATAATGCTCTAAACAATAAGGCATTTTGTTTAACTCTGCAATAAATATTAAATTTGCAAAGACAGCTGTTTGGTTGCAGTCTCCTCCTGCAATTCCCAGTCAATGCTCCATATTTACATAAATGGATAACCATACATAATCCCCCCACCCTCAAGTCTCAGCTCCCTGACAGAGCAGGCGAAAGGGTGGAAATTGGGGCTTAGAAGTTTGATCCTTGAAACAAAAAATTAGGCTGCTTCCTTGAGAGCTGCCACATGGTGTCCGTTTGAAAAAGTGACATTTGTGGATTTTTACTGTAAAGTCATTGAAATCTTTTCACAAGATTATCAATCACAGAACAGTTTCATTACAGAAGGATCTCCAGCAGAAGAAGGAACTGACAGGAGCAGCTCCTGTAGCATGGGAACTCAGAACAACCACAGGTCAGGGCAGCAATCTTTAACCTTTGTTTTCAGGGGAGCCTGACCTTGACAAATTACCAGCAGCATCTGACTGTACCATGAAGTGGTCCCTGATCTTTCAGCAGCTGTATTATTCATACAGTAGATTAACATTATTGTTTGCCCTACCTATTGATTGTGAAAAGCTAATAAATCAACTTTGGCTGAAAAAGGTACATGCAAATCCGTGCCATTATGCTGAAGATATCAGTAAAACAAGTCCAATCCAAACCCAGAAATCTTAACTGAAAGGGACGCTACCCTGAAAGTCCACTAACCTTCCTCTAAACTCAGTAAACAGGAGTTCATAAGTTTTCAAATATTTAATAACCCTCAAAATGCAGGGTTCTGGAAGCTCACAACTCTTTGCCATGCAGTTATCCATTCTTGCACTCACACCAAACTCTGCTAAACTTTCCATTCCAAGACCACTGGAGTCCCTGGAATGAAGATGACTGAACTTGGCTGTTTGCAGATACAGGAGCAGACAGACAGAGCCGCTCCACCACAAGCATTCCCATCCGTGACCAGATTTCTGCTTGATGGCTCAGAACATCAGGGATGCCCACTGCTGAAAACTCTGAGGATAAAGAAGTTTTGAATTTAACACCATCCTCCTGAAAAAAAAAAAAAGTTGTTTTCTTTTTCTATATGACTCAATGCAAGGCACAAGTCCTTGTGTTCAGTGAGATGAGTACAAATCTCTAACTTGATTTGGATCCTCTGCCATCTCCTTTTAGAAGCTAACCTGCATATGGCCACACTAGGGCTAAAATAAATACATTCTAATGTAACCACAGACCATCCATGGACTGGATCTACAGCACAAAAACTCAGGTGTCTGACGTGCTACTGAAACTGCAGATGCTTGAAATGTTAAAGGAGGAAAAGCAGGTGAGCCCCAACACAGCTCTTACACCCAGGTACATCCTGCTTCCCCTTCCCTCCTTCAGCAGGCACATGGCCCATGCATTGACAAGAGCGTTTCCCCAGTTTGGTTTCCTGGGAGTCTCTACTGGCTGCACATCAAGCCAAATGTTCACTTTGCTATCAACATAGCCAGGGGGCTTAGAGATGCTCGCCAACCCTTGTTCAACCAGTGTTTCTGTTTTACAACATGTCATGCTTGGTGATATTGAAAGGAAAAGCCAATAAAAGGAAAAATTAATCTTGTGATTAAACAAAACACTTTGGATTGCTGGCTGCTGACACTGGCAGCAAGCCACCTTCTTCGAGGACAGAATAGAACCTGTCTGCTGTCTTCACCAACAAAAGGATTTTTACAAAATAAGGGTGTCTTGCTATGAATGATCAAAATGAGCAGCTTGGCAAAGGGACCTGGCCAATCCTCAATTACAGCTTTGTTCTACCCACACTTAAAGATGCTATTGCCTAGTTCCAGAATGAGATGATCCTGGTCTTGCAGAATGCCATGTAAGTTACACCTAAATTCACAAAATACAGAATTTATAGCAAATTTGTAAGAGAATAAGAGTTTGGAAATTTGTTTTTAAAGTATTTGCATGTGTCAATGCAGCGTACAGTTTGGAAATCTGAATCCTCAGGGCTTGCTAAGCACCTGCTCCCTCAAAAGCAGCCTTATGTGCCATTGAAAGATTTGTGCTGGCCCTTTGGAAAGGGATTAATTCCTTTTCAACTATGAATCTTTGCATAGGTTACTGTGTTAGTTATGCATAAACTGTAGTTTTTGTCATCAGTTATACAATGTTCATTTTTATTCTGGCAAATGCTTAAGTTTAAATTAAACACTGCTTAGTAGGTCTCTCTTAGGGAAATTCAGATATGCAAACATTCTTACCTAATGAAAAAAAAAGAGCTCACAAGCACAGTGAAATCAGAACACACTTCTGAGTGGCTTCTCACCATTGCTGTGCTACAGGAATAGGACAGAAACTTCATACTATAAACAGCAGGGGCTGGGTCTGTTATTTGTAAATGGAACCCACCCCCCTTCCAGTCCTGCTCTTCCTATTTCCATACGTTCTTCAGTTAACCATAAAATCTCATCACTTTAGACATTAATATTCTCTTAAAGCTGAACAGCACAAGCACTGGACAGCCCTTCCTGGTACAAAAGCTAATCCAAAGCAAGGCAATGAGGCTGGTGAAGGGTCAAGAGCACAAGTCCTGTGAGGAGTGGCTGAGGGAATTTGAGTTGTTTAGCCTGGAGGAAAGGAGGCTGAGGGGAGATCCTCAAGAAGAGGAAATGCCCTCAAGTTGCACCAGGGGAGGTTTAGGTTGGATATTAGAAAACATTTCTTCACTGAAAGGGTGGTCAAGCTTTGGAACAGGCTGCCCAGGACAGTGGCTGAGTCAGCATCCCTGGAGGCATTTAAAAGTGTAGATGAGGCACTCAGGGACATGGTTTAGTGGTGACTTGGCAGTGCTGGGTTAACAGTTGGACTCGATGAGCTGAAAGATCGTCCCAAATTCTATGATCTATGTTTCTATCTACGTCAAATCACAGAAGTGACCAATTAACACCAAAACCATCAACACCACCTTCACACAAAAACATGTAAAATGTGATTAAATCCAACCCCCAAACACTGTAAGACCTCTCATATTTTATTTCAATACATTTGCTGATCTTACAGTGTACCCATTAGTCTTGGCAGCACCAAGGCCCTTCAGTGGATCAGTGATGAATGGCACTTCTTATAAACCAGCTTTCTAAAAACCAGTTCCATCCAGCAGCTGTACACAGCTGTCTCCCAACAAATCTGATGACAGAGTTGCTTCCCAGTAATAAAGGGAAAGATACCACTGCTTCCCCAAACAAACACTATCTCTATGAAAACCTCTCCATTTGTTTTTTTTTATGATCTTCAGCCATTCCTAAACTCATCACAGGGGACACTGGAAAGTCTTACTGAGAGGCAAGTTTATGAAGACATAAATAATTCGATCAGAAGAAACCTTTGACCAAATCTTTGATGATGAATAGCAAAATATCAGTTTCTGGAATCAATGTCTCAAACTTCAAATGGTTGTGGCAGACAAAAATGGTTCTGAGACATAAATCCCATAATCTGACATGCAGTACAACCTGCCTGTGTGTCTTCCCTACTGAAGGAACTGTAAGAAGCTTTTATTCAGCTCACCAGGCAGAAAAAAATCATGTGTTGATAGAAAAGTTGTGCTACCTAATGCTATGAATCTATAAAGGTGATGAATAGCCCAAATGTTGATGCAGCTGGTGAGAAGATGCTGTCAGATCATTAAGCACAGCCAGGTGATTTGTCAGTGTTCAAAGACGCAGAATTTCCTATCTTCCACTTCCTCCCTCAGGCTCCTTGCACATGCACACATCCTCCAAAGCCATCTTTCATTACAGCCTGAAAATCATATTTTATCTCCTCTTCACCGTACTCACAAATCTGCCAGGTTTCCAGGGATGATTTTCAGTTCAGTCTCTCCTTTCTCAGAGAGGCTGGGTCTGAGCACAAACCTTTATTAGCAAATTTAGGCTAACACTGCACTGTGATTATTATGCCTACTGTTCTAAGGAAATTCTTTGCTGCTGCAGTAGCTGAATGCATGTGGGCTTTTTTTTCCCCTCTCTTGTGGCTACAGACAATAAGTACTGCTGATGTGTGCTTTTTACAGAGCAGCAGATTGATGTTAGATTAATCCTAAAACCTATTTTATCAGATTAGTTTGATTAGCTTGGATTTCACATCTGTTCTGTAAGACATACTAAAAATCTGTCTCCAGTTTAAGTTCTGGGAGAAAAAGCAGTGAATTCACACATGTATCCTAACAGAGACACAAAACTCCTCCTAAAGAGAAACCCAGAAGTGAGATGCACCAAGGCAATGACAAATGGAAGGAGTAGAAGCACAGATAAGCATGAGGAAAGCTCCTCCATTAACACTCTACCATGACCAGTGTGCCTATGACTTTGTTAAGCACCATTGCAAGATCACATTGAATTTTTCACTTATGTAAGCAGTCCTGCTTGGGCTAGAATGACTGAGCAACCTGGCAGGGATGTTCACAGTTTAGTCCCACAGACTCGGGTAAGAAGGTAACTGGAGCATTCTTCATGTTGCTCACAGGGTGGATGCTCTTCTGACTTAACCATAACGCTTTAACTGAGACATCTCACTGGAGACAAGAGGAACAGACACAAATACAATGTGAGAAAAAGATCTTCAAAAACACCATACAGAGCAGGTATTTTTCACCCTTGTGCAACTAAGATAATTTCTACTGGAAAAATCCACCCCTCCTGCAGGCTAATATTTTGCGTATAGTGAACATAACCCTGAACATGGAGGCTTCAACTGACACATAGAAAAACAGATACCTTTACATTCTCAAAGCAAGCAAACTTTTGACTGGCTAGGGGAGAGCTGGAGACACAGGAACCTCATTTTTTGGTCTCAACTGACTGCCTTCCTGTAACCCAGCAGCAGCTCTGCACTGCACTAACCTTACTTTGCAAATGCTCCACAACACGGACTGGCTGGGCTTCAGGACAGTCAAAAAAAACCTCAAGTGGAAACTGCTTGTGTTTGCTCAACACTTCATTTTCAGGCCACTTGTCATCTTGGTATTAACAATGCCATGGCAATTCTACTGTAGAACAAATTCCTTATAAATATGGATTTCCAAAACTGAAATGCTTAGGTAATAAAAACAGCAGAGAGACACAAACCCACAAGCAGGATCATGTTTAAGACTGGTTGCAAAATGTGACTTGACTGGCAACTCTTCTTAACATCTTTATAAATTTTATATATAAGAAATATGCATTTAGACAAAAGAGCAAATGACAAAAGTAGCATTTGAAGACTCGAATGAATGCAAGTCGCAGAAATGTAAATAGAGTATTTTATTATTGCACTACATTTTCAGGCTGCATAAATAAGTGCACATATATTGGTGGCTATACTAAGCCACTGTGACAACTATGACTTTATTGTGGCAACAAAATGCCAAGAAATCCCCAGAGATTTAGCAATATTTTCTGACATCACAATCCTGCAGCTATCTCCACAAGCAATTAAATGAAAATGCTGCACTGCCTCCCGCTACATTCCAGAGAGCTGTATCAGGCAATTCAGCCTGCCTAAGAAAAACACTGACAATGTACAGCCAGTGACTGACAGCTGCCAATCAGCTCTAACCCACCACAACCTCCTGAAATGGTTCAGATAGGCTGGCAAGAGAAATACTACACTGCATTACCCCTCAGATGTCAAGAATATCTTCCAAACAGGTTAGTCTTCCTGAAAAGGAAACCTATATTCTTCAAGGAGTAAAAAAATACAGTTGTGGAAGATGCCAAGTTGCTTTGCACTTTCTATGCCAACCCTCCCTGCCACCTCCACTACAGAGAGAGAACTGGGACATGCTGTGGGGAGCATGGCAGCAGCCACCAAGAATATCCAAAGGGGAGATGCTCAGCTGAGTCCAGAAGGGCATCCAGTCTGTTGCTATCAACTTCTTGCTCAGCTGGAGGAGAGGGAAGCTTGCAGCTGGCTGAGATGCACTAGTGCTAGCATAAAAAAAAGCCCTCAGAAGGGAACAGAAAAAATATAGATATTTCCCAGGGAATAAGGCAAAAAACCCCAGTTAGAACTGACTGCCTTGGAGTAAGTGTGTAAAGGAACAGCAAGTGAAAACAGAGGGAGATACTGGATGTAGAGGAGAGAGCAGTGAGGCAAAAGTACAGGAGACAGAAAGGAAAGCAAGAGTAAAGGAGATGGCAGAAAGTGCTGCAAGGAAACAAGAAGCCTGTTTTCCACAGCAGTGACATACTGGAGCCAGTGTGGGTAATTTTTGTTCCAACAATGGCTTTGGGGAAGACAATTCTTCCCCCTTCATTCCCTCTAGTGTGGTGCTGCTCAATCAGGCACAGTAAAAATCTCTGCCTCAGAAGGACTACTGGCAACCAACGAAGCTTGTCCTTAGAATGAAGCAGGGAGCTGAACATGGAAAGGCTCAGCATCACACAAGACAGGTCACTGAATGCTGCTAAGAAATCTTGTATGTCCTCAAGCTCAAAGCTACCAAGGGTACTTCCACAGTAAAGTGACAGCATTTCAGTGGTCAAGTCAGAATCATGCAGCCTTTAGCTCTTACAGGTTATTCATACAAAAGACAATGACTAGTTGCAAATTCTGGCTTCCCTTTTTTGGGAGGAGTTTTCTTGCCTAGTTTTGGCTCTGTGTCCACTATGAGCTGGGTTAAGCTTAAATAGTTGATAGCTCTGCTTTGTCATTCCACAGCTGGAATACACAGAGGTGCAGCCTGTATGTGTGTGACAGCCTCTTCCTCGGGTTGTTCAGCCAATTCCTGTGTGTACCAAAGGACATGCTGTGCAGGAATCTGACACACAGGAATTGATTTTAACACAGTATTTAGGATTATGTCTGTTTTCATCATGCTCTTCTATTACAAGCAAAATCACTTTCTGAAACTATTAAAGGACCTGGCATCAAAGAAAGCAGAGCCTCAATTCCTGCCTGGAGGGTCCGTGCTGCAGCATTTGTAGACTCAATCTAAAGGCAAAGTTTGCTGACAGACAGCCAGACTTTTAAACTTCGTTTGCTCAGGCTGTACCAGAAGCATCCACAGCTAATACAATTCCAGCAAACATAGCAATCATTTGTTCTGCTTGACAAAGGTCACCAGACATCAGCTTGAATCTCCCACTGAAGTCCCTTTACCAAATTCTGCTTTCAGTGGCAGAACCAAAGCTGGTTCACAATGAGCTGGGCCCCACTTTTTATAATAAGCAGTCAGGAACATTATGCATTTTTTTATACTCTGCAATTTTAAATTTACAGGGTATAATCCTGAAAACTAGGATTAAGTTTAATATGCTTTGAATTCACATGATCTCATTACAGGATGAGATGATTCTAGACAGACTCTGCACAACTGCATGGTGAATGTACTCAGGGGCCCAGCATGTGACAACTACGCACGTAACTCAGCAATTCTGCCTGGAAAGGAGGGTTTGTATAATTTTACTCAAAGAACCTTTTGATTTCAGTCTTAGTCTTTTGGCTAACTGGCAAATTCTGAACACTAAAGTAGCCTGCCATTTAGCAACAACTCCCCTTAAAGCTATTAGATTTTATTCTGGGGCACAAAAAAGGTACACAGTTTTAAAGAACTTTAAGCTGGTCTCTTTTACTATAGCAAGGTATCAACTCGCTCTTACCTTGCAGTAGGATTTGCAAGGTAACAGCAGATTGATACCTTGTCTAATTCACAAGTGCAGAGTTATGTGGCTTTTGTGTCTAATTTATACATGGACATTTCCAACTTTTCAAAAGGGAAAATGTGATTTAAGTACAAGATTGTCTGCCAAATTCCTCAAACAATCACAGATGTTTCATACATGTCTGACTTAAGAGGGCTGACTGCTGAAACCCAGACTTATCCAAACCACTACAAATTCCTCTACAAGCCATTTGTCTAGAGGCAAAGGACGAGATCTAGATTTATGGATCATGACACAAACTTAGAAATCTTTACTCTTAGTTTACGATTTAAAAAACATTTAAATATGGAGCTTGTCAGTCGAAGTAGCTTTTGGTCCTTTAATCCTGAGTTCCAGTTCAATGGAGCAGAAGCAGCATTTGTGTTTCCCTGCCTTAGTGTGCACTTAGTGGTTTTGTACAGTGCCAGTATCCGCACCACGAATGCAAGTAACCCAACCTGCAGAATTCTGGAAATGCAGCTGCCACCTGCACAGTGGGGAATGGCAAAGATGAGGAACCTTTTCCCCCAGCCTCACCAGTGGGAAGAAGAGCCTACAGAAGGCACTGCTGCTGGCACACCAGCTATTGCTTCTCCGGCCTCCTGAGGAGATTGCCTGGCATGGCAGGAGCAGAGAGGCTCCTGAAGACCCACCAGCCCAACACAGAGAGTCTGTGGTGTGTGTCAGTGTCACTCAGCTGAGGATAGGGTTTGGTCTTTCAAACACCTTGTCTTGATAACTGTGGAGCAACCCCAGAACTGCCTAATGTTCAATTTCTATTCTAGATCAAGTTGCCCTCAAATCACTGTCGCTTGACAATTCCAAAAAAAGGAACCTGTCTTCAGTTTTATCTAATTTACCAAACTTCAACAATTTTGGGTGACTGAACACATAATTTTCAATCTGTGACAAATGAATTTTTCAGCTAATTTTTTTAACAAGCAAAAGAAAACCACTTCTTGCCCAGTTAAAATCCAGTAACTTAATCTTTATGATACTAATGGTGATGATGTTTGGCAGGGTGTTGCCACTGATTTCTTCAAACCAAAACTTTTAATCATATATTATCCCAATTTTTTAAATAGCTTTAGCTGGTTCAAAACACCATTTTTTCAGTGAATGAGCTATTCAAAAATCCTAATCAGGGACCCATTTTACTAGAAGCTGTATAAACACAGCTGCTAGAAAGGCTCTGGTACAGATTGCAACATAATGGTTTGAATTCTGTTTGGAGAAGAACCTCACAGTGGCAACTTAAACATGTCAAACATGCTTCTGTGGCCCCCAAAAGTAATGTGATATGGTTTGATTAAAAATAAACCATAACAAGTGAAATGTAATACTCAAATGCAAAGAGCAGAAGGTGGAGCCAGAGCAACCATGATGGGAGTTTATGAGAATTTGCTCTTGAGGAGCAACACCCAGGAGTAAAAGAGGAAGAAGAGGAGCTGAGGAGGAAAGACAGCTCTGAGGAAAGAGAAGTGCAAATAACCTGAAGCAAAACCAGAGCCAGGGAGGCCACCTGAGAGTTGCTCTGCCTGAGAGAGCACTGCCAGCCCTGGCCATCGAAGCATCTGAGGAACCACTAATCCTGAAGAGAGGCTTCCAGGATTTCACACTAACATGTGGAAGACTCTTCAAATTGTATTCTGCTTCAGTCAGGTCATTTTCTTTCAAAACAATTCACTGCTTTCAGGGTTCAGGAAAAATCCATTGTGGAGCCAAAACCAGATGGGAAAATGTTTAATAACAAGCAGAGTACTCAGTGCCAGGAGAAAGCCCAAACGCAGCTATTCGGAGACAAGGCTCATGAGGCTGCAGGTGGAAAACAGTGAGAGGGCTGTTCCAGGTAGCTGCTTGCACAGGTTCTTCTGGATGCTGCAGAAAAAGATCAAATACAGGTTATACACACTTAGCAGTGGTTTTAGTGAGTGGGGTGGGGAACGGGAAGGTTGTTTGGTTTATTTGTTCAATGCTGAAATAGCTCTCAGTTGCAGCTACAGAGAGCTATAATCCCTGCAATCATTTTATTGTGTCACAGAAACGTGTATTTGAGATAGTCTGGCTGGGATTTATTCAGTACATATAACAGCAGCAAGGAGTTTTTCAAAAAGGGAAAAAAGGGTTTGTGGTTGGATTGATGGACATGTAATGACTTTGGACGGCAAGATGAATCACTCAAACTAGTAGGGTAAAACAAAAATACACACTGAATTCCCCTCAGCCAAGGAAACAAAAGAATAAATTATCACATTCTACATGAACTGGGGGGAAAAAAAGGACCAGAAAATTTTCCAAGACAACTGACTTCAAAGAGTATTTGAATTTCATATTCAAAGGATTTCTAGGAAGAATCTTTTTGGAATGGATGTGAGATTTGTAATAACTCACTACACAGCTTACCTTCTTGCTGGTACTTGAATTCTCATTCCTAGGAGAAAAGAGGAACATATCAGTGTTGCATCACCAGGCTGAAGCTGGGACTGTTCTTAAGAGAATTTTCAAAAATATCTACTTACCAAACTCTGTGCCTCTCAGGTGAGGAAGGTCCCAGTAATTTGGATTCTTTTGATCATCTTCAATTTAGAAAAAAAAAAAAAAAAAGAAAAAAGGGGCTGCATTCTCAGATTGCAAATGCTGGAGTTACCCAACTTTGAACAATCAGTGTTGGCTGCTGCAGATGAAATTGGCTATGGTAAAGTAAATCATGTTGCATAGCAGATGACTTAAATCTCTTCTCAGGCCCACCCCTACTACACAAAGAGAGGGCTGCATTCAATTCAATAACCAGGCTGGGTTGCCTGAGATTTTCCTGGGGTATTTCTGCTTATTCCTTAAACTTATCCGTTCTTTTGACTGGACAATTTTTGTACAGAATGAATGGTTCCTTCCAAAAATCCCATTATAGACTATGGATTTTTCCCCCCAGGTTCTACTTCCACTGAAGTCCAAGTCTTCTCTTGGACTTTCCCTGCTGGCAAGGCAACAGATCATTGCTATCCTTTGGATTGCTCTTGCTTGCTTGTTTATAGGAAGTGGTCTGGACTTCCTAATAGACTGCACCTGTGAGAGATTTGCCCAAGCAGCAAAATCACTCCCAGGAAACCAGTTTTTAACCACACTACTTAATAATGATCTTTGGGATGTACTGCCTGAGCTGTGGATTTCAGCATGTTGACTCACAAAATGTTTCCTTGAAACGGTCTCATTATGAGGATACTTCTTGCTGGGAACAATCTTGATGCTCATTTTCTTCACGTGGAGATTGCTGATTTGGGGAGGGAGATGAGGATAGCCAAGGAGAACACCAGGGGTCAAATCAAGGACGGGAGACAGGCCACTTGGTAGGGTAACTATAGATCCCCGTATTTTGCTGCAGGATATGATTTGTACATCAGGCATTGCATTAAGAAATACGACACAAAAGCCACAAACTGTGTATCGTGTTTAATTCTGGCAACCTAAGTGAGCTACGAAGTCCAAGCCCAGTAGGAGGAAACCTATACAATATGTTTGACATATGTTTGTTCTTATACAGCCCCTCCCTGTAATTTCACCCACAGACTCCAGGGCTTGAGTGCATGGCTCACTGTTTGAGTTCAGTTTTGGAAGGTATTCACAATCCTGACAGAGGATCTTATTTCTACCACAACAGTTACCCAGATTCTCTGACAGGACACAGGACAAGTTGATTTCAGGCATAAAATGACTACAGGAGAGTTCAATGTGTTTATTTTGCAGCTTTATGAAGAAAACACTGATGGATTTTCGATGCCTTATCACATCTCTTCCATGGCCATGTGGCTGACATTACTTTGGACCTTTAAGCAAAGAAAACTTTCAAGTCCATTAATAGATATGAACCAAGAAATGTTTTTTGGTGACCTCATAGGACTGCTTACATGTCAACTAAATGTCTGTAATTACTGATAAATTCTTATCTGGGGTTGAACGCAATTAAGATTTCTGTTGATTATCCAAAGCCTTGGAGAATTCTTAAGTTTTCACAGTGTGTTTATTCCAACTACTGACATAAATCAGTTTTCTTGAGTCTATAAGGAAATCCTTCTGGGATAGGTGTTAAGTTGGTCAGAAGTGTTTGATCCACAGTTGTGAAAGTTGAGGACTTCTGCCTTCCCCAGGGCAGTAAAATACAGTCTAAATTCAAGTTTCTATACTTGCTGTGACAATTTGTCCTTTCTATATATTTTTTCTCACTAGCAGAGGCTTTGCATGCCTTCTCAATCTCTGCTGAGATTAAGCTGCTATACTTTAACAGACAATACAAGCAATATTCAAGCCAGTAGCTCAGATATGATGGGACTGCTTTGCTAACAGGATTTTTCAGGAGGATAATGGAGATATTTGTTCCAGTCTCTAACTCTAAAAGTTAAAACCTACGAGTTAAAACTTTCTCTTAACTTCTCTGACTCTCAGCCACTGACAGCACACCCAAAAGTATCAGGGGTGTACAGTACGATTCTACAAGTGGAGAAGATAAAACTGTGTGGCCACAGTCAAGTGCATTTCCATTTTCATAAAATGGACAGAATCTTGTCTGTTTGATTTTTTTAAAGAACTGACCTAAGGAATTAGCTAAAAGATTAAGTTATACTACTTCTGAAGTACAAGAATGAAATTACTTTCAAAAGGTGTGACATAGACTTGTGTCAAGTTTTGATTTTTTCCTTTATTTAAATTCTCTTGCCAAATATAATTAAAACATGTTTAGGTTGCACTTATCTTTTTCTCATAGTAGCAGAATACAAAAACAAATGTAAATCACCTAACAGTTCTCAGTATTATCTTAAGCTGGAGCTTAAAACCTTCTTTCTAATGTACACCTTCGATTATCTTAGGTTTTGATTATTAACAGCAAAGTTATTTTTGGAGGAGTAAATGTTTATGTCCAAATTAAAAAGACAAAAAAGGTTACTCCTAAACATACTGCTTTTCTCAGTAATCAAATTCACCCCATCAAAACTAGACTGACTCTCAAATGAATGACCTCTTACACTGAGACTCCAGCACTAACCAGAGATAAACTGACCATTGTCACAGCACAGAAAGTGCCAAGTTTCAAGACTTATTTACCATCCCGTTTCACAAACAGAGAAGGAATGCACTGAGGATATTAAAATACTTATCAAGTATGAAGGTAATAGGAATAAATCTTCTTAAAATGTTGTAGGCCAGCTCCCACAGCTGGGATTTAGCTTTTATGTTGAAAGACCTTGGTTCAAACCCACAAACTCTTTTGGGGTCACTGCATAAGTGCTTGAAGTTTCCAAAGATAAGTAAAAGATCAGGTTCATGGTCTGTTCTCCTTAATAAATAACAGTAATAATATGAATCATTCTCCCTTTTCTGAGTCAAAGCTTCCCAGAATCCTTCCAAACTTCCCCCCTCCAGCCTTATTTTCTAATAGAAATCCCTAGTAAAGTAAAATGAGGAAATTCAGTGCTTGTTTGCAAGAAGTATTCCCTCCCACAGAGCAAGCATTTTTCCACCCTTGGAAAGACAGTTTCCCAAAATGGGGCACTGCATTAAATCAATATCCCTGTACATGAACAGGCAGAGGCATGAATTCCCCTTGTTTCTGGAGGGCAGGGCAGCCCCCAGTGTGATATAAAGCCTGACCCAGCAGGTGTCCATTCACAGCCCAGGATCACCCCAGCTATCTGGTGACAGAAGTGCCGGAGCTGCGCTGCTCTCTGCCAGGGAATTGTGCAGGCCAATTCCCCGCCAAGTCTGCTCCACACAGGCACACACGGCCAGTCTCCTGGGAAACCTCTTTCTGCTTCAGTTCTGATAGCATTTGAAACTCTTAATGGAGTATTTGACTCAGCCTTAACATAATCAGATCAATCAGATGAAGATGTAGAAAATGGTTACCAAAAATTATCAGTTTCAGTGTTTTCTCTGGCAGAAACAAAAATAAGTTCTGGTAAGGCTGAAGATGTCACGGAAAAACATCCCCAAAGGATGAGAGAGAAACTGGAGTCACAAAGGCAAACACATGGTAGAGAATCAGAAAATCCTCCACTGGGTTCCAACTCCTAAATTAACAGTACATTCTGACGCACGCTGGGGAGAGACAGCATTGAGACAATCTGGTTGTTCCCTTTATGAGATGAAAACAATCTCTTCTCCTTGCTCAACCTTTTACAATAATCCCATGAGGAATTGCTCCAGCCAGGCACACACGGAGCCAGCACACCCACCCAGCCAGGCTGCACGGGGCAGGTTTTCCCCACCACCAATCTCCTGTGTCCAAAGGGTCAGTCCACAACCTCCCAGCTCTTTTAGGGACTGGAGTGCATGGGGAAGGCACAACTGTCAGACCTCCAAACCCACCTGCAGGACTCCATGGCTTGTGGGAAGGGGAGGAAGGTTATCTTTTGACAGTAGAAAAGAAATGCAAACTTTAATTGCTATATAGCCAGTGCCTAGCACACGTGAGCAGGGATGATAAGGAAAATACCTATAGCAGTTCAAATTGGGTTTTGAAGAGAAAGGGCTTAATCCATTTCTAATTAAGTCACACGAAGCAGTAAATTGACACTCTAAGTGTACGGATGCAAAAACAGCTGAGAAGAGAAGCTGAGTAACTCCTCTCAGCACAAGTTAGCTCACTTCTGCAATCTATAACTCATCTACGGACAGCACTCACCGTGCCAAAACTCCACGTGGCCACTCTGAACTGGAAAAGAAGCCAAAAGCAGAGGACAGGCGTCCAAAGGGAACACAAAGGCAGATTCCAGCAGCTTTGCTTACGGGCTCTATTCACGCTGCTTAACCCCACACAATGCAGCCTGGCAGCCCTTGCCTGACCAAATTAGCATCGTGTCCCTAATGAGCCTGACAGCTCAGGATGCTGCCATTAACCAAGCAGTCAATGAGACTTCCCTGCTGCCTGCCCAGGTGACAGACATGTCCCTCTCACACACGGCCACTTCCTTACGGGCAGGCTGGTGACCTGTTACAGAGGGCTGTGATTTTGGTTTTTTACAATGGTATTTTCAATTTTCAGATAACTACAGCCTTAAGCCAAAGGGCAGAGAAAGAACACAAATCCTCCTAGATTTGCTGAAATGACTTCTGCCCATAGAACTGTGCTCAATAAAAAGGTACAGAAAGGAAATACCCCTGCATTGATCTCCACTCAGACACTGCTCAGCCAGCAGCTGTCCAGGCCTTGGCAGCCAAATACCATCATGTCCTTCCTCAGGAAAGCAGCACTGTCCCTTGGTCTGATGTTTTTTGCAAGGACCTCCATCCCTCCGCCCACTCCAGTTCCAATCTCCAATGTCAGACACTAAAAATAAGAGCCTTCTTACAAGCATTCCCAATGCAAAAAGAACTGATTGGTAGATCTGAGCCTTCTTGACCTTGAATTTTTTGATGGACAATGATTCAAGATGGCTAGCAGCACACTACTGAACTTCGAATCTGAGCTCTGAAGAGGCTTGGATCGAGTTGTTCATGTATTTAATTACAAAGTTTAGTCTCCTGATATATGATATAATTTAGATTCAGAATTTTGTGGTCTACTTCTATTTACCTCTTTCCTCACTAGTGTGTATTCAAGGGCTCTCACAAGCAAAATTTTCATAAAAACAGAACAATCAGCCTAAAGGACACTTCAAGATCAACTCTTACAAACCTCCCTAAGTGTGTACAGTGCAAATGTAGCATGGGAAGCTTTCTTCTCTAAATTAGAATTCAGCTGGGTTGATCTCTAAAGCAGTTCAGATAGAGAGTGTAACCCCGAGGTTTTTACTAGGCTTCACCCTACAGCTGGCTCTTTCACTGAAAGATGGAGTGTTATGATACTGCACTGCAAATTCAAAAGCAGGATACAGGGCATAAGATATGCATTCAAAGTGCCTGCAAGAATCAAACATAAAAGATACAGAGCACATTGCTGCTTTCAGAGATATGAAAGATGATGATGATGATGATATTTGCTCTATGTTAGATTAAAAACTTCCAGTATCAGGTCAGCAGCCGCAAGACTTGTGAGTGCTGTAATGGCACTTTACTCACACTCCACACTTGGGTAGGCAATTGCCATCGTAAGGGGACCTCAGCTGTCCCAAACTGCAGCCTCTTCAACCTGGATTAGTTAAGCTGCTTTCCAGCCTGTGGTTCTCTCCTCATTATTCAAGCACAGACAGGAGGAAGGTGCACAATTTCAAGCAGGGTGGAAGTTGAAACAGCTCACTGAAATCCACAGTGACCCTTGGTCATCAGAACAGGACCTGCACATCTGTGTGAAACATGGGCTCCAATATGTCAAAGCCAAAGTTTCCAGCTTTTAGGGCTTTGTTTTCCAAGAAACAAAGTTCACTGATAACAATTGCTTCTCCAGACCACGACTGTCTTCCATTCTCAGATCCTTGTTTCATCTCACTAACAAAGCAAACAGTACTTGAGCAGCCTAGAGATGTCATGCACAGGCAGTTAAGCAGTCTCATGGAGCCATTTTACATTTTAAAAAGCACTTATATTTTTGCATGTCTAAATGTTATGACTTACATTAAAAAAATAAAGTCAATCAACATTTCTATCTGTTAACACTACCAAAAATTTTTTAAATTTTACATAGGAGGTTTTTTCTTAAATTCCTTTGAGCAGCAAGTTTCAAAACTAATCTGCAGTGGAATTCCGGGTGGACAAAATTTTGAACAGAAGACATTTTGCAATTTCTCCCAAAACCAACAAAACTGTGACAACAGCAAAGCACACGACTTGCTCTGTCCAAATGATACTTCTGTTCAGCTTTTTTGCACACTTATTTAAGATGCTGTGAGAAAAGCTGTATTAAAAAAAATCTCCTGATACATAAACCCTAAGTAATATGAAAAATAAGGAAATATTCCTTCAAGGTAGAGCTCTTAAAAAAACCCAAGCAAACCCTTCAGTTTCACTTATACAGGAGCTTTCTAAAAAGGAAATATTACTGAAGAATCTTATCTCTTATAAACTGATCTGCAGTTAAAGCAGAACAATTAAAAAACCCCCTCAAACACCAACAAAAAAGCCTTCTAAACCACTTTTGTGACCCTCCTGCACTGCTGGCTCTCCAGAGGGAGGACTGCAAACTAAACAAATCTATGAAGGCAGCAGCACACATTGGTTTCAACTGGTTTTGAAGTCTCACCTGCTTTTCTACCAAATAAAAAAGCACCCTTTATTGCTTAAGCCAACTGAACAATTGCTTTCACACAAGCTCAGATACCTTACAACAATTACAATAATAATTCAAGTCTTAATTTTAGGAGTTAATTTCTCAGCCCTATTGCTTGGGGGAGGAAAAATGGGCAGAAGAAACCTCCAAAGCATAGATAATATTAGTAACAAAGATATTGGGATTCAGATTTCTCTGAGATTGGCAAAAGTGTATGTGAGGCACTAACCTAATCTTACTCTCGCTGGTTTAATGCCATTGCTCAGCCTTGTTTTCTTCATCTTGCAGAGCAAGATGGCATGGGAGGAGATGCAGATTTTTGTCTCAAATCTGCCACTGTGGACTTTAGCCCAGAAAGAAGTTCTAGAGGGGAGACAGAGAAGATACATCCCACATGACATAACCCAACACCACACAAAATGAAACATTACTTAAGAGAGAAAAATGCAGATAGGAAGATGACTTGTTTAGCTCATCTGGTTTGTTTTCAGAGCAAAGCTTGCATTAATTCCTGTCCATTTTACTAATTATTCCAAAGCGTGTGTCTCTGCTCAGTGTTGCTAATCAGAGTGTGCAGAAACAATACCCTCTCTGCACTTAGAGCCAAATTTAGAGGTCTGCTGTCCAGTTCATAAAGTTTAGGGTTTCTATGAATGAGCTTAATTAAGCCTTGGAGAATATCCAGGCTTCAGGACATAATTCCCACACAGGGCCTTTGAAGCAAGATTTCAGCATCATTCCTCCAGGGGACAAATGGATTCGAGTGATATGGCATCATATTGTTTTCCCCTTTAACCTGAGACAGCTTAAAATGGAACACTGTTATTGAGCAGGAACCAGCTCTTCCTCTATGCATTTTGTGTATTGAACTGATGCCTTGAAGTGGCTGCCTGAAAACAGAGGCTAGACAAGATAAGGAGAATAAAAGTAGGTATTTATTTGAAGGGCCTTCAAAGGTACGCCTTGGGAGTGAAAAGCCTCCGAGGGGCTCCACCCAAGATGGACCCTGGGTCACAGGTTCTTCACACTTTTATAAGTTTGGTCCATTTGCATATCAGGGTTAATTCTCCAATTATAATTTCAGTTAATGATGTAATTACCCAAAATTTGCTCCTCCTCTCAAAGGCTTTAGTTTAATGTGTTGGGGTCTGGGACAACAAGGTGTCCTTGAAGTGCAAACCTAGAGAGGGTTTGTTATGTCTGACCACCATGAGAGAACAGCAGCTCACAGGCCTCACGAAACTTCAGAGTTACACACTAGGCAGTACAGGATTTGAAAAATACAAAAGTTAAAAGCTAAGGCATCAATGTCCTGGATTTTATCCAAGTCCAACAAAAGAAAGTATCCAGAAATAAAACTAGGAAAAGAGTATATGAGCAGCCCCAGGCTAAAATGAATAGCACCTTACCCTTGTTTTTTAAAAATTCATCCCATGTACCACCAAACTGCTGGAAAAACTCTTTCTTCCCAAGCCCTCACTTCTCCCTATCTCATCACAGGTTCCCATTCAAGGCCAGTGACTCAACATCTCAACAGGGAAAACAGTCCAGGCTGAAATTTATACCCAACAGGATGGGAGAATGTTAAGCTCATTTCAAGGAGGAAGGAAGGAAAAGCCATTAGCAGTCAGAAAGGAAGCACATTTCAATAAGGCTCTTTTGTCTTTAGAAAAGGGAAAGCAAGCTGAGAAAAGTTCTCCCCACTACATAGTTGTGCTTACATGGGCTTCTTGTTTGGAAAAATCTTTGATTTTGGCAAAAATTAGACAAAAGAAGAAAAAAAACCTAAACTGCTTAAGAAAAGAAACCTTCTAAATAACAGTAACACAGATCTGTTCTGGAAAAGATTTAAATATTTGCTCCTTCCAAGTAAATAGGAGGAGTCAAGGCCTGTAGGTGCCAGATAAATAACACGCACTCAGTCATTTTTCACAGGAGCAGTGACTGTCTGCCAGACTGGCTCTGGCTGAGCACACACCAGGGACACGGTGCTGGACCTTCTCTTCTTTTCTGTCTCACAAAGAACATAAGAAACACCACTCCAGCATATCCCAGAGGTTTCTCTGGTTGCCTCTGTGAGCCCACCAAGGTACAAGAACTCTTTATCACACTACTGTCCACTCTGAAATGGAGAATTCATCAAGGACACAGAGCAAGGAGGTGCTGCTGGAAAGGAGGTAAGGGTGAGCTCCCCAGGACAAGGCCTGCAGCACACTCCAGAGATATGAGACTTGGAAACATAAATAAGTCTTTGATGCACTTTTTTTCTACTACAGTGAGCAAATCCTGGAAACAGGCAAGTGTACAGTGCTGGGAGAAAGGCCAGGCAGGTTCCTCCCCGAAATGGCACCTCCCTGAGCTGCAGGGGCTGTGGGACCATCCATCCACTGGCAGGGAGCAGAGCCCTGTGCAGAACAGCAGCGCTGTCCTGACATCCCTGCTTGCAGCACATGCTTGGGTAGTTTTTCCAGAGAAGTTGCAGCTCCTCCTGCAGCTGTGCCCATCCATCTGTTTCCTGCTTTTGATGAAAACTCCACAGCTTGGCTAGACTGGATTTGAGCCTTAACAGGGACTGTTTTACTTTCCTCCAACCCTCTCCAGTGGAAATTAGATGTGTAAGCACGGCTATCTCTCAAGATCACAGAAGACAAAGTATTATGGGTTATCATATTAGCTCCCTTCCATCTGACAACTCCAAGAATAGGAACGTTATGTACCTGTCACTGCTTGTCCCCATTGAACAAAGCCACAGTACTTTATGCTTTCATTCACAAGTTTAGGCCAAAAGGAACAAGTCCAAAGCACCCCTGACCCAGGCAGTCCCAAGCCACCCAGTGGTGGGTGGCACCAGCTCCAGCCCAGAGCACCTTTGAGTGCACTGCAGACACGGCTTGGCCATGGTTCGTGCCACCACACATAATGTGCTCTTCAGAAAACGGCCAAACAATAGAAGATTTGTGAGATAATGTACTGGAGCAAAGCTGAGTACTTAACATTTTGAAAAATACAAGGGCCTGACGGGGCTGAGCAGAGGCCCACACTGAACAAAACCTTTCAGAGGCAGACTGGAGCTGCCCACGTGTTAGCAGCTACCGGCCTCCGACAAGCACGAACTGAGGCTCGATTGTGTAACGCAGATCAGAGGCTTTCACCAGAGGCCTGGCAAATTGAAAAGGTCTCTCAAGTTTTCAACAGTGGGGCTGTTAGCAGGAAGCACAGTTCATATGACCCTCACAGCCTTCCCAGGAAGAAAAGCAACAGCCTAGAAATGCGATGGAGAGTTGGGATCACCACTGCTGTGACAGCAAAACAGATCCTAATAACATCTGCTGCCCTTTGCTTTATTGGAGGAGGCTTTTCCTCTGCATATTTCAACTCTCCACTTGAGCTGAATAGTTTTTGACTACAGAAGGTGTTTTTAACTTACTTAGCTTTATTACAACAATTATTTAGACAAAGAGTCCATTATTCTTCAGTTATGTCCAAAACATAATATTGCTTGAGCTCAGGAAGGCCAATTCCCTTCCCAGGCCTGTTCTGAGTAGCTGTGGTGTGGGACTGCTGCCCAGGACCTGCTTCTGACAAAGGAGCCACACGCTCACCTGAGCAGACTGTCCCTCCCAGCTTAGGGACCAGCACAGCTTCTCCATGGAACCTGGGCCTAGATCCCCTGACTCCTCCACACGAGGAGCCAAAAGCTGGCAGACCCAGCCCTGGTACGAGCAGTGCTGCCAGGGCACTCTCTGCACCGTGCTTCATGATCCTTGCCTGATACTGTGCAAAGAAGACAGCACTGCTGATTTAAGAGCACTCTGGACTGCCGTTGTGGGAATCAGGGACAGTATTTTGGCCAAGCATCTCATCTGGCTTGTTCCAACACTCCTTTTCAGGCAACTGCTACTGGCTACAGTCACAGACAGGACATAGGGCTAGGTGGACTGAGCACAGCTGAAGTCACAGTTGCAAAAGAGCACTGCAAGACGAAATACACATCAACACAGATTAAGTTTTTTAGGTGTCATACTGGGAAGAACTTGGCCTGCAGAACTTTGGCAACAAGGGTAGAGTCGCATGCTGTGACTTCCAGATCTGCATGCCTGACAGAGCTCCTCAGTTAAATAGCAATTCTCATCAAGAGCCTCTTTGGTCATTCACTGCAAAATATTCTGTGCAGAAGAAAAACTGTTTTCAAGTTAAAGCAGGGGTTTTTAATTTTAAATTGTTTTTAAACCTATTGCCTTTTGGCCTGAAGCCAGTAGACAAAATTCCATTTATATTTATAGATCAGATTATCTCCTCATCATTCACACATCCATCTGTTTAAAAGGTGAACTTTTCATTTCTACCTTTTTAGGAAAAAAAACCAAACAACCAAACAAACCCCAAGCCTTTTAATTTCTTCAAAGCTTTTCAATGACTGTAACTGAAATTACCAGCACCCACTTGTGCATAACTTCATTTCATTGCTATTTGTCATATAAGCCTCCATTCTGTAACTACAATAACTTAGATGACAGTAGGAAATAAGGAATTGCACAGAAACCTGTAGAAATATGAATAAATCTGGGCTGGGTTTGGGCCATCTGATTCTGAATGGATGGGAGATGGAGCTCCTGCCTGCAGCTGCTATGTGCCAACACCCTGCACGCTTCCCACGCTGCCACGGCTTAACTCCACACCACAGGCTGTAAAACCCAAACTATGAAAAAAGGAACAGGCCAACACAGTCCTGCAGAACTATCAATCATTTTTAACAAGCGCTACCTTGGATGGATGCTACAATCAGTGAGTTTTAAGATTTGGGGTTCTTTTTAGGGTTTTTTTTTAGTAAAAGCTTGTCATCTGCCTTGAAGACATATGTAATGCAAGTTCATGTCACAGATCACAAAAAATGTTTGGATAGTTCTCTATTCAGGTGTACTCACAAACAAGAGCAGTTTATCAGTATCACTTCACATAATCCTTCCCCTCTGCAGTTATCTCAAGGTAGTTCAACCTGCAGAAATTCAAACTTTAGTAACTGCTGCTACAGTAAGCAAGAGGGAACCATGTCGGAAATGGAAATGTTGATTTCCAAAGCCATTCATGCTTTGGCCCAGATTTTGGCAGTTTAAATGCAGGCCCAAATGTCCCCCTTCTGCCCCTGTTTCAGCCCTGGCACAGCCCCACAGAGCGGAACAGCCCTGAGCCAAATACCTGAGAGCCAGTTTCCCACTACAGCTCTTCCCAGAGCTACTATCATTCCCCCTTACCCAGTCAGATTAAAAGATAATAACACTGATATAAAGGAAAATATTTACTTAATGCTGTAATCTTCTCAACAATGATTGCTCTGGAACGAGCAGTGATAACGATGCCTGGATCACTGCGAGCAAATGCCTGTTTTGCAGAGTGGCCTTGGAAGCCACACCTGCAGCTCTGAGCACACCTGCCAGCGGCTGCAGATGCTTAGTCACCTCCTCAGCACAGCAAACAACCCAGCAGCCTCGTCTGTGCCTGCCACCGATTTCATTTGCAAAGTTACAGATGTGCCTACTCAAAAGCACCCTTTACAGGCAGCTCCTCGCAACGTTAAAGCCCCTTTATACCTTCTGAGTAATTCTAGCTGCCTGTACAGCAGGGATGTTATTTGTTATCCCATCCTTAGGGATTAGAGTTGAATTACTTTGCTGTATATTATCCTCTACCCAAATATTCAAAAATCACGCTGACTACTTGTCTGTGCAGGAAGTAAGAGTTTCAGCTGTATCAAAGGGGAGGAAAAATCCAAGCTGTGTCTACAGTGAACCTCCTCTAACATCCCTCCCCCCACCTCGTACTGTGCAATTTCAACGTCAGCACTACTGTAGTTCAGCCAGAGTGCCAAAGCCTACTTAAAAACTGAGCAACGGAGATTAGAGATGGAGTGGCTCAAAAATGAAGTTAAGCAAAACCTTTATGCATTTATCATAAAATGATAGGCTTCATAGTCCATGAGGATATCACTTGGAAAACAATCTGCAACTGTGATGAATTTCCTTAAGCTTCTGCAAGCACAGGTCTGTACAAAATGGGATTAATTCAAAACCTTATCAGCAAAAATTCATATGGCCCAGTTCATGGATCCTGCTTTACAGGGTTAAAATTTAAGCTATCTGGTATACTATGGAGGAAAAAATTGTTTTTATAACCACACTTATGATTCTCAGAGCACAATTCTGCCCTTGAGCAGGTTTGCTATTTCATTGTTAATAATGAAGCTCTAAAGGAAAAGCTCAAAGGAACTAAAAGGAAGAAGACGAAATCTCAAACTATTTTTTGTATTTAAGTCTTCTGCTGGCATTCCCATTTCCCCAAAATAAATCTTTATTACACTCCTTAAGCAAAATAAAATTTAATCCGTGGTTCAGTTTTGAGATAATACTGAGCATACTATGAGCTTTAGTTCCAGCCTTGTTTTCTAGAGGTATAAGCCGTAGGTGGAAACACCCTGAACAAGTGTTTCTTTTGCTGCTGATGTAGAAAATAAAAGCTTGGGCATCCTGGGGGACTTTTTTCAAGTGCAGTGAGCCACATGCCTGTCTCCACAGTGATACGACAGCAACGGCCTCTCCCATCACTCAGGGAGGCAGATCCATGAAGCAGCAGCATGTGCTCACGGGCCATCAATTGGATTAATCCTGCTGGGAGCAGATGGCTCTCCCTCACCTTACAGCACGGAGGCTGTGATAAAGACATCAGTCATGGAAAATTCAAGTTATCAGAAGCTCCATCAGAAGCACGTAAAGGGTGGTGACTGCACACCAGCTAGCTTCAGGAAGTGGGTTTTGACTTGAGTTTGCACTATTTTGATTTCACACCAGCCTTTTTCAATTCTGCAGAAGGCTAGCAAGATTAGTAAAGGCGGATTAAGATTAGTAAGGATGGATTTATGCAAAACGAAAATAGACTTGATTTTAAACTCTATGACATTCTTACCACAGTGTAACAGATTCTTCTTTTGAAATTAGAGTAAAGTGATATAAATTTGCAAAGAGGGAAGCACTTGAATATTTTGAAGCTTCCTCAGTATTATCTTTCAAGCAGAGAAGTTATCAAATGAATTCTACTTCTCCTCCCAAACCCTCAGTGTGTGATGTTAACAGTGAGATCCTCTTCCCAAGATACTGGGTCCTGGGAAGCTGCTGCAACAGCCACCAAACTTGAGAATCTAAAGCAAGAGATCAAGCTGAAATCCGCAGTAGCCCCAGTTTAACTTTTGACTACAAGGCCAGGCCAGTTTCTCCACTCAAGAAGTTCAAAGATTTAAGAAATGCATGTTAAGTTTAGCTAAACTGTGATGAGCATTCCTATCTGGGAACATTTATTAACAACATCTCTTTCCACTGAAGAAAACACAAGAAGAAACCAGACTTGTGAATCAAAGTATAAACAATGACATCAAGTACAAACCCTGTAGTTCCCAGAGATGCTGACCTCTGACAGGCACTTGGAACACAGAAGCAAAATTACAAGAGCCACCAATGTCTTGATGGAAGCCAGCAGCCTGTGATCTATTTGAAACGCCTTCCTCACACAACACTTAATATATCAGCTCCAAATTTTTCAGTCTGTTTGCAGTTTTTAACAGCTTTAACCAACACTGAGCCTGTAATGAGTTCATTTTTAAATGTAAATCTCACTGGATGCAATTCTTCACAGCTCCCAGAAGAAATGACTGCTAACCTCATGCCTTGGCCACTGGGGCCTTGTTTGTCCAAAACCAATGCTGGACTGGTTGAAATATTTGAAACTGAAAAATGTGCATAGGTTTCTATTAAAGGACAGGAATGCAACTAATGGCAATCTCAAGGGGTTTATGATACCAGTACTCAAACAAACCTGATTTCAGAATTTGCAATCACAGGTTTGGCTGATAGAGTTGATTGAGTAGTTAAGACTTTCAAGGCACGTGACTTATACCACATGATATTCTGACTACAAATTTGGCTCATGTGTCAATAAAGCACATGCTGAATGGGTTAAGGGTTGGCTAACTGACAGATCTCAAAGCAGTTGACAGCATAAAGTCACTGGGGAATGAAATTGCTTTAGTTTGGTTTTGCATTAATCAGAGTTAGCCAGATGCTCATCCAGATACATAAAAATGCTGAAGTCTAGATATAACCAATTCCTTGGAAGAAATGTTCTGCTGACACATAGATTGGCAGGATGAAATAAAAAATAAAAGTATAAAGAAGAAAGAAAAATGTGCACACATTCAGTTAAAACAGGCAAAGCCAGAGCTACACCTCTGGCAACACAGAGGACAGGCAACTGCTCCAGGAAAGAGGATGTCTTGAAGAACTTCAGCATCCTGGCAGGTGAGTGACTCAGGAGCAGCTTGCCACTGCCACAGCACAATGAATAAATGACTCACAGAGCCTTCTGCTTTCTGAAACAAGGGAAGAGAAAGGCAGGATGTGATTCCGTGGCACTACTGATGTTTTACATTCAAATCTGAGTATCCAAATTTTTAAATTTTTATTGGAAAATTGAAGGTGGCAGAAAAGAAGCCACCAAGAAAAAAATCTGAAGGTTGAAACAAAAGGTTTCTGTAGGAGATTTTAAACACTCTCTCTGTTGGGAAGTGACAATTATAAACAGCAAGAAGTAATCCTGAGGAGATGCTAAAGGACTCTTTACCCAGGAGGGAGGGCACAGTGGGGCTCAGTCCCAGAAGCTGCTGCACAGTTCAAGCAAGACAAATTAGAAATATGATACCAATTTATGGGTGAGGCCAACTAGTTACTGGAAGAAAACTGGAGAAGTGAAACAGCAAATCCTTCACTTTGTGTCATTAGATCAAAACTATCAGCTTTTCAGAAAAAGGTACTTTAATCAACAAGCATATGGTAATGCCCATGGGTTAGAGATAGTTAAACAAGGTAATTATTTGTTCCTTTTAGCTGTACCTTTTTTACATCTGTGCCAGATCCTACAGAGAGCTTCAGGCGTACTTGTGGGCATGCAGACCTGTATCATTCTAGTAAGGGTTGGAGAGACGTGATCATTGAGTTACTTCAATATTAAATTTGAGAGTGGAGAAAGAAAAGGAAGTCAATCAAAGCTATGATGATGAGATGGACAGAAACATTAAGTAATTAAGTAAATATTGACATTTTCTAGCCAAAATTAGCACTTGGGAATACTGAATCAGTATTATAATCTCCCCTGAACATTACAGGAGCAAAAAAGATTTTAAAGCTAGTTTGGTATTATATACACATTTACATAATCTTGCAGTCATTCCTTTAGACCCTTATCACACTGTACCTTTAAACATGAAGGTAAAGAGCTATGTTTTCCAAATTTCACATGCATTTGGAAAGCTTCCTGTACCACAGCCTCTCAGTTATGTATTGTATGCCAACAATTAGGTATTAAAACAAGTAAGAATGAAACAGGAAGGGAAGCAAAAGCCATGCAGAAAAAAAACCAGCAGAACTACCTGTACTCATTCAAAAACAACACTGCAAGGCAACTTTTATGTTTAGACTCCTGGGCCTCAAATTTCCATTATGTGAAGTTTCAATTCATAATTCAGGAGCCAGTAGTCAGGTTTTGTTTGCAGCTGAGCTAATTCCTTTTCTTGGATTAGATCCAAATTCTAAAAAGGGCAAGAAGGCCATCTCTAAGAAGGCAAAAAGACATTTAATCTATTCAGGAGCTTTCAAGACCTGTCAATATTAAAGAGCATCACATGTTCCTTGTCCAAGGCTCATCCAGTGTGATCCCCTAAGGAGTAATGGAAAAGTTTAAGACCCAAACCTACTAAACTAGAATATTTACAAAGAAAAAAATTTAAAAGTTTAATTGAGAGATTACTTCACTCTTATCTGCCCTGGATATTCAGATACAAAACACTGCTTCCCTTCAGTTCCTTATTAAATCAGGAGTGGACTCATCATCCAGTTAGAAACAGAAGCACTAAGATTATGTCAATGTTTTTACAGCTCATGAAGCTCTAATGTCTAAAGATAAAGTGACCCCATACGTGTGTCTGTGCAAGTGTTTGTAAGATCAGGTTTTTTAAATTCATAGATGTTAAAGTCAGGAAATTTTAGAAATTCAAATTAATCAAGGAGGGAGGAAGGGCAGTGAACCAATAAACCAGCAAACTCAGAAACTATTTATGGTAAAAACATTATTATTCATAGCACCAAGCTTAACTTGTTCATTTGCAATTTCAGATGTTCAAACTGGTCACACTTGCACAAGTGAAATCTAGAGATCCCCCTGGAAATTCAGATATTAGATAGATAGTAGACTCAATCATTTACAGTCTTAAATCTTTTATACACAAATCCCAATTCAGTCTTTTTCACATTCAGTCATGCCTTTCAAATAAAAAACCAGAATCTCTGGCTAAGACATAGACAACTTTGCAAGATAAAACCAAAACATTTTGTTTCCAAGGTGGTGTGTTATGAACCTCTGACCATCTCTCTGCACAGCTTCCAGTTCTCCTTCAAAATGTGTGATTGAGCAGCCTCCCATTTCCACAGATATTCTCCAACTCGTGAGCACAACGGAGGAAGAAAACATTTGCCAAAGCTGCTTCCCTGAGAAAGTACAAGGGATAGTGGAGCGTGGCAGTCAGGAACGATGTGCAGCCATCAGTCCTTGGGTGAAGAGAGGCAACATGAATGCTTTGTTTGGAAATTGCAGCCCTCCTCCTCCTTGGCCCAAGCATGATGCATTACAGCAGTCCACTCATGCAGGACCCCCCTCCTTCCTCTCCTCTGCTTCAGAGGGAGAGAGGATTTTCAAAATTCTTAAGAAAATAACTCTTGTTTGATACCAGAGCACAAGTTCAGCAGGCTCAGCCTCCTATCTCTGACAGTGGCCAACAGCAGATGCTTAGGAAAAAACCCTAAGAACTACTCATTCATCACTTCTTATCTATTCCAGCATTCTTGTGCCACTGACAGTAAAGCTCAGGGCAGAGTCAGCAAGCTCATAATTTAGCACCAACAGTAAAATGTTCCGTTCCCATTCAAAGCAAGCCATCTGAGCTATCAGAAATTTGAAGCAGTTCAAGACACAAGATGAAGGGCAGGTACATCTATCAACTGTGCTTTTGGTTGAATGCACGTTTTTCATAGCACTGGATTTGATGACCCATGAAGTTCCTCCCTGCAGTAATATCAAATCACACAGCACTTCGTTTTCCTTGACTTCAAGCAGCGAGATGAGCCCCAAAGAAAAACAACCCAAGGATCACAGCTATATTTCAGAGGAAATTTGTTTCAGGTTTGAGGTAGTCTCCTCTCTTTGTCATTTGGTCTCCTTTGACATGCTCAGGTATTTCTTACAGCTCTTCCCATTGTTTTAGAGATATATGTGTATACAGTTCATATACAAAGAGAAAAATCTAAGTAAAGATGACCTGTCCACACTGGCCAATTCACTGGTCAGCTCCTGGCAAATGATGTGCAACAGCTAAATGATGCTGCTTCCTCCTGAGCAGAAATGTTCATTTGTGTCACCCTTCCATTTCAGAAGGAGCAATGCTGTTCCAGGCTTCCAGCTCTCTTCTCAAACGTGAAAACTGACCAATGAATTCAGAAATTATTCAGCTGACAGGGCAATCGCAAAAGCCTGGCATTTCCTCAGGAAGCAGTCTAAATAGAGTAAATAGCCTTATACAGTATTCAGATTCAATCTGGGCATCTTTGGTTGGAATACCAAAAATAGTAAGGAGAGATAAGAAGTTGCTCAATAGAAATGTCTTTTTAAAAGCAGAAACTAGGAATGTAACATTTGCAGATATCTGTGAAGCTGGGAAATACCAATATCTGAATTACCCAAGCAGCATGCAAGCTCTAACATTCATTGGTTTTCAGCAGTAGACCTCTGGCAGGTTAGTTCTTACCATCAAAGAGCACCCACCTGGACACAGCTTGCCCTACCTTAGTAAGCCATTTCAAACCTGGCCTTACACTATAGTAACAGTTGCTATTGTCTTTTAAGGTCAGTTTTGGTTTAATCTCTTCTGCAGAGTCAGATTACTAGAACTTGCTCAAGAAACATTTTTCATGAAAAAAAGCCCCCATAACTAGGCTTTTTACAATAACAGCATACAGCATGCCCAGGTATTCACATCTGTAGTTTCCACTTCTTATGCAATTATGTAGTCTGCTTTGTATTTTACTAATTAGGCAGTTTTACCATTCTATTGCATTTTATATAAGGGCCATTTATATGCGGTCTAATCTCACCAAGTGTCAGAACTAAAAGCGCATTGTTCTCAGGCAGGAAGGCAATAAAATGATCCCAGTAGACAAGGCAAAGGCCTCCAGGGTCAATTGCCAGGGGCCACTAACCAAGTACCTCCAGGCTCTCCAGACACCTGAAACAAGGGGTGCTCTGGAAATGGGTCTCCTTATGAAGGAATCTGTGCAAGGAGGTCACAAAGCAATGGGTGCCTCAAGACCTCAGGTTATCACTTCAGCAGATGCTATTTCTGTTCTTTTCTTCTGTTCTTTTCACTGAGATGAAAGCTGTTGATGGAGACACTGATTAAGCTTCCAGACATTTTGTACCAGTTACTATCACAAGTCGTTGTTCTAAGATTTATGGCACATGAGCAGTAATAGAGAGACACTGACAAACTATATCAAAGAAACAAAAACCATTGTTAGTGAAGCCCATGATGAAGCAGAACCAGCCATTTTTCTAGGCGTGCAAATTAAGGAAAAAAACCACCTTCTTTCTGCCATGAAGTAGGAGGCTATTCAACAATTTATTTAACCAAATATTTTCCAGCTCAGGAGAGAAGTTTTATAGGAATCAGGCAGTCAGATTCCACTTTAGCTTACAGCTCAGCAAGTCAGGCGTAGGTGTGGAGGGAAGTTTGAACTCAGATGTCTGTTTGTTTAGATACCTCACCGTAGCCTACATCTTGGCATTCGTAAAGGTCTCAAATACCCACAGACACTGAGCACTCAATCTTGCCTTTCACTGCTTTCCTGCCAACACACAAGGCCCACCAGATATGACCTCCAGAGCCGCTGCTTATTGTGTCAGTCTTGCACAGTGGAAGTGAGAAGCACTGGTATAGTCCAATATGTTAACTCCCATTATCAAAAGTGGGGGCACTCCCTCCATTCCCTTCGAACATCCCTACTGACAAAAAAATGGCCTTGGAGGCCAATGTCATTTTGTAGAGTCAACTAGGAAATAAAATAATCCTCATGTGATGAAACTTTGCATTAAGAATCTTTCCCACCTCCAAATCTACATCTCAAGCACCAACACCAAACATATTTCAGAACACACATCAGCTGTTGTACAGAGAATTCAGGCTCAGTCTCCTAGCAGCATCACTATTAATAGAATCTGTTTAGATTAATCTTCAGTTTCAACCTTACCGAACTCTGTGGACTGAATTCCAAAAGCCAAGATTATTTAAGTATCCATAACAAATTTTTCCTCCTCAGTCTTCTGCAACTGATGTACGTAATGTCAGAATAAGTCCAAACAACAACATTCTCATTAAGTGGCTGATCAGTCCAAAAGACCAGAATAAGAATTTTTCACCTTCATTACAGATTAAGTGGCCCACAGGGGCTTGTGTTTTTGCCCACATGCCTGTTCTATGGTAGAGATGTTTAGGAATTGTATAGTTCTACAGAGTTGCTTCTAGAATTAAAGCAACTCTTAACGCTAGCATGATGCCTTTGAAATTAAAAATATACACATGCTGACATGTTTTCAAACTTGTCAGTTCCCATCTGGAGCTGCATTCACTCATCTCTGCCTTCAGCTTTAAAAAGAGTGCTGTTCCTGGAACCACAAATGGAAAAGCACTGTGTGCACAACCCTGGGCCACACAGCCCAGGGATGGGATCCATTTGAAAAGTGCAGCAGAGACAGCAGTTGCAGCTGTATCACGCTGACAGGGACTAACAGAAGTCTGACCTCCTTTTGCCCAAGCTCCCAGACAAAACTCTCTTCCAACTGCTCTCTAATGCTCCCAACTCCCAAAAGGACGTGTGCTCCAAGCTCCAATGGCTTTTAGGTCTTTGGGAAGCAGAGTTCAATTGAGAGGTAGTACTAACTACAAACAGCCAGTTTCTACTTAATAAACAATTACAACACTTATTCTACTTAATAAAGAATTACACACAGCTGCTCCTTTCCCCCCATGGTTTTAAAGCACTCAAGCCACTACAAAGCCTTCGTTCCTTACAGCCTCTCCAAGTGTCTATCCCTCAGCCTTAACCATTTACATATTGCTCAAAACTGTCTGCAACATCTCTTTGTTTTGGCTGTTTCCCCTTCAGTTCTACCACACCTGAACACCATTTATGACAGCTAAAAATACACAAAGATCTTACTGTTCTCTGAAAGAATCTCAGAACTGCTTTTTACCTGCAGTCAAGCATGCAGGAGACGATCACAGATCTTGTCTTGGCAGCTGTTTTGCTTATTAAGCTACTTTTACTCCTCCTGCAAGGAAAGAGTTTCATTCTTCTACTCCTCTCATATCCTGAACCTTGAAATGTTGGTACCCTCTGTGTCAGTGTCACCACGACTCTGGAGCCTCTAAACCAACACATTCTGACCACTGGTATCTGCTGGTGCAAATTACTTTTATTGCATTGCTTCTCATTCAGATTGATTTTTCATTTTATCTGCAGTGCTTTGTACATCTTCAGATCCCACCTACTGCACCTGTTATATCCCTAATGACATCCTCATGGCTCTCTTTGGTGCTTTACATCCATTGAGCATAGGACAATACTTTAGGGCAAGGATTATGTGCTGCTTAGCATATTCTACCTCTTATGAGGCACAGGATAAACGATGATAATATTTTAAAAGGGACATTGTCAAATTCAGGCCCTCAAAATTTTAGACTATTTTTAAATGTTCATGAGTGAGTGGTATTTCTTTTGCATTCTTTCACTGTTTTACCCTCTCAATATCCAACGGCACCAAGCACAGACTCACATATTAAAGATGTAACCCACTCCTGGGATCTCTAGTTCCTGTGATGCAGCACATTAAGCTCTATGAAAATCTTAGTTCTTTTAGCTGGCCACAATTCTAAAAAATGGTTTATTGGTTATTTTATGCTCACCCTTTAATGTAAATGATAAGCCTTTCTGTAAGTCAATATTTATGTGAGACATTAAATGAGTTCCCTAAAGGCTTTAGACGGGTCCTTTTAAGGTTTTTTTTTGTTGACTTATATAGCCAATATATGACAAATGGAAGTAATTTATTCAAATATAAGTCGATATGAGTAGCACCTGCATTTTAGGGGTGAAAAAACTTAGTTCTGTAAGACTGACACTGTAACTTGACACAAAAACAAAGGCGTTTTTGATCAACCTCCAGCTAAAAGGCTTGACACTGAGAATTTCAGTTTAAGTGGGGACACAAATCACTGGGCAGGCTTAAGTACTATCTGCTTGGCTGCCCTATGCCCCATGGAATCTAGGAACTTCCATGTTCTGAACCACTTGCAAGCCTGGCTGGATTGCACAGGCTGGATTGCAAGTGCTGCTAAGCAGAGAGCAGAAAAACACCCCATTACAATCAATTCACCATGCACTTCCTATCCACTTGAATTTGCAGGGTGGCACTTTGTTCTGAAGAGGAGGTAAGATAAATCACCAGCCACCTATACAAAATCCTCCTGCTTCTGAGTTCAGTTTGAAGCCCAGGAAATCCAGAGGAGAACACCAGTATTTAAGCTGAAGAGTGAATCTCACCCTAGATAAAGCTAATCCACCCCAGCAGGTCTGACTTTTATCCATAGTTGAAAAGATACTTTGAAGAGAGAATGTTTTGTATTCCAAATGCATCTGGTTTGTATTTCAAATGCATCTCAATTCTTATGAAGGCCCTGCAAGGCAGGATGTCTCCTGAACCTCTCCACAAGAGACCGCTTTTCTTTACAAATCAAAATGAGGACTGAACTGAACCCTGGGATCTGGGTAAATCTGCAGTTCAGACAGTCTGGGGTTTTACTGCTCATGAGTAAATCAACTCCTGGGAAACTTGGGGTAATAATGCTTCCTATTTGATATACTTCCATCAACAAGGGGTTGGGTTCTTTCTGTAGTGGAGGGAGGAAGGAACAAAAAAACCCAAAGAAACAGGTGGCAAGTAGAAAGAACTGGGTTTACTACTTATCTGTGCTTAGTAGGACAATTTGTTAACACCTACCGGACCCACATAAATCATCTGAAAATCTCTTAGGTGTTTATCTCTCATGTTTGGTTCAATTCGCAGTATCTATCCTGTAAATTCTGTCTACCTAACTAAATGCTGCCTCCCTTTCCAGACCTTTCTCTCCTGTGCTTTAACAGGGGTAACAAGCAGAGCAATGTTTCAGAACAGTAACAGTCAATTACCACAAGCATTGCCTTCAAAAGTGGCACCGTGACACACCTGGTAACAGCTAAGTTTATGTTGAGCATAACCTACTTTATGAACAGAATAACAAACTTCAGCTTTCAGCTAGTAAGACTCACTATATTCTCAACTTCTACTCTTACATTTAGACATTGCTGGCAAGAGACTTGGTACAGATCACCTAATGCGGGAAGTTTTGTACTTTGCAGGCACACTTCTTGGGAAGGAGAAATTAGGTCCACCAGTGTCCTGTCCCTGAAAGGAAACAGCTGGGGTAAGTAAGCAAAAGCTAGGCAGACTGCATCTGATCACAGCTTACATCACATGTGCTTCAAAAGCCCAGACTATTGCATCATTTTGTGGGAAATATTAGGGAAATAAGGCCTGCAGTTTCAAAATATAGGCCAAGTTTTCAATACCTGAATACTAAACTAAGGCAGTCTGTTCTATATTGTCTCAGGTATAAACTCCAAAAATAGAATATTCAATTATGTGTATGATCGATATTTAGTGTCAAGGAAAGCCCATTGGATATATTGTGGAATTTAGAAACAGATTTACTGTCTTTTAGGAATGAAGTACAGAGATACAGATCCTCTCTGGAGAAACTGATGCATGCTGTGGGTACTCCACAAGACTGAAGCACAGAATTTGGGACTAAGTTTCAGAACATCTGAGATGTTAACGAGGACTTATTAAGCTCTTTTCAAGATGTGAAGTCCAGTGAGTAGGGAGAGGGGGGGAGAAAGTATGAAAACATAAGATTTTAATCTGTCATCACCCAAATGCGCATACAATATTCTGCAGAATCTTGCCCAGCCATCTTGATAAGTATCACTGAAAAATGACCTAAAAGTTCACTCAAATCTGCTTTAAAAGTTTAAATCTCTTTATTTATACATACAGCTACCTATGTAAGCAATAATTTTGGAGTTATAAGTCCAATATATCACTGATTCAGCTCTGCACACTTGGGATCCCCTATGCTCCAGGTCTCTGCAGGCAAAGGAGCCTTTGGTCTGAACACACTGGCTGGGACTGACAGCAATTTACTGTTGGATCAGCTTTTCCCAGATCTAAATTGATAATTTCAATCCCAGAAACAGGTTTAAAACTGTACTGTTTGAGAAGGTTTACAAAAAGACAAAAGAGAAGCTGAGCTCTGAAGGAAGCAGAGTTACTACAGAGACTCAGAAGCCTATGCATGATCTTATTTTGTTCAACTGCATTGTAAATCCACCCACCATCCCACAAAAATAACAGATTGCACTATTCTGTCTCTTGGATGAGATTTTCAAATACTTTCTACTTGGCCAAAACATGCTCCAAGACTTTTACTAACAACTTTAACAACAGAAAAACTGACACGCCTCTGGTAGCACTGAGAGCAGTCCCAGTATGAGATGTGTAATAAAGCACTTGGCCTTTCAGCCATCCGGGCAGTTAAAAGTAAACACTGCCAAATATCCATCTTGAATGTGTTAGCTAAAACACCCCCGGCCAGCCAGCGATCTACAGAGTATAACTGGATGTTTGCATGAAGCCTGCAGATTTAAAAAGTATCCACAGGTTTTTTTCAATGTACTGAAATTGACTAAAAACCCTTCTTTTAAGTATAGCACTCCCTGTAGATAAAACCTTTCATTCCTTTATTACATGGTGTATTATAAAATTATATACAGCTTCAATTGTGCTAAATCATAAAGCATACATTTGATTTCCTGAACACTAAGATCTGAAACAGTGGGAAGCTGGTCAGCAGTCCTAAACCAAGCCCTTCCCACTAATACATCTTCCTAAGCTCTTCTGTAGAACTTTGCCACCATAATAAAGACATATTTTCAAAAGAGCTCCTTTTTAAACATCTCTGGAGTGGCAGCTCCCAGGCTAGAGCTGTGTGAAAATGCAGGAGTCCTGCAGAGTCTCTCCCTAGAGCAGCACTATGCTGTGTAAACTGCAAACTTCTACAGAAATCCGATGAACATCTCTTGGTACCTAACGACACCATCCTGCTATTGAGTCAATTAAGTCCTATATTTCTCCAGATCAAAAGGCAGCAGCCGGTTATGCTTATCTATTGATTGAGATTTGGTTCAAGCTTTGCACAGGGCAGCCTTCACAGCCTAACACCTTTCTGCTGCATTCCACAGCCAGGAGATTAATACAGCAGCAGGGTCTCTGCTAGGTTAGGAAGCCAGAATAATTACCAGTCATTTACTGCTAATGTCTATTCAAACTCTTGAGGTACTCTCAGAAAAGATATTAATTCAACTCCTGCTTTTTGCTAACCAAAGGCCAGCGAGTCTGCTCTGTGTTACAGTGAAGAGTCTATTTAAATCCCATCGGAAATAATGGGAGTAAAGCACGGCAAAGTGTTAAGCAAACGGAACCCAGGCTTTAAAAGAAGCACAAGTATTGCTGATGCCTTCCTTTAGTGCAGGTTTTTTTCTCAGGATGTCATCAGCCTTGCACAGCAGTCTGAGAAAAACTCACTACAGAAAAAGACCTCTAGAAGAACTCCTACCTCTAGAAATCAAGACTTCAGCTCAAAGCCCTGACTGTGTCAGGGATCTACAGGAAGGAACACGTGGTGGCTTTGAGCCATTTCCCACTCTATCTACCTTTTCTTCCAATTAATCCTGAGAAGTTCAAATTTGCTCAACACTATTTCAGCTACTGCTTGAATAAAAACACTCTTGCCAAAGCAGAAAAATCAATCTTGCAGATTTTTCTCTAACTATAACTTTGTCTAGTATAACCACTTTCATTGCAGTCCCACCTGAAATCACTACTTGTGAAACAATACCCATTTGAGAAAGCCACTGTAGAAGCATATACAGTCTTGGTGTGTTTTAGGACAGACTGCAAACAATTTGAATCGTAGTCAAGAGTGATTCTTCAAAGAATTCAATTGCTAAGTTGTCCTGTAGCAACTCACATTCATGGACTCTCCTTAAAACCATCAGGGGAATTTTATCACTGATAGAATATTGAATGTAATCACAAAGATAACTACAGCCTGTAAAATAACCTGGAAGCAACTCCAAACTATCTACTGGAAAGTGTTAAGGCCAGTCAGCCAGGGAAGGGGAAGAAAAAACTGAAGCTTTTTTGTACTGCATACAAAATGTAGTTCATCTGGGTCTACTTTGCTGCCAAGATTTTATCACGGCTGAGTTTGGGTTTTGTTTTTCTCTTCAAAAGATTAGTGTCCAAGCATATGAATACATGGTATTTGTTTTGCTGTCAAAACATAAATACCATGTGTTTTATCCAGCAACACAGTTCACTTCAAAGATTCATCAGAAATGGAAGACATACCATAGGCTAAGCCATTCCTCGAGTAGGCAGCAGTCTGGGGCAAAATTTCTGACTTCTAGCTCACCCTCTAAAGGCTGGTTATTTCATACTCCACAAGAAAGTACTGATACATTCTTTGCTCTTCTCTTGTTTGAGATCCACTCAAAGTCTCCCAGTGCATGTGTTTTCTTTAAAATTTCATCCCCATCCCTAATTACTTTCTCAAAGGGAACTGTCAATGTGAAGAGGCCCATATATTTGCTCGATTTATAGCCTTTTATTAGCTCCCCCTGCATGTGATGCCAAAGGCTGGTTTTTTGCCAAGTCTCTTCAGTCCCTGCTTAAAGCAGAAGCAGATGCCGTGCATTGTCAGCACAGAAATACATGTTCTGATTTAAGCCACCCTATCCCATTATTTATAGGTAATTTCAATTCTTGCAGAAGCTTGAATATCACTTTCTCATGGATAGGAGAAGAACGGCTTAGGAGTTTAAACTAACTTGTTCCCAGACCCCCTCTCACTATGAATTATTCCCTCTACATCTACAGGCAGCCTGTTTCAGAGTAGAGCTGAGCAGGAGAGGATTTCCCCCAGCAGCACAGCCCAGCCCTCTCACTATGCTTCTGCTGAGTGTCTGGCCAAAGCCCTGCCTTTTCCCCAAGCACAGCATAATTAAACCCCTAAGCCATTGCACGTGCTGATAGATTAGAGAGCCCTAAGTTACCTGACCAAGAACATCACTAAGCAATGTTCCAGGTGCACACTGTCCTCTAATCTTTCTTTTCCATAGATGGAGTTCCTACACTTACACTACATGTTCAAGTCTGCTCAAATTTCTTTCTTCTCCTTCAGAACTGATTTCTCAGTCTTGGTGCAGAATAGCCATGATAAACAGCAATCCTCAAGGACACAAGAAGAGTTGAGTCCCATTCTTTTCCAAATGCTTCAAAATCCGCTTGCCAAGCAAAGCCTGCAGCTTCAGAGCCAGCAGCATGCAGCTCCTGGATTAGCAGTTAACCAGCTCCCGGCCACTGATAGACAGCTTTGTGCACATGCATCCCTTGATCCTTTCCTCAACCAGACAGCAAGTCCACAGCACATGCCAACTAGTGTATTGTTAGTTAGCCCTCCCTTCTCTCTGTATCCTTCTCATTCTGTGATCCAATTAGCTCAGCTCATAAAGAACAAGTAATTTGTAGCACAATACAAAATAAAAATATTAAAAACAATTACTGGCTATGTCCAGTAACACCATGATCCTTGTTAGAGCTTTTTCAGTCAAGTTTCCTATCCAGCATATTGTTAAGACACCCAAATCTTCTTGTACCCCTTTGGACCAAAGTCAAACTGTACAGTAAAAAGGATGAGCCCCTGAACACACCTGTAACACTCTGGCACAGCCTCACTTAAAAATTTTCCATAAGAACAATCACAGTAGTTCCAGTTGCCTTGGCATAAAGCTCAGTTACGCACGCTGGATGCTTAAACTCAGAAAAACAGACCTCAGCCATCAAAATTCACCCTGGAGATTTTATTACTAAGAGCAAAAAACCCCACAGTTTCCTTTTCCAAACCAAACAAAATCCTGGAGTAGTTTCAATACACTAGTCCAACACCTGAAAAGTTCAAAACATTATCTCCTGTTCGGACATGGCTTTCACTCACACATCCCTCATACGCAAATTATTTAAAAAACCATTTAGGTGCAGCAGAAGAAGGGAACAACAAACTGTGCTGGATCAAACACAGCAATGGAGAAGCAAAGTAGAGAGAAATGCAGGTCCTGCTTGATGGGTTTGAAAAAATTGAGCTGCTGACTCTTCCGAAAAAAGTATAATTGCCTTACTTCTATTATGGGTGTTTTTATTTACGTATACATGTACGTATGTATATATATATTTTTTTATATATATATATATGTATGTAGGTAGGTATGTATGTTAATGCTGTATAAACCATTGAAAACACTATAGAGAGAAGTTCATTTTCCTGGCTCCCTACCAAAAGGCACCCAAAATGACATTTTCTAAAGTGTTTCAATTCCAGAAACATCACAAGAAATGAGGTCCTATTCACATCCCATTTAAACCTCAACCTATGGATCTAGCAATCTTTTTTAAGTCCCAGAGAGACATGAGAGACAGGATCACTCCTCATTCCTCAGTGATACTGAGGCTGCCTGGAACTGAGCTCTGCAGCAATGCATTTCTACTGATGTTTTATGGGCCCAGCAAGCTATTTAAAGGTTTTGACAGTTTTTGACAGTTATGAATTTGCAGTAATTTCTCCCTGCAGCTATTTTCTGATCTTTTCTGCATTCTGTCCCCTTCCTTCCCACCTGACTCCTCCGAACACCCCAGCAGCTGAACAGCAAGTGTTCACAGCCACATCTTAATCCTGCCTAATAGACTCTTGTGCAGGGTACTAAGAACGAGTGGCTCAAAAGCAGTAACCTTCAGTAACGTAATGCAGAGGTGTTTATGCAACGGTGTCCCCCCCTAAGAGCATTATATAAGCACAGTGTTCACAAGGCCTGCCAGAAGAGTGAGGCATCAGCAGCTCCTGACTCCCCAATACAACACATCTGTAAGCTAATTTTACACCTGAGACTGTTTAAATAAAGAGTTATGACATGTGTGAGAATATACCCCAGTGTTCCAGCATCGCCTCTGATACAACTCAAACCTCATGAAATTGTAATTTTCAGATGTACTTTGAAGACATGCACTAAGTCATACCCAAACCTATTTGACTGCAAAGAAACTATCAAGAGTATGAAATTGGCCTGGTCAGTCAGGCCTACACAGATAAGAAAACAGTTTCCTAAAACATGTGTCCTAAACACATCCTCCCACTTACAATATAGTTGCAAAACAATCTGATACGAAAGAAAAGGGAAAATCATTCCCTTAATGTCCTATCTGGGCAGACCATTCCATAGCTTTTTTCCCAGCAAGGGAATATGTTGCCAGTTTTGTAGCTACATCTGTGGTGTTCTTTGTTAGAAACGCTCCTCCAGTATCTCAGAGAAACAGCAAATATGTGAGAGACACAGGAGGGAGATGCTGGCAAAAACAAACTTAAGAAAAACACACAAAGAAATCCAAAATATGCTAAGTCTGGAAGATCTTATGGTTTTTACACCAGTACTTTGTCCTGCTTGCTTCACGATGGGTGTTCAAGAAGAGGGGAAGGATGGGAGTATAAAAAACAACAGAAATTTGGGCTCCTGGCCCACAGGAGTGAAACTGAAGTCTAAGATAAAGCAGAAGCAAACTACAAAAGAACCCAGATGTGGCCTTGCTAGAAAGAACTGACAGATGCTTAGGTACTGCCCTTCATCATCGCTTTGCTAAAAATATGGGCCAGATCCAGAACTCTTTCAAAATGACTGGAATCACTCCACTTAAATTCAGTAGGCTTTGGATCAGATCTTTAATTGGGCCAAAAGCAAACTCACCATTTGCTGATCAAAACCAAAGCTCAACAAGAGCTTTCGAAATACATACTTTCCTTGGTAAGGGCAGACAATTTCTAAATCTCGAAGTTCCTACTGAAAAAGCAACAACCAAGGCAATTGTTGGCTGATTCACTGGCATCCCCTCACTATAGCTTGAGAACACACAAAAAACCCCTTTGTGTATCTGTTATTTAAGACTATTATGAGCATATTGACTGTACTGTTGCAATTAAATTGAAGCAATAAATAAGAACTTATTAATTGAAATAAAATTTTTGAAAACATAGAATTGTAAAAATCCTTTAAAATTTGTATCCCAATGAAACATTTCTCCAAGCTGTAACTTGGACAAAAGGCTCCACTTGTATAAAGTGGCTTTCTTTTTATTTGTTTAGAAAGCTTTACAACTATGGTCTGTTAGAAATCTTGAAAAAGCAGCCTCCCTACAATGCACCTTTTCACTTAATTTATAGTCCTACTAAAGCAGGGCCTTTTCCTGCAAACACATTCTTTGTGCTCCATACCTAAATAATAGGATATTACTGCAAATCATGCGTGCACTAGGAAGGAACTGTTATGTTTCCAATACAAAGTGAAGTGCCAAAGACTAGACAAAATATCCTCCCAAAAAAGAAAACACTGTTTAGCTTCCATAAGAACCCACAATGAACTTTGCCCAGTGGACTGGCTGGCACAGAGGTGTATGACCTCAGTGATACTAACACAACATCATTAGTATGAGAGTGAAGACATTTCTTCCACTGGATATTAAACAGCAAAGTATTTCACTGCCTCTAGTCCTTCCCCTAGACGAAGACAAATCACTGCTGATGTGAAGTTCCCCTCCAGAAAATGTTTCATAAAGCATACTTCTTAAAAAAAAAAAAAGTGCTGCTAAGCTGTCTTATTTCTACAGCTCTGCCAGAGAAACTGCTCTTGCTATAAAGCTCTTGTTCTCTTAGACAAAATATTCAGTCTTAGCCTCAAAAAGAGGGAGTTTCTTACCTGCACAATTTGTGCAGGTATTAAAACCAGTTTAAAGCTCTCCTATTGACAGATGCAAGGCGAGACAGCCTGGAAGCTGGATCTGTAAGCTACGAAGAACAGAAGTGAAAGTTATGGAAGCATGTCCAGCAGAAGAAAGTGTCTTCTAGAGGATCCTCAAGTCCAAATAGGAGATGGTGCCAGCCTGCTTTTGCCAACTTTTGAGGGGGATCATTTCACTAAAACCAGAATCAGATCCTTTCCACACTTAGGCTGTGTAATAACAATGCAAAATGCTTTGATCAAGCCCTTTATCGGGGACACACTGGAAGGGACAAGGAAAACAGTACGTCTGTCTTGCTCGTTCTTTTGTGACTAAGGAATTGTTTAATTGTTTCTATAGACAAAAGCGTTACAAATAGACTCAAAAGTTAGTCACACACTTGTACAAAATTGTCTGACTACCTCCTAATAAGACAAACTCACAAGTGGAGAGGAAAGATGAGCTCTCTGGCCCACACCACTTTCAGTAACTCAAGGGGAAAAAAGCTTCATCACTTAACCCACAGGTGAGAAACAGGCCAGAGAAGGGGCAGGGGACTACAGGGTCTGTAAAGCACAGCCTTGTCAAGTTTAGCTTTTTCTTGGTTCCAAACCACTCCAGTACTCCAGGGTTTTCACCAGAATAACTCAATTCCAATGAACAATAGCATTCTAGCACTTTTATGGTCACACCTGCACACACATTTAGGAGGTCCATTTCCTGCCTTACTGTATACAAGCACAATGAGGCTCCTAATTTTTTTATTGCTCTCCAGACAATATTTTTACACTGATGGAGAAATAAGATGTACAAAGTAATTTTAAAAAATAAAATAAAATAAAAACAGAAGTGAAAGTTATGAATTATCCTAAATGCTGGTAGCTCAGGAAATGACTGTGATTTAAAAGTCTCCACATCAAGATTTACCAAACACTTGATGTAGAGACAGCCACCTTTGCCAAGAGTCCATTTTTAAATCAAACCACCCGAAACTCAGGCATTACAGGACCTCTGGCATTTAAAAAGTGGCAATCATCCAAAATACTACACAGCACCCAAGAGGTCTTATCTTCCAGGTGTATGCAAGCATCTTTCGCTTAATTCCTCCAGCCTCAAGATTCCTGAAAAGAAAACTGGCCAGGGGAATGCCTCTCAGGATCCTCTGCTGTGCTCCTCCCCAGACTCCGCACGGAGAAAGAGACTTCCTTCTTCTGATGGAAGAAGTGCAGCAGAGGAGCTGGACACTGCCTCGTGGCTGGAGGAAAGGGGAGGAGATCTTGGCTTCTTTCACATTCCCTTCACAGGAAAAGGGATTTCCCATTGATAGGGACACATGAAATAGCTTGGCAGCTGGGCAAAACTAACTGCAAGGAAAAGGGAGGCTTTAGAATGGTGGAGACCACAATCACAACATAGATAAATGCAGAGAAATCAACAGCACATAGATGCTACTACTGAGCCTCAAAGCAGTTCCAGTGTTGCTGCCTCTCTACATTTTCCATCACGATTTCTTAATACTCCTCCACTCAGAACAAAAATAGCCTCTTCAATATGCCAAATGTGCATGGCAAACAAATTTGGCTTCTACATCTAATTTTATAAGCAAAAAATGAGGAAACGGGACTGATCTGTGACAAACAGCAAGACAGTCCAGTTTTGCATGTTCCCTCTCCCGTGTAAATTTCTTTGGGAAAGAAGACTATAGATGTAAGGACCTGGGAAAGGATATTCAGCATAGTATCAACAGAAGCAGATTTTTGACAACAGCAATAAGTGAAATGAAAGATTTCCCTGCCATCAAAGCTGTCAGTCCCTTCTGAAAATTATTGCAAAGACACAAAATTTCCCAGGAAGACCATCATCACAGCTGAGCTTTGCGAGACAGTTATCATTTCCTTCTCATCCCTCTTCTAAAACACAGAACTATCAAATTCACTGAATATTATTAGTTGTGCCTCTATCCCCAACTACCTGACTATCACGCTTTAAACTCAGTTGAGGTAGAGATCAGCAAGTTTCCTTTAGGGAGACTGAGGCTCTTGCTGCCCAGCTACCCTGCACCCTGCTGGAATCTCAGCATTGGCTTACAACAAGACAGGATGAAGTGCAGAGTAAAAGATAGAGGAAAATATCTCCTGTGGGTGGCCGAATGCTTGGCATGAGCAGCTCTTCACTTCCTGAAATTCTATCATTTGGCTCATCTTGTTTTCCTCAAGGTCACAAATCAGCTTTAAACTGAATTTTATGTCCTTTCCTACTTTTACAGGAAATCACACCTCCAGCTGGTTAGTATTAAGCAATTCCCCGAGTTATAACCCAGGAAAATAATTTCAGTAACGTAGCTGCATTCACAGTAGGAAACTAGCACGTCTTAATATGGTTCATCCCTCACACTATTTTAAAGAAGTCTTTACTTCTAATTTAATTACTTAGAAGTGACTCCAAGTTCAGTTCCCTCCAGCAAGCCTGAATTTAAAAATACCTCAGACTGGTCATTCATCAGTGGCATTTCTGTTGCTCTGCAAGGCACAACGGCTTCTTTTTATCATTTCTGATTAAGTTAGAGGCTTCTCTTAACAGCAAGCAAAAGAGTGTTGTAAACTGAACTGATGCTCAAAACCCAATTAACATCGATATTCACCAGAAATACACATGAGCTCTATTTGTTCTTACCCTCCAATGTTGTTCTGTGTCATGAACAACCTACCAGCCAAAAAGTAAAATATTTCCACTTCTAAAGCTCTGCAGTTTCCCTTCTGGATTGCCCACAAAGAAGTTCACACAATAAAATGAGCCTTTCTGCATGCCAGAGGAAGAAGAGAAATGTGAGCCCTCCCTTCAGCATTCTACACAAGATCTGATGAAAATTTGGAACCATACAAACCTAGATAATTATGTTAAAATATTGCAGTACACTGTTACTCAATGGAAAAAGCCATGCAATTCTTTGTATATTTGGTACAAGTTCAATGATTATTCCAGGCTGTGAAATTTTTACACTACACATTCCTGGAATGAGTTCTTTTAGAAGTAGAAAGTTGCCATTTTTTTTCCACTAGAAAAAGGGATGTTTCCTTTAGCTGAACCACTTTATGCTTGCAATAAAACACTCCAGGGTGCGGTGACAAACTGTCTAATAATCACCACACCTACCAGTGAATGAAGTCAGTGTGTCCCAGCACAGATTAGGTGTGGCCAGACTGGACAACATCATCGTATCCTGTTGTGAATTATTACTTAATGAAAAAAAGCATAACTGGGGGCAGGGAGGGTTAAGCAGTGCTGAACTTTAAAACAACTCTACACATACAGTACCCAGCACAGAAAGGCAAGGAAGCAGACAGAAGGATCCATCTGCATCATTTCCCTTTGCAAAGTTTGTCCAAAAAATCCTTTCCTAAGTGTAGAATATGCAGGCTTGTTCTTCCCTTTTCCTCCTCTTCCCCTGTCAAAAGACGTTAAAATAGCTTTTTTTCTGGTGAGATGATTCAACACTTACTGGGCTTTTACATTTCAACAAATAAATTACACGAGAGGGAGGAGGACAAGCAACAAACACGAGAAACTATTATAAGCCCTCCTGAAGTGAGGGCAATACTTAATTTGGTATTGGAGATCATCTTGACATTGACCGAAGCTAGTTATGCTTATTTTTGCCAAAGCAAAACCAGGTTTAAAATTTATATGAAATTTAGATTAACAGCAAACTCCTGACACACAGGAGTTGAACTGAAAAATCCCACGACTATGGAAAGGGTGGCTTGGCATCTTACAGAATACTGTGTTTCATTCTGGAAGTTTTCTTTCCAAGAAAAGTCATCCCATGGTAGAATTATCCTTCCCTGAACTGTTCCTCTAGTTCGAGTTCTAACAATCAAAATTTGAACTCTTTACCCATATTCCTACAGAGAAAAGAAACAGGACTCCTACAAGAGCAGAATGATTTAAAACTTGTTACTGTTTCACAACAGACGTTCTCAGTCTAAATGTTCTTTTTCAGTATCATAACATTTTTCATATGTTTACACTCGAATCAATGTAATAGTGTCAATTTTAAGTGGTTGCTTAGAGCAATAATTATCTTTCAAAATAAATGGTCCAAACATTTTCTCCTGCCCTCTGGGGAACGAAGAAGCTTTAAGAAGATGGTTGGTTGCTCAAGCAGCCAGGAGACACGGAGGCGACAGCTGTCAATACAGACAGAAACCCACAATTCTCATAACGCACACCAACAAACATTAGGATATAAAGAAGTCTAAATATAAAACAATTTGATTTCTTTTCTTTTCAAGCTCTTTCTTGCTACAGAATAAAGAAATGTTGATTATACTATTCCAGACTGCAATGGTAGCCATTTTCCCAGCATCCAAGTCCTCCCATTCTACTTCTGTCCACCCTTCCCACTGCTGCTACCAACCCCAGTTTAATTCCTGTAGGAAGAAAGTACCTTTCTTAGTCATTTTTAAAAACTGGATTTCATGAAAACCAAAATGTTACCAGATTTTTAACCTGTTTAGTCTTCTCATACACACTAATTTTTTTATTCTAAAAACCATTCCAAAGATTTTTAGAGAAAGTAGGGAATTACATTTAGACAAGAAATTATTTATCCTTATCTCACAGCCTGAGAGACAGAGAGTTTGGCTGCTTCTTTTTTTCCCTAATCCTTAGAAGTGCTAGAGGAAAAATGGTATCTTAAATCTGTGCAGTAGGACTTTTAGGACACAATATCTTCCTTGTTTTGTTGTGCCACAAAAACATGGTGATCATTCCTCCCCTTTCCATCAGGGACTGATTTATTTGATTGATGAATAGCTTTGCCTGCAAGAATTCGAAATCTCAGTTATTTCTGCCTCAAATAGTTGCCATGCTTGTAATTATTTCAAAGAACAATAATTACTTTCACCCAATCTATTTCAAGTTATAAAAAGCCCACCAGTTTTTGAACTCTAATCCATAAAACCACAACTTATAAAGTCATAAAGGATTGCAAAAGAGTCAAACTTGTGAAATATCAAACATCATGGAGAATGCAAGGAGGCCTAAGGCTTTTTTCTTAAAATATAGGACTTAAATTTATGATACTGCTTAATACATCACACGATCCCTTTTTAGAAGTGAGAGATGGAAGCATCCAAGATAGTCTTGCAGAAATGTGACCGCAAGAAACTGAAACCCATAATTCTATTTGTAAAAATAGGCTGTATGCTAAGGTTAATAGACTTTACTGTAATTCCTGGGGAAGCAAGTGTTTTTCCAAATATTTCTGCATGCAGTAACATCTTTTACTTGCTCCAAGATCAGCTGTGATGATTTTGACAATAAAGAAGAAAAATGCATTGAAACAACCCAGATCAATCCAAGGGAACCTAAGTTGTTTATAACCTTTAAGCTTTTCCACTTTATAGATACAATACTGGATTTCTCACCTTCCTCAGACTAATAATTGAGTGAGGAAAAAAAAACAGGCCCAAGCCCAGCACTTCTTTTTGCAACTTGACACTAATTTCATATTCACCATCACATTTTTTAAATACAATAAAGTGACAACACTTGCATAAAGGCAAGTGCTCAGAAAATTGGACTGCTGGAATAAAACTGTCCATGAATCTTTAAAGTCACTTGCATGTAACAAGAGGGCCAAATTTAATCTCTTTATTGCCTGTATTCCCTAAAGGGCTGCTGCTGCTCTGCATGCTGGCTGAGCAGGTAGCGTTCAGGATCACTGTACCCCCCCAACAAGTGGCCTCGGGCCATACTTGCTGCATGCTGTGCACATTCTGTACTCAATATAGAATTGTTCTGCTTCTGGGATGTTCTGTTATAATTAACTTCATATGAGTGTTTTGCTAACATCAGCATTTATCATTTTAACACCCCAGGAGTTGTTATCATCATCTCAGTCTGATTTTGCAGATGGGAACCCAAAATGCTGTGTGTCCCCCAGAACCTGACTTTTCAGGGAACCTGGCATTTGCCAGTCAGTGAAGTGGGCACTGCCAGCATAACATGAGCTTGGTATTGCTCAGAGCTAGAAGTTCAAGATGACATTGCTCTTCAAACAAACCAAGACTGCAGTCACTGTGAGCTGACTGAAACCAGTTCACCCAAATGCTCACAGGCTCTTCGCCTTCCCCCCACCCCTGCCCGGCTCCCTGACTGCCCACCTTAGAAGCACTGAGAAAACACACGACTGTTTCTGAAATATCTGTTTCTGCCCTCATTTCTGCTGCCTGCAAGATCCAAAGCCTGGGCAAAGAGCCCCATGCCTCCTCAGGACAGGGCAGAGGCCTTGGGCACCAGATCATGCCCTGTGAGGGTGAACATTAAGAGACAGTAGCAGTCTGCCCCTGAACACCAACCCCACCGCTCTTGTAGAGACAGAAAAAGCCCAAGCACAATCCTGTTGTCCCATTTCAAGTCCCTAAGGTTTAGTCTTGCTGCACTTGAGGATTCTGATAGGCAAAACCTTTTTTTTTAAAATCATTCAAATTTTGCCTAAGCACACACAAAAGCCCTTGGTGTGAAGCCTATTTCTTCACCCAAATGGCAGGTTTCACAGAACTGAACCTACGGTCTTACAGTGGAAGTGTTGGGGATAATTATGATTAAGGTACACTGCAGCCTGCAATTTAAATTTCAAAGCAGTGATTTCATGCACGAGGGAGACTAAGGGCACAGCTTCAGGGAAACTTGATGCCAACAGCAGCGGCAGCTGCAGAGAGAGCACAGGACCCGAACCACAGCAGCACAGGAACTGAAGCACGGCAGCACACCTGGGTGAGAGCCACCATCAGTGCTGGCACACAATGGGTGTAAGGAGACGCCGTAGGGCAGAAGCTCTGGTACCTTTTTCAGAAGCAGCACAGGTAAGTCACCTTCTGCAATCATAAACAATGTCCCAAAAACCATTACAGCTTTCAGTAATTCCACTGGTTGCTTCTGTCTTCCACTCATGTCAGAATCCATTTCACTGCTTGAAGTCTTGCTTTGCCATGTTTTCCCTCCTATTCACAGAGTATCCAAAGGGGCCAGCAAAGATTAGAATCATAGTCTACATATTTTATTTCTTCAATTTCCTTACTTTTGGATGCTTACCAGATGGAAGCCAGGAAAGCAAGTTTAAGACACAAGGAAGACTGACCAAGGGCTTGAGAAGCATCTGAAAGTATTTGCTTTTAAGAGGACCACATTACAACTATTATTTTTATTCCAGCAGTACAAAGCTGAACAGTTTTCAATCCAATGCAAGCCTTGGTGGCAACACAGAAAGCTCTGATTTGGACAAGTGATCTGCTCTACTCTGACAGAGCTAAATAAATACAGAAGCTAAAAAACAGTAAAAAAAGACATTAAATAATACCTTGGATCTCCTGTATCATTAACCTATGAGAAACCTGGGAATGTCAGATGGAAGGGCTCCCCCTCTGAAAGCATCTATTTTAAAAGTAGTATATAGCACAAATAGTGGTTTTCCTACAGCTTTAGTCATCTGATTTCCAGACAAGCTTGCTGCTCAAATGGGAGGACAAAGAGCAGAAATTATAGTGTCACTTCATGCTGCTGTGGTTCTCTGGAGCTGTGTACTCTGCTCCCTCATGGCCAGGTGCCAGTCCCAGGTGCTGCAGTTTGAAGGTCTGCAAATGGAGCTGCTGTGAAGGGCACACCCAAACTGTGAAGTCCTACTCAAACCGGAGAGTGAAGTGACAAGGTCTGCAAAAATTTCAAGTTCTTTATTTTAATTAAACACATGCAGATCAATAGTCACTCTTTTAGATATGCATAGTCTTGAGTTAATTAAACCAGTTAGTTCTTTTCTTTACACAGCAATCAATGAAAACCATTTTCATTAATTAGCCCAACAGCATCCTGGCTCTGAAGAGTTTAGTATAAGCTGAAGCACTGAACAAGTAGGCAGTATACAGGGAAGAAGAAAACCCACATGCTTTTAATCTGTGGAGAGCAATTATTTAATTTAAAGTTCTGTTTGCTTTCCAAACAAGGCTATCCTGAAAATAGCTATGGGCCATAATATTTTTTTTTGTTTTCAAAAGAACACTTGGCACTAGACTTTATCAAGGCCAAGTACTTACTCCCTTTCACCACAGAGCAGATAAACAGACAAACTTACAGCAAGTGAATTGCACTTTTCATTAAGAACATAACTTTTTGAGAATGTGCATTTTCAAAGTTTGTAATTAGAATATAAAAGTCATGCAGTACACACACCAGTGATCGAAGAAGCTGCAAATTAAAACACAGAATTCCCAGACCTGCTCTCCATCCATGCTAGCACCCACTTAAGAAGATTAGTTGTTCACACAGCTACAGGAATGAGACTGGTAATCATTGTAGTGAAGTTTATCACTTTTCTTTGCAGATGCAAGAAAATGAGCCAAATAAAAATTAAAAGGAAAATATTTAATTTGTTCTGTACATATTTGTTGCTTAGTGACAGGCCAGGTATGCCAAAAACCCATATTTTAACTAGGTCTCCTTTTTTATGTTAAATACCATGACAACTTCAGCCCTTTGCATTATTTGCTCATTCAAGTATTCATAAGTCTTTCAGTATGACACAAAGAGACACATCAGTTCCACTAAAATTTCAAATACTCTTTTGCACTACCTGAAATCAATGAAATTGCTTGTATGCAGAAAGAATTAAAGTCACCAACGGGTACATGAGAGTCACTTCATTTTTCTAGTATGCTTTAAAATAGCTAATGAAGGACAGGCTTTTTATAAAGCTTGGCACATGTGTAAAAAACTTTTAAGCCTTAGGATCTGATTTTTTATTAGCCTCTTCTTTTGGACCTCTGACACTGCCCACCTGTCTCTGGTCACTCTAGATCACATTTCACCCCAGAAACAAAACAGGAGGCAGCAGGATAGACTTGCTTTCTTCCTGCCCAAAGACTTCAAAGGAAGGTCTCTCGTGCCTTGTTCCTGGGGTGCAAAATCTCCCTGCCAGCCCCTGAGCACCTTTCTGAAATTGTCAATTGCCAAATGAAAACCCAGAACAGTGACCAAAGCACTCAGATTCACTTTACCTCTCACTCCTCCTCTCTCCTGTGCAGGTTTGTCCTATAAGCCAGCAAAAACCACTGTTGTGAGGAACAGCATTGTCGAAAAAGCACAGATTAAACACCCACTGGTTCCCAGTCGCTCTTCCCCAAAAAGCATTCATTTGGGCCTCACCTGCTTAAGCAAAAACCACTCAGGTGAATAGCAGGGATAATCCAGTGCCCCCCAGAATGAGCCAACAGGCTTGGGCATTGCCAGGTGCTCAGAAAAGGCCAGAAGCCTGAGGTGGAACTTGGTACACAAGGATCGTGTTTGGCTGCCTCGGGAAGCTGCAATTCCTGCTTGTAACAGAGCAGGCTGAAGGTTCCTGTGAGTCATCCCTAAGCAACACTGTCCTTCCTTCCAGCAGGTGCTGCAGGTGCCAGCCAGGGCTGTGTCTCAGAGGAGCCGCTGCTCTCGGAGCAGTTTCAGCACAGGAAAAGGCAAGGAGTGTAGTGAGGAAGACAAGCACTTTGCAGCACCCAGCTGAGCACTGTAAATCCCCAACCAGACAGACAGTGGGCTGTTAAAGCACGCACAAGGACATTCCTCCCCAAACCCCCAAACTGCTTAAACAATCTTCGCTCTGTCAATAAAGAACAGGAATGTTCTTCGAAAGCACAGGGCGAGTTTGCTACGGGAGGATTTTTATGCTTTGCTAGTAACTTATTGAATGAGCCAACTAGAGTCACTACATCCAATTTGGGCTTCAAATATTCAATATATTCCTGGCAACAACTCTGCTATGTACCGAAGGAGCTCCTACTCCAGCAGATATTAGTTCCAGTTGTAATTTTAAAAAGTAATTCATTAAAATGCTGTCATGGTATGATAACAATGTTTTTAATAACCTGTAAATCATTTAAATACCTACATTCTTTTGAAATTCAGGAAGATTTAACTACTGCCCATACTACACAGGGCTGGCCAAAACACTGACAGAAGAGCTATTCTATACTCCAAATCAATTCTCTTCTCCAGTCAGCCTTAAGAACTCATTGCTAATATTAGCTTTGGGACTGCATGAGATTTTAAAAGTGAACACAAGAGAGGCACTTTTCAGAGGCACACTGGAAAACAGTTTGGTTCCTTCCAACAGGCACTGAAGCAAAATTCTCCATACTCTACATCAGTGAACTATCAACCACAGCAAGGCTTTTGCTTTAAGATTTGGGAGAGCAAGGGAAAAGGATGACCACTTTTCTGTATCACCCATGAGAAAGAGTTGACAAGTTCAGTGGTCTGAGCCTGGAGAAAAAAGGGAGAGTGAGCACCAACTCCTTGCCAGCCACGAGTAACTGGGGCAGGGGGATATTCACGTGGGCAGGGAGAGCAGATGTGGCAAACTAGCTTTCTAAACCATTTGGAAACAAATTGTGACTTCAAGCAGCAATGATTTAAACAACTCCAATCTTGTACTATCAGGATTATCTGTTCAATGTTTAGAATAATTCTTGTGTTTCAAAATGAACTTATAATTTATTTTATGTTTCAGTCTTTCTCCCTGTATGGAAGATATTTCCAAAACTGTCTTCCAGTTAATGAACTCTTTGTGCATCAAGCAAAAGGCACTTCCTTTTGGAAAGAAAGTGTGAAGAACAGGAGATTAAACCCACTGCAATAAAGTGGGTTGAAAGCCCATCAGCACAGTAAAGAGAAGCTTATATCTTACTTATATTTGCTCCAGGCACTCACAGCAGAGTTATAACTTCAGTTCAATGTAAATAACACTATTTTCATGTACTTGTATTTCTTGTATCTAAAACATTAACCAAATTTCAAAGTTAACCTGGAAATTGTGCTGCATAGGTAGACAGCAAATTAAAATGGTTTCTCATCAAGTCATCAGGCTTAAATACAGATGACCTAATGTAACTGGTGATGTTAACAACATTGCAGGTGTTGATAAGTCTGACTAATGAACACCACAGTAACAAGGATCACTGTATCATGTGCTGAGGAAAAACTGCTACTTAAACTTAGCTTAGGTGGCATTAACTATTACTGCAAGCCAGAGTCTGACATAAATACATATTTAGAGAGCATCAGCTTTTTCTACCCAGCCATGAGGCATTGAAATCTTAGAGAGGAGCCTCAGCTTGTTAGACTGTGCTATAAACATACTTCCAGCAGTCTGGATACTGTACCAAAATAAACAGAGGCATTAAAAGCAGTTCTCCAGTATTTTTAAAGGGGCCCAGGAAGGACAGTCAATTTGGTTTATGCACAATGTGTTACTGTTTGGCTTTGTTTCTAAATTAGGGGGAAAAAAAAGCTGGTAGACCTGAGCAAGTACTAGAAGATGGACACAAGCCGCCTCTGTTCTGGCGGGGCAAAACACATTGCTGTCACACTACCAAGTTTAATGCATAGCAGTGTCATCTCTTGACAGGTGTAGTATGAGCAAAGGCCATTATGATGGAGTGCTTCAGGACAGGAAAAGAGAAAACTGCGAACTGGGCTGAAGCTTTAGTGTTTCTGCTCTGGAAACTTCATTTCTCACAGAGCTTCTGACCTAGTCACTTTTCCTGACATTGACAGAAGATGATTATTTCTCCTTGTCTCTTCCTATGTACTCTCCAATAGTAGGGTACAGCTGCCAAAGTTACCCAAACATATCCCTGTAAAACTGTGGTAAATGTTTCACATTTTCTCCTTCTACTACATGAATGTTAGTGTGGGCAGCTTCCACATCCTTAAACCTTTTTTTAGTCCCCAAAAAAGAGGCAGCTATTCTCTGGAAAGTTTCCTCTAAAAATCTCAGCCCTGTAACCAAACCCTAGCATTTAAGAGGGGTTAAAACTAACCCTATCGAGTTTTCTGTGGGATTAGCAGGAGGGACAAGGCTTTTCAGCAGCCAGCCAGCAGCAATGCAGTTGGCTGGTGAGGCTACACAGAGTAACCTGCTGCCAGCCCCCGGTGTGGGGATGTTTGCAGCCACAGCCTCCCACCAGTGAACTCTCTTCACCAGCAGCTTGCAGAGCACAAGAACTGATGGACTTTGTGTCCCGTGCTTGAATAAAACCCCCAGCTCGGCCTCCAACAACCCCCAGCCCGTGACAGAGAAGCTACAGCACAACATGCAAATGGAGGATCCTCGAGTCACAGCTGAAGAAGCCACGTTAACGTGACTCACAGAATCACAATGGAAATTCTGAGGAATTTCATAAATCAGAGTGAGCCATTGCTGCACTCTGACATTCAGCAATTTTCCTGAAGAGAGACTGTTAAGCGCTACTAAAAAACAAGCAGTTCATAGGCAGAAAAAATAGGCAAATCCATTTTCCTCCCAACTCGTTTGACTGACCTTGTGGTACAGGTGGGGACGATGAAGGTCAAAACCGCATTTTTTGGTAACAGTCTCCTTCTCCTGTATGTAAAGACTCATACAAACGTAGAACTGCTGGAACATCTACCTAGAAATGTTTACTCTTTGGGGTTTGGGTGCCTGTGCCCAGACGCTGAGGGCGGCTGGGGCTCTGTGAGAGGAGCCCTCAGCCAGGCCGCAGCACCTCGGGAAAGGGCGAAACCTGCACGGAGTGAGGGGGAAAGTGTGAGGAATGTCCCTGGAGTGAGGGGAAAAGTCTGAGGAATGTCCCTGGGAGTGGCTGTGCTGGATTCCCTGGCAGCCATCACGGAGCAAATCCACACTGCAGCCTAGAGAGGAGCCCGTGCTGGAGCAGGGGGTGTTTCCTGAGGGAATGAGGCGGCGGAGAGGAACCGCAGCCATGGAGAGCCCACACGGGAGCAACAGAGAGGGGCTGAAATGGACTGACCACAGCCCACATTCCCCCGCCCTTCGGCCCTACTCGGGGGGCAGGAAGAGGTGGAGGAGCTGGGAATAGAGGAATGAAGCTGAGCTTGCAAAAAAAAAGGGGTATGGGGAGAAGGTGTTTGGGTTTTATCTTTGCTTTTCACCGTCCAAATGTATTTGAATTGGCAATAAATTAATTTTCCCTGAGCTGAGTTTGTTTTGTCTCTGATGGTAACTGGTAAGTGATGTGCCTGTCTTTATCTCAACCCACGAGGTTTCTCATCCCATTTTCTCCCCTGTCCAGAGTGGCTGGGTGGGCATGCAGCCAGCCAAGGGCAGCCAGGAAGGGCAGGGCAGAGGGAGAGCTCGGAATGGGAATTCACCCAGGCTGCTCCATGCTGGGCTGCGAGCGGCATGAAGCCCTTACACAGCACTAACTCTGCTTTGCAGCGATGGCTCCAGCACCTGGAACAGCCTTCCTGCACAGAATATTTCCAGATACAGCATCTGTAGCTATAAAACCAGCAATTCTATAGGAAACATAAGCAAGGGTGCACTTAAACTGCTGTCGACACTAGCTCTGATCTTTCATCCTGACATTCACTACCCTCACAATCCACGACTGAAGGAATGGATGGAGGAGTGACAGGTCTCACACAGTGCACTGAGGAAAGAAGAGCTAAAAAAAGAAAAAATAAAAATAATAAAAAAAAATTATGCTTCAAAGCAAAAAAAAGGTGAAAGATTATTTCATCAACAATCAGCCAGCCAGATTTTATTAATCCTGACTGTACTTGCAGGATCTCCAAAGGACTACAGACTAGTGTATTCCTTATGTAATTACTGCCAATCACCTCTTTGAGCCAGAAACACCAGACAAAAAGCAGTCTTACAGAAAAAAAAAATTTGAAAGGGGGAAAAAAATTCATCTTGTTAGCTTTAGATTCAATAAGATACTGGACTTAATGAGAATTCAGGGAAAGGAGGTAAGAATTGAGGAGAAAAAGTAAAAAGATAAAAGGGCAAAACCCCAGCATTTGTTTTGAAGACCATTTATTTAAAATTGCTGCTGACCATAAAATGAACAAAAGTAACAGGAAAAAAAATATTGCCGTATCCAAGTGCCATGTTTCCGTGATAATATGGAACAGCATCATATGCTGCAATAAAATGTTTTAGCTGATCATTTCTTGTCTTTTTTGGCACTCTGCTGACACACTTTTTAAAGTGTTAATTAAAAAAAGAAGCAAATCAACACTACAAATTGGATGGGTTTGTGCCCTACAAACAGTCTCTTCTGACCAGTAATTTGTGGAGCTGGGGCTCAGCCAACTTCCAATGAATCTGTGGAGAGTTTCCAGCAAACTGTCATCGCAGCAGGAAGCAGTTCTTGATAGGGTGATCATACATGGCAAGTGAAGTGATGCTGAACTGTCACTAAACAAGTCTATTTTACTGTGCCTGAACCTTCCTTTAAGGCTCACCCAAAAATGGAGATTGACAGTTTATATCCAGATATACATTTGTACCATAATGCACCTAAAACCCCATGGTATCCTCATGGAAACAAGATTTTTGGATCATTGTCACGTTGTGGGTGAACAACAAAGAATGCTGGACCAGCCGCAGCTCTAGAACACGAGCACTTTTTTATATTTATAAATCAAATAGGCCATGACAAGAGACCTGAACATGCAGTACTTTCCCCTTAGGGGTTCTGACTTATTTCCTTTCTATTTTCTTTAGTTTGAAATAAAGGATTTCAGATTTCATATACATGAGAGCATTTTAAGTGTGCCTAGTGCAGCCCTCATACTGTATTCATCTATTACTAATATTTTTAGAAGACTATTTCCAAGATACAGGTAAATAAGCACAAAAAGAAAGCTAATCTGGCATGTTGAATACTAATAGTAATTTGGAAATTCAGTGTAGATGTATTGACTTTTGACAGGTTTCTGCTTTCTGAACATGGACCCAGTCAAGACTAGGCAAATACAGAGTAAGAATCAGCAGTCTAAGCCTTCTTTGATGTACCTTCTCTCCAACAGCCTTCAACATATCACAGGTAATGTCAGGAAAGTGATAGTGAAGTGTTTGTGTACTCTTGGAGAAGTGTTTGTGCACTCCTGGAGAAAATACAAAATTCCTTCTGTGTTACTGCCTTGGAAATCAGAATATCCCTTCTCACCCTGCAGCTTCTTCCTTAGATACATAAGATGGGGGAGGGAATGAAAGAAATCATTGCCTACTGCACAATAATTCATAATAGCACTATTTTATACTCTCCTGTCTTTCCATCCTGCCCCCTACCACTTAAATGGGTGCAGACTGTAAATTGTCTGAAATATCTTCTAAAAGAGATAATTTAGCTTAAATCACTGTTTTCTGAACTCAGAAAAACCAAAAGAGCAAACAATACATTTTTAAGACTGTCACCCTACGGAAGAAGCAGATTTAAGAGGACTGACTTTCAGAGGGAGAGCTCACTATTTCCAGAAATTTAGAAAGACCAACTTGAAAACTAAGGAGTGAAGAGAAGCACCTGAAAACTAGCAGCCACGGGAAAAGCTGATGGGAATGTGTTCAGGTATCTGTGCATGGGACTGAGAAGGCACAGGTATAAAGCAATATTGCATATTTTCCATTCTGAATCACTTTGCCAAATTAACTGTTAGGCTGCAATCTTTCTGCTACCTCTGCCCTTCAAGCAAAGTACCTGTCCCAGTTAAGGCTTTAACCAAAATGATTCAGATGTTTCCAAGAGGAAGCTGAAGAATGCTATTCTTTTCTCCTGTTGAAAAGCTCATCACTTCAGAGTCACAGAACAGGATCTTGTCCTTGGGCCACAGACAGTCGTCTTTCAGAATGGTAAGGCCCAGGACATGTGCATGATAAAGGCAGCTGAAGGAACACAATCAGCCAAGCCAGGAGGACCAAGAGCCCTCCAGGGGATCTAAACCAAGCATGCAGTCCCTTGGATACCTTGGAGTAATCACTTTGCAGTGAGATTTTAATGGGCAGGTCAGAGAGCAGATTCAGGTTCTAGCTTTAGATGGGCTTCATCCCATCTCAGTAATTCTTTCACAGCTTCATCAGGTTATTTAAGCAGGCACAGTTAAGAAAGAGTGAGAAGGAAACTAAGGGGAGAGGTCTGAATTAGATGCAGCCTGTTTAATTAACTAGCTCAATCTAACTGTAAGCTTTTTTTTTTATTAAAAAAAGAAAAGAAATGCCTTCCAAAAGAAGAGGCCACTGGGACTAAAAGACAAAATGTATATTAAAGCCTCAAGTTTTCTAACTGAGGAGTTGGCAGGACTCACATGCCCAGGGGAATCAATCCCTCATCAGACATGCAAGCATCCACCCATCACACATGCATAATATGCTGCTTTGGAGACTTATCACAACACACACAATGGCAGAAGCCGCCCAAAAGAAATGTATTTCTAGGGGAACCAATAAAAAAAACTGGCAAGAAGAGACACTTTTTTAATGATGCCAAGTCGATATTACACTCAAAATAGCTTTTTCTCATTTCCAAAACAGTTGAAGCAACAAAAATAAATAACGTCACTCTCAAAGACGCAAACAAAAGCACAAAACATATTAATCACAAAAATGCAGGAGCAGTGCCTCACTTCACTGAACAGGACTCTCTGTGTTCAGAGAAGGACAATGTAACTGGCAAATTGCTACACATCTCTTTCCCTTTTGACCAGCCAGCAACTCAGCTTACTGTTCTGGAGCAAATAAATTCACGAAGAATAGAGAACTTCTTAGTGGGGAAGAAGACAGATGTTGGTCAGCTTCTTTGGAGAGGATGCCAAATATAAGTGAGTCACAATAAAGACAGTGGCCCACTGAGAGCACTTATAGTTTCAATAGAGAAGAGTTGTTTCATCAACCCCTAAAAGCCACCCCAGCTCAACGGACGTTGAAGACATTGAATTCAACAGACGTTGAATTACATCTTGTAAGGCCTCTACTCTGGCATTTCAGAAGGTAAACAAGCAGTGGATCACCCTTTGCATGTATACGGGGCAAAAGGCCTTATCCACCTGAACAGACTGACCTGGAGATCACCTGTCGAGAGAGAAAGAGAACAGCAAAAAAAGCCAGTACAAGAGGCAGACAAGATGCAGCCAGATAAGGCCAGGAAGATCCAGAGTGACAGAAAAGACTAAACACAGGAAGCAAGAAGTTTGTTCTGTAAAGGGCTCATAGCCTAGTCCATAGCCATGCCTCGCCCTGAGAGAGAGAGTGGCTGGAAGCAGCTTCTCAGGACACTTAAAACCGCCGTAGTTCTCCGTTTCCTTCTGCCATAAAGTGCCTCTGAAAGGTAAACCACGTACTTGGGTCATGCTAAAAGTCAGGGTCACGGCAGTGGGCTGTGACAGCTGCTAGGACGTTTGGGGTCAGCACAAGTCCTGGGGTCAGATCCTACACAGGATGAAGAGTCTCATGTGGGTAATGAGAGGTGGAGAAAATACATGGGTCTGGAAACCTTCTTCAGGAGCACTTTAGGGCCCAAAATTCACAACTCCCCAGCACCCACTGCAGGAAGAATTAAAAAAACCCCACCTAGATGTAAATGGAGAGATGATAGCTGGCTCAGAAGAGCATGTCTCTTTTCAGATATGAATTATAAATCAAACACAGCAGGCTAGAGAAGGAATCATTAATTTTTCAGTTCTCAAACCACAGATATCATGTTTAGCTATATCCCACTAGTCTTTGTAATACAATGCAAGAAAAATTACTTGCAAAAGTAACTAGTCATTGTGGAATCACATACAAATAAAAGTTTAAAGACTACAATGTTACCATTAAACTTTTAAAGAGACACAACAACGCTTTAGTGCATGTATCTCTATATTCATACATTCATGTAGTGCTCAAGAAACAAAACAGTCTTGCTGCATGACAGATGGCCCAAAATGACATTAGATGGAGTAGAAAGTGTAGAATTAAGCAAAGCTTCAGAAGCCCTCTCTGAAAGAATGATCTCCATTGAGTCCTGGGCTGACAGGGCTTCAGCCTGGAGTTGGCACATTTGTGCAAAACTTCCTAAGCACCAGTACTTCAGTTGTACAGTGCCTCTCTGCCTCAGTTTAAGAAGTAAACAGGGATTACAGTACTGATGACCTTATTCACAAGCTACACTGCTGGAGACCAGAAGGGATGGAGACTTCCTAAGAAGTAGCACAGCTTTGCCCCAGCAAAGTCTTCTCAACTCAAGCAGTAGAGAAAGAAAGCAGATGTTTTCCAACCTGTTTATTATCATCAGCAGGCCAAATTCAATGCCACATATAAGACCTTGTATCTTATTATCATTGCAATCTATTTGTCAAATGCCATTTTCTAAAAATACACAGAGATGATACAACCAGAACCATTTCATTTCAAGGAACCAACCCTTCCACTATTATAAAAGATCTGTATCTGCCTGTCCTCCTCCATTGTCCCCCAGATTCTTGAGAGCACTGCTCATACAGACCAGCTTTGATTTCAAAATTAATAGATTATGTAAAGTGAAGGAACATTCTTAGCAGAGCTCTGCCAAGAGGAGCTGAGGTGGTCCTTGCATTTTATTTTTGATACATAACTATCTGGACATAGACCACGCAGAAGTTTTGCTTCACAACTAAAAGAAAATATCACATTGATTCAATGGCCACACCTAGCAAGTCCTGTTATTTTAATCCTGCATTGTCTTTGAACTGAAATTTCTGTAGTAGATATTAATTCCCTTAGTTGCTACAGATGCTACAACTTCCATACATGATTTAGAAGTCAACCTTATCAGATTCAGGGGCTACATATCTCCTTCTGTTTGACTTGTACTGTGTATCAGAAAGCAGCCATTTTATATGCCTCTTTTTATGGAATCCTCAAAACTTGGTCATTAAAAAAAATCTAGTGCCTGTTGATGCTCTTATTGTTTTTGCCACAAAGACTCATTAGCCATTTACACAAGATGCAGTATGTGCAAAGCCATCTTCAAAGAGAAAAGAAAGATGTGAGACTTATGCACCACACCACAGAGAAATGAGACAATAATTTAACAAAAAATCCAAAATAAAACAAGAACCTAGAGACCTACAGTTACTGGTCAAAGTCACAGGTCTGACCACATGAAGATGACCATACAGACATCCTCAAGACCCTGTTCCATCGCTGTGCCTTGGAATGTTGGAGGACAAGCCAAGTTAACAGTGTGGTTCCACAGGGAAGCCTCGAGGCAGTGGCTCCTGAGCCCAGTGCCAGACACAAACCCCACGGAGCGAGAGCTGCCCACCTACACAACTCACGGCTCCTGCTGCTTGGAGCCAGGAAACTACATCATCAAATGCTGGGGCTTGGTAAAACACAGGAGGTGGTTCAGCAAGCTGCTGACAGCAGACAAGGGTCAACCACAGCATTATTAGATCATAACACATCTGGAGAGTCTTATTGCTGGGGCAAACATTAATCTTCAGAGAAAGCTAAACATGCAAAATGAGATCTCACTCATGAGAAAGAACTGAAAGGGAGGTTATACACAATGAAAATAATCCTAAATAACTTTTGAAAAGTTAGGCTGAAAAGGGGGAGAGGAAGTATTTTTCCATAAGAAAATACCTGCCTCTCCTAGCCGACTGGGATCAGAGTAAGCGGAAAAGTTTTAAGCTGAACTTTTCCATTTTGAAGCATTTCTGTGATTGACCCAAGTTTAAATTAAAACGATGCTTGTTTATAGAAAAGTCCAAGCTCTCCTTATTCCCAGAACTGTACTTAAATTGTGTTGATATCGATATTACATTACATTATTTCCCTGAAGACATGAATAAGAGCTAATGTAAATGCCAATTTAGTTTTAAGAATCCTGGGAGAGTAACGCTTTGTCTGGCTTTATTTATGAAGGCCCTTATATATTTAAGCAGTCTCAAGTTTGCTTTGTTGGGCTCCAACTTAAAAAGTAATTTGTTCATTTAAGAATATTCTGTGATGAGTTCAGTCTGAGTCTCCAGAAAACCAGTGCACCGAGGTTTTCTGGAGAGTAGTCATTTCATGGTGCACACGCACACTGGAAACAGCTGCTTTGGTGTTTAGATTTCAAATTCAAGAGATATTTTTCCTGCACCTGGCTCCACTGTCTTTTGTTGCAGGATGATCTCAACACATGGCAGCAGAGCACAGGTATTTCATAAGGATTTCACATCTGAAGTGCACAAATGCTGTGTTTACAATTTCACAGAGAACCATAGTAACCACTGCAATATCTAAATATGGGTTACTGTACAGTTTATTCCATAATATCCATCCTGAGAAAAACAAAGAATCAAGTACCCACTAATGTTTGCACAGTACATTTGAGTACAGAATTTTAGGCACTTTGGACAGCTTTGAAGCAAGTTTAGCTAAATTGCATTAGTAATTGCAAAAAAACCAATCCTCTTTCTGAAAACAGATTACTGGCTGAAGATTTATGTAGTAGACACTACACTGTGGTGTACTCATTGGAATTAATTTTTCCAATCACCAAGCAAGGATCCCTAAAATTGCCTCTCCATGGTAAAATAAGATCAAGGCTGAGTAGGTTTTTCCAATCTATGGTATTCTTTGCAAAAGAACAATACAGAATTTCCATTAGAAACTGCAGCACTTCTGTCTCAACCTCCATGCCTCTTCCTCTCAATTTCATTAGCTGCTCCCAGTGACAAATGATCAACTAATAGTAGCTCTGTAACAGTGCAGCCAAATTGAACATTACTCTTGGATTATAGAGAAATAAGTGTTGTATCTACTGGCTTGAATCAAAGGACAGTAAATCAGTGTTCCACTTCTGCACTGATTACACAAGTGTAGCTCCTGTAGCTTTTACAATACTTCTCCCCCACTCCAGTGTGCATCTCCTTCATGCTCTAAATTGGCTTACACCACTTTATTGCTGTATTCCAGACATCTTCCAATGCAAACTTGAACAAAACTCATGATTTCCCTTTGTTGGCCTTGAAAAGTTTCCTTGCAGCTTATACTCTAAGTAAGCACAGAAAACCTGTTCCAGGTCATGTCTCACAGGTCCCACAGAGATCCCCACACCGCAGGGTCCTACAGCTGGTTTCAGCTGAGAAGCAGGTAGTAGCAGAATAAGTTGTTTACACAATAATGTTATGTGTATAATCAGCAACTATCCCAGGTAATGAACCTCAAAAATTAGATCTCCAAGGTCACCACATGTATTTATCTCTCAATTTAATTTTTTTGTTTTCGGCAATAACATTCCTTAGTTGACATTCCTAACAAATCAATTGAGCTTGAACAATCTTGTAGAGATTGTTTCTGTTTATAAAAGGATACACATGTGGCATACTTGGACAAACAAGGACAGTATTTAAATTAGCATCTTGAAAAGGACTTTAGACAAAAAAAAAGAAAAATTGCTTGTATATTCTTGTACAAAGGCTGAAAGGCCCACCCTGATCTAATTGAGACACTCTCATTCCTATTTCCATATGACCTTAATCTCTGCTTATTAGGAAAAATAGAAAGGAGGTTGCTACTGGCATAAATCACACACACTGCCTACAGCTGTAGCCCGTGTACAGCAATAACTTCCATTACAGTAGCTCTTCTGCCTTTTTCAAACTGGATCGACAGTGAGCACTGAAACACCACTGCAGTGGCTGCAGAAAGCTCTGCATCCACAGCTGAACATGTGTAGCTATTTACTGCCTTCAACAAACATGATTCTGCTTTTTACTTTCTCAAACTACAGGAAGAAAAAAATATTCCCATTGATAATAAATACCAGGGTTTTTTCTAAGGGAATAAATTTTAATAGCTTTCAGAAATGTCCTGTATTGCCAACTTTGCTGTTCCCCTTGGAAACAAAGATCATAAAATCAACTAGATAAAACCAGTAAAATGGAGGCTTCTTAGAGCATTAAAAAAAAACCCAAAAAACAAACCAAAAACTTTTCACACTTCAGTTAAATATATTTTCCTGTTGAGACTGCCCGTCTTATCTTGCATGACAAGTTTGTCTAGATTCTATTTCCAAAAATTGTATAGCAAGATGAAATTGCCACGGCTTAAAAGGACATTTCTTTGTCATAACAAAAGTAAATATTTTTCAGAAGCTTACAGACATGACAACTGAGATGACTCAGGTCAACCAGGCAAGCGTTACCTCTTCTGGATTGCAGGTAGAGTGGACAAGAAAAACCTGCCATTAAAGATGCATTTAGCATGGAAAATGTTAAGGTATCTCAGGAGGCCAAACTGCACTGCTTGAAATCAGTATGTGATTGTGAAGTCAGTTTTCAAATTCACCTGAATAAACTGATGCACACTTTTTTGCACACTCTTTTTCCCCTGTAGAATGTCACCTGCATGGCTGTCAGTGAAGCTGCTGCCTACCAGTTCCAGCGATTTCTTGGTTTGGCATATGGAAAGCAAAAACATAGAAGAAAAATCAGAAGTACGTTAATATTCCAAGTAGCGAAGAATGGTGTGGAAAGAACGTTCAAGGAGAGGGGAATTTGTTCTTTTTCATAATCAGCATTATCACTATCAAATGGACCCTAGCACGGCTAGAAACATGGGACAAGGGAGAGGGGCTTTGTGCTCCAAAGTTTTCAGAATGCCAAGGATATCTGATCTGACCATCTGGTCAGGATGGGGGGGGAAGTGGATTTGTGGAGTGGCAGAGTTTCCGTGACAGAGCTTTCACACACACCACAGCACACCTGGAACTTCTGGCATCACACAGCACAAGCAACTGCCACCAGAGCTCTCCCAAATCCACAAGCAGCCTTCAGCGAGTTATTAGGCAGAAGCCAAACTGTAAGAAGGATGCAAGACCACACTCTAAGGCAGAATTCATGCTGTCCAGCAGCATATCAAGATAAAACAATCTGAGCTACAATTTTATCTTTTTTTTTCTTTGTTGTGCATCTATTTCTCAGCATTCAGTTCTGTTTCCTCTAGGCTGGTATAAAACACACCTGTGTTACAGATGAAGCTCCATACCGTCTGTAATATACATTTTAAATCAAATTTTATCATTTGTTCTAACAAAGTAGAATACTGAGCTGGCAGAAGTGAATATCTGCACATCTGGAACTAAACACTTTAGGCAAGGAAAACATCTTTGGATACAAATCAAATTCACTAAAGCAAAGATGATCTTCCATTAGCTTGGCCCTTGCTAGTGACTAAACAAACCCAACTCAAAACAGCAGACTGTATTTTTCCCTTTTTGATCTGTGAACATATGCAAGTCATGGAAGGAAAAGATCTAACAGATAGGTCAAGAACTCTAGGTACACATCTAATTATATTTTCATTAACTACCATCCAGGATGGTTACTATAGTTTTGAACTTTAAAATGCTATTACCTGTTTATTTTAAGGCTGTTCCAGTGCAGGATCAGATAACTGCAGGAAGGGGGTAGTGCTTATGATTTAAGAGGTGAATGTATCATAAGTGCATCTGGCTTCATATATGTCTAACTACAGAAATGCTGAGCCTTTCTAGTTCATGAAATACAGTAACATGATATACAAATGTGGGGGGAGCACCAATTTTTCTTTAAATATTCATCAATTGAAGCCAAGCTTTCCTCCCCGTTAAGGCAAATCCAGCAGCCCTGCTATGGAGCACAGTCTACCAGCCATTCTTCCTCCTCCTGCCATCTGAACAGCACAGGTTTAGGCTATTTCTCTATTTTCTTTCCATCCCTACCGCAACTTCAACTTCAGTTGCTCTTCTACGCCAATTTATCACTCCTCAATTGTTTCCCGAAGGTTATTGGTACTAGACTCCCTGTGCCACAGACTGCATTAGAGTGCCAATTGCAGATTTCTGTGGTGTATATCTATGATTATCTCCCATTATGACTCTTAAGAACAAAGTTGTTCACATTTTCAGTACTGACTGAATGAGTTTTCACCTTACTTGTGCTTTCACTTCACCCAGAAAATTACCCATTTTATTATCACATTTCAAGAGATAATACGCAGCAGCGTTACTACCATTATACCAAAGAAGTAGTGGCACCTAGACCTTTGTTATGAATTACATGTTTCTACTGTATTTCAAAGATGTTCAAGAGGCTGCATGCTACAGAAAATAGTGTGAAAATAGGTATTTTATCAGAAACTTCAGGCCTACAATATTCAGGGAGAGAATGATGAGCTTTTTTCTCCTTACTAAAATGAGCCACAGTTTCCCCTTAAAACCATATGCTTTCAGCTGGCTGTGTAATTTCCAGACACAGGCTTACAGCTGCTGAACTAACTCAGAAGTTCTCAGCACTAACACCTACAGTAAGTAGCCAATTTAAGCAGGTGAAGAGAACTATTAGCTCCAGAATAATTATAGAATCATTTAGGTTGGAAAAGTCCTTTTAGATCATTGATTCCAACTGTTCACAGGTGACATTCTATTTGCTGACAATTAAGCTGCATTCTCTGCTAATACTGAAGTTGCACAACCTAAAATAAGGTGGCAAGTTCTTGAAACTCAGGGTCTTTGAATGAACACAATTAGTTTTACATCACAGCACTTGGTAGTCAAAGGCGTAAGAGCCCAGACTTCACCGAAATAGGTTAAATTGTTATCTCTAACAAAAAGCCTTGTGAGAAATACAAAGAAAAAGTTATTTTGGTAGAAATAAGTTCAGGTTTGCTAGAACTGAATCACTGGAGTCGTGCTATGTTAAGAAGAATTGGTTCTTCCTTCATTACACCATTTGATTTGCTCATATAAGTAAATTAACTTAATCATTCTATACAACATTATTGATATGTTCCTTCATAATGCTTAGAGTTAACGCTTGTTTACTCTCCCACTGTGACAAATTAGACCACCTACTCAGACACTGTATTTATTACTGAAGGAACACACATGGAGTGCTAAAAGCCTGTGATAATACAACTGCAATATTCAGTTGCCTTTCCAGGCAATAATCTTGATAGCTAAATAGTTTAGCTCCCCCTCATAAAACCAGAAGAAATATAGCAGTGATACAGTGAATCCTAAATGCTTAGCTGAAGAAAAATAATAAATGAGAATCTAGAATAGAATTTTCCTAAAGTATAACAGTACCACTGATCAGCACCACAATGAACTTATAGCGGACACTGTGTATTTCAAACACTCTTTATGTTCTGCTTTTTAGCAAAGGTGTTTGGAAAAAAAGTTAAAAATAAAGACCACATTGCTAAAAAGCTAACCCTGACCTTCAAGTTCAAAGAGCTTTTCATCCAGCAGAAGACACTCATAATGTGTGGCATGAGCCCACAAACGTGTCTAGGGAAAAAGCCAAGTCAGAGCCTCTGTTTCCATACGTGTTACTCAGAAATGTTTCCAGTGCCCTAAAAAGCTTATTTTTTTTTATTCAGTAAGTGGTTTAAAAATAGTTATTATTCAGTTTTTCCACGTATATTATCCTCTATTATTCAATTCCACTGTGCTGAAGTTGCTCAAATCCCTGATATCCTACTGAGGTGATCTGCACCCAAAATTTGATAGGAGTCCCGTCCATCTTCAGTTTAATGGATTTATACACAGGTTACTTCATTAAGAGACACAGCAGCCTTAGAGCTTAATAACACAAAGGAATTAATAAATACACATGTAAATATTCATCTGATTAAGTTCTTGTGCTATGACAAGCAAGCATGGATTGTATCAAAAGCACTGCTTAAAACAATTTTAGGCCAGTGTTTCAACTGCTGCATATCAGAGCTCTATCCAACATCAAACGAGTTGTGCAAATCAACACACCTGAAAATGCAGGTCTAACCCAGCCTTTAATAACATATCACAACAAAAAGATCTTCAGGAGACAAAACACTGCCTGTGGAAAAAGATAAAAAATGGAAATGCTCAGGAAAGGGGAAAAAACCCACCGCCACACAAAAGAAACTAATCTTATGCATATGGCTTGCTTTGATTCCACAACAAAGATAGATTTTACTAAAACTGCTCAGCATGAAAAACAACACCAATCCCATACAAATTCATCTGAGTATTTTTGAATGGACAGGACTTCAGATTCTGCCTGACAACAGTTGCTCAATTATGTGTTACTTTTATTACACACAAGACTTGGCAGCAGCAGAGAACGTATGTCTGGGACAATCCTCAAAAAATTTACTAACACTTCAAGATACACAGGCCAAGTTACAATATGGAGAGATCCTTAAAATACTTCATTTTGCATGTAATTATTCACTGATAACAGAGGGAGCAGAGTGAAGTTTCAGATTCGGTAATAGATTAAAACCGATTGCTTCTTCCGTACAAATTGTAAAACGAACATCTCAGTTGATGTCCTGCTGCCAAAAGGACGTTTCAACAACAACTGTGTTACCAGGAAAGTCTTACATCACTAAGCAATTTGTAGCTCTACACTGGAAGTATCATATGAAAACAAACATACAGCTTCCAAAACAACCTTAGCATACAACCATTTCTCAAGCAGCCGGAAAAATTAATTGGCATTAAGGCCCTTTTTTTTTTTTAACCATTTAATATTCACCACTCCAGTGTCAACCAAGTTCATCACAAAAGCCAACTTCTGTCCTGTGTTTGCCTGTGAGCACCAAACTATAATTAGATGCCCAAATGATGAATGATAGGCTGATACTTGTACTAGCTCTTGAAGCTTGACCAGTTCTTGAAACAGTGTAATATCCTGAAAGGATTTACCCATATTTCATATCAAATGCATTGAAAACACGCAAGGAAAAATCAAGGCACATTAAGTCAAGAGCAAAACTCAGTGTCAAAATCTGTTCCGATTTAAGAAACTGTTAGACAAAACAACATTTACATTTTATCCTGAAATCCTACATTGAGATTACCATACTGGTGACGAGCATTTTGAAACATCGAGAATCGTATCACAGCCAAACCACAAAAGATAATGACACAGACACATACTCCCACTCTTATAGAGCCTTCTGCTTCCAACAGCTTCACTGAGCTCGGTTAAAAAATAGCAATGGCAAAACAAGGAAAACAGAGTTCCAAAATAAGTGCAACAATAAATCTTAATATGCAATAGCCATGTTTTCACCTTCCCAAAGGCTGCTTAGTCAAAGCTCCTTTCAGAGCACAGTTTTGTAGCATCTCTGGAAACACCGACACCTCTGCAGGGAGGGTGCCGCTACCCCCGCATAGGAAGGGTTAGCGAGCTACAGAACTCGAGTGCATGGAAAGGGAGAGGAAACAGCCGAAGCACTACAGCACTCACATATTAATATAACTACAGGAGAGCTGCAAGCCGACAGCCACAGCTCCATTCTGCATTTAAGGGAGAAGGGAATGAGTGAAGAGGAAACAGAGAGGGGAAAAGTTTCCTCGTCTTTCCGTCAAGCAAATGTAAATTTGTTCATTAGCTCCTCAAGCTTTCAGGAACAGTTACATAAAAACATGTAAAATCAGTAATGCTTAGAATAGGATTCCTTCCACTTCAAAAGGCTGTGCCGGATAAACCCTGAGACACGCGAGAGATTGACGGGAGAGGCCAGCTCTCCCTCCTGGAGCACAGAGACTCCGGCCAGCTGAGACACAGGCTGGACCCACGCCTGTCGGCACCGGGCGGCTGGGGCTGCATTTCCCTGCCGTACACCAGCCCTGCACAGACGGGCAGAGGGGCTGCGGGGCTCTGGCATCTCTGATGCACACAGCCGGCAGCTGCGGGGTTTTACGTGCCATGAAATGGTGGATCTGACTATCAGGCACATTTTATGATAGGGAGAGATCGTGAGCCTCTGCAAACCAAAGCCGGGCAGGGATAGCAGGAGGCAGGCGGGGAGCGGGACCAGCAGCGGCAGGGCCTGGAGGACTGTCAAGCACAGCCGCCTCCCCCCGCCGGGCCGGGCGGCCCCAGCCCGGGCCCCCCCTCCGCCAGAGCGGTACTTACGTGAAAACAAAAAATAAAGTAGTCGAACCCACTAATAAGGCAGCTGCTGTGGAGACCGGGATGTATTTAGTAGGTTTAAACCTCTTTCCAGTGCTGCTGGGCATCCTGTAGTTTACACATCACTATGTAAATCCAACCCGAGAGGAGGGAGCCGGGAGGATGCGGGTCCCTCCGGCGCGGGGAGAGCGGGACCCGGGCGGCTGGGAGGGACGGGAGAGGGACGGGAGCAGCTGACCTCCAGCACAGGAAATCCCACCCACACCGCCCAGCCCACTCGGCTGATGTCAACCAGCCCCTTAAGGTAGCGCTGCGGGGAGACGGGAGTGGGGCGCGCAGCGAGCGCGGCCGGGCCGGCCGAGCCATCGCCGCTCGGGCCTCCCGCAGCGGGGCAGCCCCTGCGGACAGCGGGGTCCAGTTCTATCCTTTCTACAAGAACCCCCCC
>VWZW01006989.1:1924783-1941485 GCA_013397115.1 Edolisoma coerulescens
CCAAAAAAGAAAAATGGCAATGAACTGAGCTCCACAGGGCGCTGTGTGGGACGCTGAAGCTCCTGTAGCAGCTCCCTGTACAGCGGGGCTCTAGAGGGGGTTGCGGACACGGCAGCGCCGCAGCGGCCGCGGAGCGCGGCGGGGTCCGCGCAGGGAGCGGCTCCGAGCGGGGCCCTGCAGGACAGGGCGGGCTGCACACGAATCCTGCCTTGCTAGCTCAGGGAATAAACCCTGAGCTACTTCTCATTCTGCTACACCCAGAGTCACAGTATTAAGGGAAGTGCTGCATTCTGCCAAATTTAACTGATTCCAAGATCCATAACTGAGTGCAAGCTTAACTGAAATTACACTACAGTCTGTTCTTTTAAAAACTATCCATTAGCATCAGGAGGCAGACAGAAGAGGTAATTTAAGGTAACAACAGAAAGTTCACCGAATCGGCTTTCCCAAGAGCAGCGTGTGAATGGCTCCTCTGTTCGCACTCGGGGGCACCACCCGGCAGCTCGCCTCAGTCACAAGGAAACCCTCCGATGGGAAGAAGGGTTCAAGGCCGCTTGGAAGTTTAGAAATCAAGACCAGGAGCTGCATGCATCTTGCTCCCTCCCTCCTGCTTTCTTTCTCAGCTAATCCCCCTTTTGCAGCTGCCAACATGCAGATAAAGTAACCCCTGCCTAGCACAAAAGCCACATTTGCAGCATCTGCTGGGTGTTGTTAAAAGCAAGCTGGCCCTGGAAGGCATACACTGCAGTGCTGTTCTGAAAGGACATTCATCATTTCTCGTTTTAAGAGATTTGATTAGTTCCACAGTCCTAGAAGTCTTAAGAACAGAACAAGTAAAACCCAACCAAAAATCTGTAAGGGTCCTCAGCTTTGCAGTTTGCAAACACCCCCGCCCCCACCAACCACAAACCAAACAAAAAACCAAATTTTGAGCATCAGCTTTAACAAAAGCAAAGCCAGCAAGTTCCAGCCTGAGGACATATGGCTATGTGAAATCTCAGCTTTTGCTAACAACTGCCCTCCTTCAAAAAAAAAAAATCTTATCCAAAAGGGACTAAAGCCAGAAGGTAACTTAAAATGATCTCCAGACTTAGATTTTAAGGAATGGGGAAGGACAACATCTACTGAAAGTTAGTTATTTTTGAATGCTTGGGGGATTGAATGTTTCCCATGCTTCACTGCCCCTTGTCGTGCCAGCTTAAGAGAATTAATTATTCTCAAACCCCTTGTAACTAATCAAAAGGTCAACAGTTTTACACAGAACCAGGCTCTGCATACTAAGCTGAAAGGCTTCAGGTGCAGCTACATGAGCATGTTAAATCAGATCAAAGGCACACCTGGGAAGCAAATCTCTTCATCACCGTCACTTACCAGGTCTGAGGTGTATTGCTGAGTGGTCTCCAAGGAGCCAGCTGGGTCCCTTTTCAACAAAATTGGGCTGGAAGATCCATTTCAGGAGCACACCTAATGCTCTGGGCCACAAGTTAGTTTAGCACCACTTGACAAAAGCAGAGACTTCAGCACTTACATCATCTTCCTCCTTCCCACTCAAGCAACAGTCTCAGTGAAGAGTTTTAAATGCAAACAGAGCTCTGACTAATTTTCCAGTGATATTTTTATTTTAATCTGGAAAATGTTATCTTAAGCAGCATTATAGACTATTTATGAAGTTTGGTCAGCATCCTGTAGTGAATAGTATGAGAATTACTCAAATGCATTTCTTAGGTCTTGAAAAATGGTAACGAAGTTCTCTCCCAAGTAACAGTTGTATCTGCATTTTTAGCGTGGATCTGCAAGTTTCCTTTCTAGGTGAGCCATAGAAACATCCTGTCAAGTTTCTAGCATGAGCTTGTAAGCAATAGGCACAAGTTCATTTTAAGATACATATCTGGAGTTTGATGATTTATTTAAATTTCTTTATTTTTAAAGACAAAGCCTTTCTGGGACAGTAACATTCCTTCATGTGAATAGAGGAGTTATTCTTAAGGAGACTATGCCTCCTCTGCACCTCATTATTTTCAATTGTATTTTCCCCTAAGGACTCTTTCCTCTCTAGAAAGTCTGCTTCTCAAAGACAGCTTTGCAAGTCGGGAGGATTCAGCACTTCTGCTCATTCCACCCTTCAGAATGGTTTTCCCTTCATCACTCTGACACACTGATGCTGATCCAGTCTCACTGTATCTTTCACTGGGCCAATCTTTCAAGCCATTCCTGTTCTGAAAAGAGGCTCTCAGCAGCAAGCAGCTTCTGCTTTTTTTTTTAATATCCCAATCACACAACACTTCTCCAGAGGGAGACTAAAGATAACTGAGTTATCAGGACACAAAAAATTGTACCTTTCATGGCAACAAGAAGAGGTGCATCTCCAGACTGAACTGATCTTGAAGATCACCGTGGCAGCCTGGTTTGAGCTGCACAATCATCCTGTGGATCACGACACCCGTGCTGTGCAGCCATGCAGACCCAGCATTTCCAAGACGGCTGAGACATTCCATTTTACAAGGCTACAGTGTTATGCTGAATTGGGCTTTGGGATTACTTTTTTCTGGTGTACGTTGTAGATTACCTATCAGAAAGCAGTAATTTTCTGTAATTTTGTGTCCAACAGTTCCCACAGTTCACCTCGTTTCCTTCCCACTAACATTCCAGTTCTCAAGAACGCTGTTTTCAAGCCAGCACAAAGCACTGCTGAGTAACACTCAATCTTGTTATTACAAGCCAAGTGTATTTAAAGCAGTCAGATGACTTTACCTGTCAAACACTAAGGATGTCTGAGGAGGACTTGACTAAAGCAGAACAGGCATGTCTCAGAATTGCTCTCCTGGAACACCTTTATTTCAAGGACTGCAGTTTCTGGATTCACACTACCTTATGAGCGTGCCAGAAGATTTTGGCAGCACTGAGGTAAACAGCAATGGCAGCATGAGTTAGGGAAAGATTTAATGACAAAGAACAAACACAGCTACAAAGAACAATCTAAAAATAATCTGGCAGAGCATGGCTAGTAATTGCACGTCTTCTTGCAAGATTTTACTCTGAGGTTTTACTCCAAAGGAGGAAGGGCCAACCACAGAAACTGTGTTGGAGCCACATGGCAGGGTACCCCTCTCAGAGCTGGTAAGATGAAAGGAAACTCACAACAGAGCAAGAATCAAGAAAGCCTGAAAGCCATGCAATTTTCATATCAAGTCATGGCACTAATTTTAGCTGGAAATCTTAGCTATGCGATTAAGAAAATTATTTTATTTTGCACACTTGAAAGTACTGAAAATCCCTGGAATATTTTGTTGGTCACTTGCAAGTTAGCTCCTAGCTCATATTTGCTGTTGCCATTAAACAGTGACCACAATAAATAATTATACTTTTCTTACTGTATTTTCTTACTACAACAAATGTAGTTGCCAGCCCATGTAGTACTGGTGACCTGCAAACTGTTCAGGGTCACTGGGAGAACCCTCAAGGATTACCAATTCATTGTTTAGTAAAAGCTGTTTTTCCCCTCAAATTTACAGTGCTCAGAACAGAGACATCTGGATCATCTTGTGCTGCACAGTGCTGCCAAAAAGTCCAAGCAAGGGCCAGACAGTTCTAGGTACAAGCCAGGCCTAGTAAGTTACCCACTGGAACTTTAATATGACAATTTTCATTTAGTTGTTCATTTCTTACCAGATAAATCAAGAAATTATTGCCTAATAATGACTTTTCAGTAGCCTTAACAGATACACCACAAAATTTTCTAGATGATTCCAAGAGATATTTTTCATTTGATGGCATTTGCTCGGAACAGAACTGGTGTATTTCCCAACAGCAGTGATGGGGCATTTTATGGAATTTACTATTCCATTTGCTATGAGACTTTGGTAACTCTGCAGACTGATTCCTAAATGATCCCCACAAAAAACTACTTACATCAGAATGAGGTAGGCCTCCAGTTTTAAAGATTCACTAACGATCCTGTTTAAAACCATTAGTTAAGTGCAATTCTCCTCCTCTAGAATGAAATATCACTCTAAATGATGCTGCTGAAACTCTGCAAGCCAACAGTGTTCATAAACCAGCAAACAAGATGTTAAAACTGATAAGCATTACTTATATGAAGCAATGTTAACTTTAATTATACCTGTTAGAATAGTCTTGAGAAATATCCTCCAAACATACAAAATATTCAGTCATTTTAATGTCCAATCCATCTTTGTTGATGTTTACAATAGCCATAATTGCTTTTATGGAAAAACAGCATTAGAAAATGATGAACTTTAAACTATTTGAAATGAGGCCAGCCAGCACAACATGAATAGGCAAGAGCTCATGACACCATTAGCTTCTCTGTGAGGTCATAAGTAAATTGCACATCTTGATACCACAGTTCCTATCTACAATACAGTGAATCAGCTGATGTAAATTTGTAGAGTCAAGACTGATAAACAACGAGCTGGACTTCTCCAGCTTGAAAGTTGGAAAAACGTTTAAGACTGTAAAGTTGCAGTAGTCAGACACCTTCCACAAAAGAAGTTTGCTGTATGTAACATCTAATCCAGATTTGTGCCAGCACCTTCTTTGTCCTTAAAACATTACATTGGTGTAACAGAAAATACACTCCACAAACATTACCTGCACCATTAATACTTCATAAAAAACCGTTTCTACAAATGTGATTTATTTATGGATCTGATGTAGGTTGCATTTTCACTAGGAGACTATAGCAAACTAGTTTGACAAGTTTTCCAAATATGAACAGCTCTCAAGTCAGTGGTTGGTGTCTAATGTGACTTAAGTGGACAAAGATATTCCATATACAGTGGGCATAAATCTAATGCATAGCTGTAGATACTAACACTACTCAGCTCCTAAGTATTAGGAAGACTTTTGCTCCTGTGCTTATCAATTTTCACAGCCTCAAGATTTATTTCCATATTCTTACTTGCTCAAGCTGCTTACTTGAGAAGCACCTTGTTTTCACACCAACTAGAGTCTGAGAAATCACTTACATGTAGAATCCATTCTACAGCTGATTACTTCAAACTTTTCTTCATCAAGCAAAATAATTCTGGTCTGTTGCAGTTAAGTTTTCCTTAGCTCCTTACTCTGAAAATGATACATTGTCAAAGATTTAGTTAAGGTTGGTAAAAAACTGGTAATTCCTCTTCTTTCTATTTTGAAGAGTAATTCTAGCTAAATCTAATTAGGAAGACCTTTAAAACAGATCCTAAATACACCATCATAAAATAAAATAAAATCCTTTATACACACCTCACTTCACTGAACTAGTATGAGTTTACACATGACCTCAGCAATGTAAAAACACTTTGAAATTAGCTTGGCTAATCAAAATTAAGACATTGGCTTGCCATGGACACCTCAGAAAATACAGCTTGCTAGAAACAACCTGGGGCAGCCAGGACAGATGGGTGTCCTGGGAACAGGAGGGCAAAAATAAAGACAGCAATGGGAAGTTACCTGGAGAGGTTTAGGGTGATTTAAATAACCACCCACTGTTTAAGGGCTTGGCACTGAAAGCCAATGGCAATTTGTGCAGATCAAAAACCAGTAGGGCAGTTTATAAGGTAATCTCCACCATTGTCTCCATTTCTACACAAAGAGGTGCAATTTAGCATCACTAAGGTGTCAAGCTGAGTTTTCTGAACTCTGATTCGGAGTCTATTCTTTAGAGAAAAGTTTCTAGTAACATTAAAGTTTTTCACTGAATTATGTGAAGGAATGCACTGAGATGGAGCAGCACAAGGCCCAGCATTGCTCAGGGATGTCAGAGTTCTTTGTGAGCCACACAGAGCATCCACCAGAGGACACAACACTCAAAGTGGTAACAACACTTGGCAACAAAATCCGAAGAACTACTCAGACTCATATTTTTTCCCTTTACATACAGGTACTCCTTGAGCACATTGCATCAAAATTAAGATTTTACAACATTCTCCTATCTGCATGGCATTGAGAATTTTAATATTCTGAGTTTTTGGTATCACTGAGAACTTGTGTTTGATACAAGCTACCTTATTATACAGGGAAAAAAATGTGACATTTAGTGTTAAAACAACAAATTGGGAGTGGTTGCAATTTGTGAATGAGAGATTTAGTATCACTAATACAAACTTACTCCTGGAGGAAAAAAAACCCAACAGATTAGTGTAGTCTTCAAAATAATTGGCATGGGATCTAGAGATAACTATTTTGAATTAATTTCTATAATAAGTAGACTTCTTTAAGACCTGAACTACCTGTTAAGAAGATATTATTTTGATGCTTGTCAAAGTTAAACAATTTTTAAGTTGAATCCATCACTCAGGAGTCCTCAGCCATTCATCCATTCAGCATATACACACAAAACCATTAGTACCACCAAAGGCTGGGTCACTAAGCCTGGCTATATAGAATCTTTCTAAACCTGAAGCAAGCAGAAAATTTGTACAAATTGTTGACTTTAGCACCCAACAATTCTTTACTAACCCTAGTGTATTTTCCTTCTTTATCAAACATGGAATAAAACTTTTTAAAAATCTTCACTGGGCAGCCTACTTTACCTATAGGAAAGTTTAATCATTAGAATGACTTGCACAAAAAAAAAAAAGTCTTATTTCACTCAGATAATTTTAAAAATACTTACTGCTTTTTAATGTGTAGAACAGCTAAAGTGACCAGAACATTGACTGACCATCCTTTAGTTTAGAGGACTAAAACATTCTTCAGCCAAATGCTACCCAGAGGTATGATTTTACTGAGTGGTCTTAACTTTGCTCTTTGAGACTGCAGACTTGCAAGGATGGTTGCAATCCATGAACTGTAAACACAAATCAGTTAACCTAAAGGAATGGAAATGTCTTGAAGTCATTTAAGGATGCTGAAGTAAGAGGGGAAGAGAGGGTAACAACATTAAGCAGGAGTCATCAGTAACTAATACTAAGGCAAATTAAGTCATTCAGGTGCTGCCCCCCCTCTTCTGTACAATGTTTGACAGTGAAATGCAACTCACCCATTTTGCTGCCTTCATCACTTTGCCCCTGCAGACTAAAAACGCATACCCAGTAAGAGTTCTCAAAATAAAAAGCAAATCCTTTAAATGAAAATTTACGTTTATTTTGAAATTTTTAAGTAATTTCTAGCAATTTAGACACAGTTTGACATTATCAGATCATTTACAATGATTCATGGATAAAGATTTGGCTTTTACATTCAAATGTTAAATACTTCAAAATAGCCTTGTCTTGTTATTTCCAAACCAGAAACACTAAAGAGCATTTTATTTTGCCTTTCAACCATCTTTGTTAATTAACAGACTTTTGATATCTGCTGTAGTTGAAGGGGAACGTGCAAAACACCAAAAGAATTATTTTGTTTGAGTGAAGTGAGTACCTTAATTACAGTTCCAGATTTAAGACTTGTTCACTGTAGCATCAAAAGGCAGTGCTAAGAAGAAAGACGTGATTTTTTTTTTAAAAATATATTTTCCTCAGGTAGACTGCAGAACCTGACTGAGTTAAAGACTCTTTATGAAGACAAAAAGGTCTTGCTATCCCATGTTAACATCGTTCAGTCTTACAGTTTAGCCAGTTTTGTCCAGTTTTCATAATTACTTTGGAAACTATTATAAAACTTCATCTCTATCCTAACACAATCCTTGTATTAGTGTTTAACAACAAAATTCAATTTATCTATCAGACTTAATTGTGTTGACTTTATTGCTTACTATAGTTTATTTTCTTACTCTCTAGCACTAATTTGAAATTGGATAAACTAAAAACATTTGCAGGGAAGAGATTTGACCAATTTGCCCATTCTGGCAAGGAGGGTGTCCCTCAAGTGTGTGCACCATAATTAACTGTTCCAAAGTGAATTCCAGACTGCTGCTCTCCAAGAGGGACAGCCTCCTTACCAAGCATCTGAGAAGTTCAAAACTCCTCCAGCTTGTAGAAACAATATGAGCTCCAAAGCTTATACATTTTAGACCTATACATTCTTGAGACTACAAGAATATGCTGGCAAGGGGAATCTCACTGGAAGGTACTCAAACAGCTCAGATTCCTTTGCATACACCTGGGCATAACAGGCTGCTGCTGCTGCTGCCTTCAGTCAGCAAGCAGCACACCATGGAAGATCTGGGACAACAGCAGGAACTGGCTGCTGGAATCAAGCCTTTGTACTATTAACAAATTTGGGATGGGGGGGAAGCACAGATTTTGTTTTGTAAGAGGGAAATGCTTCTCAAATCTGACATAATACATTTTGTCCCCCACCTTAATTTTCACTGTCTGATGGATCATCAACAGTATGCCAGAAACGCTCTTATTGCCTGATTCCAGAAGTCTGCTGTGTTTCAAGAAGCACAGGCACATTCCCTGCTCAGGTACACATGGCAGCAGGTGTGAAAGGTCTGTTACATTACAGTTTAGAAGCCATACAAGAAACACAAATGCAATCCTAATCTCCCCTGCTGACAAAGTCTGTTAACCTACTTAATCCACAGGAATGATGATATGTAGCTCAATTAAACAAGTGTATTCATAAGCCTTTACAGTATACAGAAAACTCAGTTCTGTCCCCTGATGCTGTTTTCAAGTTTGTTTTATTCACTCTTTTGGATGACTATAAATAAGTGTTTCCACTATGGAAAAGAAAGTTAGCACAGTACATTTTCATGACTGGGGAATGAATTTTTCTGAAGACACCTTCCAAAGGGCAAAAGCTTAGAAAAAACAATGTGAATGTTGAATTCAGTTCCATATAAAGTCCCTTGTAAAAATTAAAAAAAATAACCAACCAAAAAAACCCAAAAAAAAGGAAAAGAAAAAAAGAAAAAAGTAAGGGAAAAACTGCAAGGCCCAGGATGATTTTATTGCTTTTCTTCAGTTTTTTCCTTGGTCTCTTTCTTCTCAGATTCTCTGCTTTCTTCCTTTACAGAAAGCTCTTCTAGTTTTTCAGCAACTTTATCAGCACTATCATTTTTGTCTGTGCCTGCTAAAAGATTGGTTAGGAAAAGTGTTACATACAGGCAGTAATGAATTTTCCTGTTAGAAAGAGTAAAGACAGAGGGTGAGGAGGGTAGGGAGAGACAGCTGGTATTGGACAAAAATAAAGATATTCTTCACTGACCACTGGAGTGACTCATTCCATTTCTTTTCCTCTGGTAATTACTTCAGATGTCAGAATTCAAGAGACACCACTCGTATACGTTAATCACTACATGAGGGCTTAATCACAGGGACTGAGCAGTGTGTAACATCTGGCCAGCTGTGCTGCTACCAATAAAGTATCCTGACAAGTCCTTAGCTTCTTGTCATCTTAACCAAAAAAAGCAAAGTCAAGTTCCCCACTTTGAAATTGGGGAATAGGAATCCTTAAGACTAGAAAACTCCAATCTAAGTATCTTGAAGAACGTTGACTGCAGACCACTGGTAGTCTGTTCTTAAGAAAGATGGAAATCTGTATTATATTTACATGGTGAGATACCTTGTTACACAGGCAATTCTAAAGGGAGGAGCAATAATCTATTAGAGACTTGTGAACAACTTCATACACATTAACAACTATAAAAACCGTTAAATATTATACTTGCGTGATTATACATTTGGGAAATTTGGCAAAGGGACCTGGAAGGAAGGAAGAGCACTGTGGCTGCAGTGTTCACAGTTCATTTGTGTACTATAAGCCATAAATACTTCCTTGGTAACCTTTCCAAAGCAGCCATGTCCCAACAGCAACTGTAACAGCCTTCTACAGGGAAGAAGGCCATCGTCACTCCTGTGAGCTCTTACTCTCGCAGACAGAAAAGCACCTGAACTGAAGGCTGCAGTTCAGCACAGAGTGAGTCTGCTGGAACACGACACTCCGGGGTACTGTAACCACCCACACAGCTCAGAAATGTGGCACCGAGTCACACTGAGACTACCTTACCTTTCTTTGCTTTCTTGCCTACTTCGTTCCTGCATTCTTCAAATTTTGCCTTGAATTTCTGTGCATCTGTTTCAGTAAAGATAAAATTTTTTTTCATTACTTTTACTGCTTCACGACATTGAATACTTCTAATCTTGAAGAAAGATACCCCAGGAGCTTTGTGTAAACAAAATTTGTAGGGACTTATGAAGTAATCTAGTAAATCATACAAGATGCAAAATTCTTCAATCACATCTTTGTGCAAAAGCAATTTATCTTCTTCAGCAAGTTTACTAAAGCAGCTTATTTTGCAAAATATTCAAAATGTAATGCCAGCAGGAACTGTTTTGTAGTTATTGCAACTCCCAGCTGTCTGTAGCCTAAAGGAATAGGAATATGATGTCAGAGACTGCTAATACAACTATCTGTATGCATAAGGCTGAAGATTAGCTTTGAACTGCTATCCTTGCCAGCTATGTTATAGCCCAAGAGTTTTCCACAACCTGACCATAACTGGGGTTGTTAGCATCAGCAAAGGAAGATAATGCCTGTTGCACCAGTACAGCATTCAGACTCTGTACCCAAGGGCTACTCCTCACTACAAGAGCTGACAATGCACAATCTTCATTACATTCTGGTCTAAGCCACCACTCGATTCAACAACCATTGCAAGCAGCTGATCAAATTCCAGTGATGTTTCTACACAAGTAATACAAGCAACAAGAGACTGGACAAGGAGCTTCCTGACAGCAGAATGACCAAGGTGGTACTAGCCTGGTATCCCAGGCTGGTCTGGCTGACCACAGGAGGTCACTGTTGCCCCACAGGAATTCTGAAGGCACTTTGTAACTGGTCCAGGAAGTGTTTGTATCGATTCCTTTTCAAGCATCTCAAACAGGAGAGACACCTGAAGGACAAACTTATGTCTGTTCACCTGTCATCTGCTTAGTCAGTACTGCAAAGGGCAAACGGGAAGAAAGGACTACTCCTTCAAGGCAGAATATTCAATAGGCTGAACAGCCTCTACCAGAAGGAGGGAAAGACTTCTCAGAGATGAGCAAATAGTTACCCTTTAATTTCCTACTTGATCATGAAGCAAGCACTAAGCAGGTGGACCAGAAAGGTTTGTTTGGCTAAACAATATGACATTGGAGACTTAAGGCAAAGGAAAAAGGCAAGATATACTAATTTCTTTCCTGATGTAGTCAAATCCATCACGTTTTAAAACATACAACCACTTTATGATCCATCTAGTATGTAGGGAGAAAAGGAGGCTAACACACTAAATGTGTGTAGCAAACTGTAAAGCAAGAAATGCAACACTTTTTCATTTTGCTTCTTTAAAAAAAAAAAACCCAAACCAACAACAAAACAAAACAACATAAACCCCCTCTGCCCAATAAACACTTCTTTGATTTAATCCTAGCTGATCCATTACTAGAGTTACTGTTCTGGTACTCAGTGTAGTCACTCCAGAAAAACCCACCAACTAGTATGATGGGTCTGACTAGCACTTTTAACTGAGGGTTCCATTTAATCCAAACAAAGAAGATACTACATACTTCATTAAAAAAAAAAAACAACCCAGATTTTCTGCTAATGCAGACAGACCAGAAATATCAGGTCAGGATTTCCTTGTTTCTAATGCAAAAATCTAATCTTGACTACAGTTGAGCACCTGAATTAAATGAAAGTAAGCTACATCTGAGTCTCTTAACTGCCTTTAGTTTTATTCTAAATGGCATTGCACTTACATGAAATGGCTTAGGTTAAAAAAGGGCCCAGGGCAGAAACTGAACAAACATTACTGCAGACCTAATTACTACACTGTTTGTCAACAGATATGGTTAAGTGCTTCACAGACTTCTCTCGGATAAAAAACTAATTAGCTAACACTACCATGCAGGGGTGAGATACAACACGTCTCCAACAATGGTTTAGAGCAGTGTTCAGACAAGCAGGGTAACAAAACAGTTTACAATCAGTGTAAGTTCAGTGCCAGTCCACTCACTCTCTGCGTTTAGAAATCGGATTGCCAGAAGTTCGGGCTTGGGGCTTTCATCTGCAAAGTCAGCATGTGTGTTCCAGACCCATGCCCTGTCGCTCCCAGCGTTAGGCTTCAGCTCCATTAAGGGTGTGACTGAAAGGAAAGCATTAAAAGATGTACAGAGCACAATAGTAAATGTTTTCCACACCAGCCTCCATAAATCTCAGTGACAACGGGCTGCGATGGTTACGTAAAGCACTTGACACAGAATTACTTTGGGATAAATACAAGACAATGCTGCCCATATATATTTTTCCTTACACTGTCAAATAAAATGCTGCAAGACCATTACTGTGTGAGAGGATGCTGGATTCACTACTGTTAGGAAAAAGAGTTGGATTCAATTTTTGTTCAAAACAGATGATTGTGATACTAAGAATCACTGAGCACAGTCTGAAGTGCAGGCAAATGATTTAGGAGGAAAAGGCATCCAGAGAGACAAGCAACACTTATTCTTCTTTCACACACCAAAACTACTACCAAAATTAATTTAAAAAAGCACCTGCAATTAGTCATCAGGTTAATTATCTCTCTACAGTTTAAAACTGTACTACAAGATATTACAGAATTCTGCAGAGCTGCAAAGTGTACACAGTGTATTTTCAATCTGTTTGCTCCCTTCCAGTAAATGGGGCCCCTTCCCTCCGAGACACTACAATTACCTCACCTGACTGACTGGAGAAGTTGAAATGTTACTTCTCACAGTACCTTAAGACTTTGTACATTACAGACATGCAAAGTATAAGCAGGGCTTTTTTTCTGGGTCCTATCTAGTTCAGGAGAAATCTGAAGAGTCTACTCCCTTCCCTGCATTTTTAAAATCTAGAGATCAAAATACATTTTGCTCCATTTAATGCTTTGCAAAAATGAAGAGAGTCCTTTTGTCTGACTGTGAGTCAGCATAAATTCAATAAACAAATCTATATGGAGAGCAGCTTTTCCATGAAAAAAAACCCTAAACAACTTTTGACATGAATACTACAAATTCATCAGTTCTGTTTTGCATATGTGCAACATTTATTTCCCTAAACAGAAGGTTTATTCCTGCTGGTTGCTGACTACACTGCTTTCATATTTGCCATGTCAATTACTAAACACCCATGTCCTCTGAACAGTTTGATTTCTGAAGGGATCTACCCAAGAAAACAAGCATTATTGAGGTTTGCATGAAGCTACTTCTTATTTCAAGTTATCTAAACGTAGTTTAACTCCACAGAATACTATATACTCCTCATATAAAAATCTGAGTATCACCAAAGCAAGCCACATATCACCATAGTAGTCTGCTTGTTGCAAGTTGTGCTGACTTTCAAGTCTGTCTTGCTCTTTCATGGGTTTTTTTATTCAAAGAGGCTTCTTTTCTGAATGAGTCAGCCCAATATAACACGTTCATTTCAGTTTATTTCACAAGCAGAGAAAGGCAGACTCAGATTAGCTTAGCACCTCAGTCTCTGTTTTCTGGTGGTTAAGGGATTGGTTCTAGCAATTCAAATATTTAGTTTCAAGTAGTAAATTATTACATCATGTTTTTTCTCACTCTTTTACAAAAGCAAGCCAGCATACATTAAATTCTTATTCCAAACAGTATTACGGCCTACATGTTCTACACCCTATTAATCATTAAAATAAGCCACACACACTGGAAGCAATCACATAATGCCTGTCTCACAGCTAAATTTTAAAGTGAATTTAGTTAGTCTTAAGAGCACTATCAGACTCTAAAGGAAAAAACCTTCAGCTTCCTTCCATTAATAAAAATAACCCCTCATGGTTTTTGATACCTGAAGCCTTGTATGACAAGCAGGAGGCAACCATACTGAATTTCTACAAGCTTATTTTTTCAAACAAGAATAAGTACAGCAATGGATAACATACTGTAATGGTTTGCACAGATTTTTAGGGTTTTATCCCTCCGCATGAGGAGGCGAATTGTTCCCTTCTCCTTGTGTTTGAGGAGTTTCACATCACCAGTTCCTCGTTCTTTCCATTCAGGAAGATCATTCTCAGATGCAAACCGGAAGAGCTTTGCTCGCCTTGGAGAACAAAAAATTTAATTAACCTCCATGTATTAAAACATTTATTAAAACACCACACCTGATGGAACAGCACAGTTCTTTTTAGAAGGCACACACAAGAAGAAAACAATTCCTTTTATAAGACTCCCTGTTCAACTTCAATATACACATTTAGAAACTGATATGATAAATTAAAATCTAATAAGAAAATATTAGGAATTATGTAATAACTGTACTAAAATTCTGGACACTCTTAGGGGATGATAAACATATTTGGTGTAGGCAACCTTTTAAATTCAGGTAGCTAATTAACAGGTTTTGCTATAGCCAGAGTTCACCATACTACCTGTCAGAAATTGACCATCACTTTAGTTATTACCAGAATCTGTATAAGGAGAACTCAAATCTCTCTTCCAGATGAGCAATACCATTCTGTGATTAAGTAAAACCAGAATTTTTTAAACCTATTTAAAGCAAGCACATCAGGGATCAAATTCAGAACACTTCTTAAGCCTTTAGGCTACATTTTTCTTCAGGAAGATCAAGCTATCCTGATCTGACAGTAAGCATAATCTAAGGATAAACTATGTTAAAGACAACAGACAGGAACTGCCCCAGATGCCCCAATACTGTACAGCAGCTGTTGCTTTTATTATTTCAGTACCTTGTACATCAGCCTTTACCCAGGGATGCATGGCAGCAACACCATAGACATCTCATTTCTTTCCTCCCAAGACACTTGTTTCATATTCTGTGATCACAATTTCAATAATTATTACCTAAGTTGTTGTTTTCTTTTATGCTAAACAATGCTAAAGCCAGATTTGTACTATCAGCTCCCTTCTGTGTTCCAGACTTCACTTTCTTGGGGCAATATCAATCACCCCCCACTCAATCTCTGCCATCACAGTCAGACCAACCAAGTTAGATTACCCCTTCCTACAGAGGTTGCTACAAGTTATGCAGCTCCTTATAAACACCGTCAAGTTTAAGCCTAATGAACATTCAAATAGAGAGAAATATTCTACTTACATCTTAAAGAGTTCTTCCTCATCCTCTTCCAGGGTTTTTATTTCTTGCTCTGGAAGGGAAACTATGGGCTCAAACTGAGGATCGTGGTTAGAATCATCTGCATTTTCAGTAGAAGTATCGTGCTCCTCATGTGCTTCCTGAGGAGAAAAAAAAGAAAACACAAACTTGCTATGGACCCAAACCCTGAAGTACTCATATCTGTGTTTAAAACATTTATGACTTTTCAGCAACTAGATCTTAGTGACTGAAATACCCCATAACAGTAAGGAAATATCATTATACCTGAAAACAAAGGACTTCCAAGTCAACATACAGTTGCACTAAGAAACAAAAAGGTGCTCGTGCAGTGCTTGGTGTTTTAATCCTACAACTCATGAATTGTGCAGAGGCTTGGCCTTGGAGCAATAGCTCTTGGTTATGGAAAAATAATTTCTTCAACAAATTTTCCTATGCAGTGTGTTTTATGTTACTAAAGCCCTACTATTTCTTAGTGCCTAATGACCCATTGTTAATGGGAAAATTAGAAAAAAACCCACACAACATCAAAGCAACCACCTAACCCAGCTTAAGGGACACATTGCATCCCAAGTTCATCATTGTCTTATGTATTAGAATCACCCACAGTCAAAGATATTTTGAGACAGAGCTGTAACACTCATGAAATAATCTAGGTTTCTTGCTTTAAGACTCCTCAAGGAACTTTAGGTTACAGGTACATGGCCAAAATAATACTTCCTATTTAAGTTCTTTAAGAATCTGTCAGAGCATTCATTAAGCTTGAGAATGGTTTTTACTACGTGACTAGTAGGTAAATGATAAACATCTCTAGTACTTCATACATATGGACTGCACTCAGCACACAAGCCTAGGAGGGAGATTCATATGCAAGTTTAACAAAGCCACAAAACAACTATCTCAGGTCAAGGGAACTGATTTGGGTTTGGGTTTTTTTGTTGCTGCCTGAGTATCAGAAAGGAAAAACAGTCTACACATCGAAGACATTTAAATAATATTTTTACTTTACAAATGGAAGAGTCCACTCTTACAGGCTCTATTCACAGTGTCCTTTACAGAGCAGGTATACACCACTTGTGCATAAAGCAACTGAAATAAAGCAGTCTATTTTTGCTGCATAGTAAACAAAAGAAAAAAGAAGGGGCGAGGGAAAATTAGGTAAAAAATGTTGCAAAATAAAATCTAGTAGTATCAACAACGTCACGCAAGCTATCGCCAGTTTTATGTCCCCAGTGTTCCAACATGTAGAAAAAAAAAGGAGAAAAGCCGTTACGTCACATCTGTTTCCGAAAAACAGGAAAAGAAATGTTAGCTAAACTTCTATACATTGTATCCTCCTGTGCAAGTAGCACATCCCGCCTGGTAACTCATCATGCGTTCTGCGCCTGAGCAATTAATTACACAGACCATGAGAAATGCACAATTCACAGCAGCCACATGCGAGAACGTGGATCCCGTTATCACGGTCCGATCCCGCCCTGCCGCGATCTAAAGCACGTGGGGAACTGCTGTGGCACGAGGGTCCGGCCAGCGGGGCCGGGGGAGGGGCGGAAAGAGGGAGGAGAAGAAGGGAGGGAAACGGGGAGAAGGACCAGTCGAAAGATCCCGGGGCGCTCGGGCTCCCTCATGCCAGGGCACGGCCGAGGGGGATGGAGGGGCCGGCCCGAGGAGCCACACGTGTCCGGAGCGGCCGCACACCCCCGGCCCC
>VWZW01006989.1:1941578-2005520 GCA_013397115.1 Edolisoma coerulescens
CACCGCCCGCCCCGGCCCCGTCACACCGATCCCCCCACGGGCCCCCGGAACCGGCCCCGGTACCGGCCCTGCCACCGACCCCCGGTACCGACCGCCGGCGCGGCCCCTCCCGCCCCCCGAGAAGCGTTTTTGTTGTCCCGTTTCCCAGGCGCTTTTCCCATCACCCCCCGCGCCATGGCGGCGACCGCCCGCGTCCCGGCTCAAGATGGCGCCTGCGTGAGGGAAGGGGTGATGTGTGAGCTGCTGGTTTTAGTATGTTTAAGGGCCGCAGGTGCTCCCGGGCGCGAGGAGCGGCAGCGCTGAGGGGCAGCGCTTAAAAAACAACCAGATCGTTCCTCTGCCGTCATTCTCCTCGCAGCGGCCCGTCCGTGAGGCTACGGCCCCGCCCCGGGAGGTGCGCGGGGTGGCTGAGGGGCTGGCGGGACTATGGCGGAGGAACGCGAGCGCTGCGACCCCGACCGCGAAACGGTTCCTGTGGCGGAGGCTGGAGATGGGGCTGAGCCGGACAGCCAGGCCGGGGAAGACCCCGCGGAGAGCCCCGACGTGTACAGATACATTAAGGGAGACTTGTTCACCTCCGAGATCTACAAAGTAGAGATACAGAACCTGCCCAAATACATTGGGTTTAATGATGTGAAAAAGTTCCTTGCCAAGTACGGGCTCAATCCTCACAAGATAAAACTCTTCGGGAAGCAGACGTTCGCCTTCGTGACGTTCAAGAGCGAGGAGGAGCGGGACAAGGCCATGCGGGTGCTGCACGGCGCGCTCTGGAAGAGCCGCCACCTCAGCGTGCGCCTGGCCAAGCCCAAAGCCGACCCCATCGCCAAGAAAAGGAAGCAAGAAGAGGATTCGGAGCAGGGAGAGGCGAAGCGTCCGGCTCCGTCCGGAGAGGAGCCTCTGAGCAAGCGGATCGCGGATGTGGTGACCCCGCTGTGGAACGTGCCCTATGAGGAGCAGCTGGCCCAGAAGAAGCAGGAGTGCGAGCAAGTGCTGCAGAAGCTGACAAAGTAATTCCTGTTTGTAACGTAATGTGTACAAGACTTGGCCTTATGATGGGCTATAGCTAAATTCACGCCAATTGACAAACCAAACCTCTAAACTGAAGTGAGTTAGAGGTAGGTCAAAACTTGGATCCCCAATCAAAGTAATTACAAGATAATCTGCGATGCTACAGCCTAAAAGCTGTTCCATCTGACAAAACTTGCTACTGATGTTCTTGGTCACCTTCAAAAGATTGCTTAATGAAGGGGAATTGTGTCGCTGTCGCACCGAGGACGGGTAGAGAAACGACACAGAGTCCAGGCTCAGGGATAAATGGAAGCTATTTAATTTTTCCAAAGGCTTTTATATGTTAGTTCGCAGAAGTGTGTTAAATGGCATAAGGTAATTGGTCTTTTGGCCATCCATCCGTTGAGGGGATTGGCCAAATTCTAAGACACTCATTTCTAAATATTTTCTAGTTAGAACTATAACAATACTGCAAAAACAACTTGCAGGTGCGAGAAGTTTACAAAGCTGTAACATTGTTTTAAATAATTTGCATGGGAAAGACAGAGCTCTCACAAAATGCTGCAGAGAGCTGAAGAAATTCCCTGCTGAAGCTTTTTCAGCATCCATAGAATTGGTTTTAAAGTCTGTTGTTCCATAAGTAGAAGGATGTTTGTGCCCTTAAAAAAATGGCATTGTCACATGGTGTAAGACAGAATCAATCTGTAGAGGTGGCAAATTACTACTAGGATTTTTTTCTTTTAAAATCCCCTCAAAATTTTATGCCTGGTCTTTGGAGATCAAAGTATCACTTCTGTCTCTTGCCTTGGATAAAACTGGCATTCTTTATCATGCATGGGTACATTGATAAATCCAGTACATAACCATTATAACTACATTTAACCCTTATTTTTTCAGGTCACAGCTCTTACAAAGTTGGAGAGGGTTTGCTTGTTAAAAAATTCTGGAAGAAACACTCTTCCGTGTGATAATCTGATTCTTTTTTGTGCCCTATACAAAAAAGGAGTCTTGTGCAACTCTTGACCTCAATTTTTCTAAATGTGTGCTTTACACTTTTTGTTTCTGATTTGGGCAGGGAAATAGGAAATAACAACAGAGCTTTATTACCCTGGTTGTTCCTGCAGAAGCAGAAGTTTAATAAATTATGTTGCCCAGTGGAGGGAGTGAAAGCATCACCCTTACAGGTAACGTAATCTCAGGTAAAGTGTGGAACAGGGTTAATGAGCTGAGGGTTATGTTCATTATTTGGTCTTGAGAGACAGTGGACAAACTGAGTATTTGACTTCATCTTGTAATAAATGATGAATTTTAGATGTTGTTGCCTTTCGTGTAAATACTGCGTGGAAATATTTGCAGGAAACAGAAAAATTGATAACTGGATATTCTAACTTTAAAATGAATATGCTGCCCTTGCAAGCCTGTGTTGTAAGCTAATATATTCCTCAACAGAGGCAATATTTTGCTTTTTAAATAACAAGATTTACTAATACTTTTTTATTATTACTGTTAGTTCACACACATCAGAATCCATGAGTATCTTCTATATGAGCTAAATGTCCTGTGTCCATTTTCAAATGCATTTAACCACATGAGATTTGTTTCAGGAGAAACTTGGCATGTACAGATAAATGCTGTGTAAATATCTTACATAACTTTATTTTAAATCTAGACTGAATATCGCAACAAATGTGAGTTCTTGATTGGGATTGGTGTAAATCAAGAAGACAAAACTGTGGGTTGTCGTCTTGGCAAATATAAGGGTGGTACATGTGCTGTAGTGGAGCCATTTGATACTATTCACATTCCTGCTATTGCCAAAAAAGTAGTAAAAGCTTTCCAAGACTACATAAGGTGAGCATAAGTAAAATGAGTTATCCATAAAGGTTTTGATATCTTAATCAAAAGTATTTATAAATTTAATTAGTGTTTGTTCAGAGCTTTAAGATCTAAGATATACCAGTCTCAAATTTTAGCAATTCTTTGTTTCCACCTTGTGCCTGGATCATGGGGTGTTTCTCCCTTGCTCCTGCTCAGCTGCTCAGAGATGGGGGGACAGGTACCAACTGAACACAGCTTTGTTGTAAACAATTGGATGTGTAAGTCTACAGGAAAAAGTCTGTGTTACTCAGGAGCTTCTTCCACTAACTGTAAACAGAAAAACTCACTAACTGTACTCAGAAAAACACAGAAAAACACTTCTGAAAGGAGGAATTGAATAACCAAGGTCCATTGCTTCCTTGGATGAGGAGAAGAATCATCCTACAGCAAGGAATAAACCAAAAGTTGCATATTTAAGCAAGAGTACTTTTTTAGAAAAAGGGATGCTTTCATTAAAAAGCAGTTAAATCCTCAAAAATGGGAACCTCAGAAGAATCATGAAGATGGAGGACTTGAACTTGGTATGAAGCAGAGAAGCTAATGAAAGCATTATGAAAAGTTATGTCATTCTCTGAATGCAGTGAGAAGCTGCCTCTTGCCTCTCTGTAATTTTGCATGGGTTAAAACGGGTAAGAGGATTGTGAGAAGGAGGGACAGATTATTTACAAGGTCACATAGTGACCTTCTTTTGATTCAATAAACTGTTTAATGTTACACCAAAAATAATTCTCTAAGTAACCGAGCTTCTGCAAATTACAGGTCAACTCCTTACTCCGTGTACAGCCCCGAAACCTACGAAGGCCACTGGAAGCAGCTCACGGTCCGGACCAGCCGCAACGGCCACATCATGGCAATCGCTTATTTCAATCCTCAGGTATTCCACGGGATGTGTAATGTGCAGCCCAGACTCACAGCTTTAGAACTGCTTAAATTTGATTTTGTGAATCGTGCATGCAAAAGAGAAATAGAAGAATTACTTGGGGTAGTTTACCTTGCATCACCAGTCTGATTCTATTCAGACTAATCTGATACATGGAAATGAACAAGGCATACACTAAATCTTGAATATCTTGAATATCAATAAATATCTTGAAATCACTAAAATGATTATTTTCCCTTTTTTCAAATGAAACCTGTAGAAATTGAGTAAAGAAGAGCTAGCTGACCTGAAAATCTCTCTGGCAAAATACTTCACAGAAGGGATGGGAAAGAGCAGTGGTGTTACTTCCCTGTACTTCGTGGAGGAAGGACAGAGGTGAGGGCATTGACTCTGCTTTGGCAGATTTTGGTGGTGGCTGGGATTTTGGTGTTTGTAAAAAAGCAGTTAGCACTTTCATGGCCTCGCTTTGTCTACTTCTATGAAGTAGCAGCAGTATTACTAATTTGTTGAAGTTACTCACCTTTTCCACAAGAGACCCCTGAAATTTCCCATTCTGTGGATAAAGTCAGCTAAGAGTTTCAGTGGGTGAACCCACTGGCCACTGCTGGCTGTAGAACTGTTTACTGCAGTAGATGAATGTTTATTACTATCAAGTAACTTCTGCTTTTCTTCCCTCTTGATGTGAATTTTTCAATCTCCCCGTCCTCCATAGAGCACAAGGCTCACACCATCTTCATCTAGAGATGGTGAAGGTCCTTGCACTCTGAGACATTAATGGCCAAGGAGAGTCTCTGAGAGCAGCTGATAGATGTTACTGATTAGGATGTAGCACTACAATTTTATGATGACTACAGCTTTGGTAAAGATTGTAACAAACACGATGGTCTTCTTTTTTTGGTTTTGTTTCCCCCTCTCTATTTTGTCTCCCCGTTCCTCCCCTACCCCCAGGAAATCTCCCAATCTAGAAGACTTGCCTTTGGAGCATGTGGCTGGTGATAAGTACATATATGAAGAACTCCTTGGCCTAAAATTTAGAATTTCTCCTCATGCATTTTTTCAAGTAAGGATGATGTAAAGCTGCTCATTTAACTGGATTTGCATGAATGCTCTTGAGCTTGACTAATGCTGTGGAACAAGATGTTACTTACCTAGAGATTTAACCTTTTATATATTTGGTGTGATTAAATACCAGTAAGTATTATGTTTGGCTGTAAAAGCAGTGAATGTAAGCTTGATGGGAGCACATTGAAGACAATTTTTTCTATTTACTAGCTCATTATAATTTTCCTCCTGTTTTATGGCAGCCTTTTGTAACACTAAACATGCAATAATACAGTTCAGGAGTTTTGTATTACTAATTTTTGTTTGCTTTCCCAAAACTTGTTTCTGCCCTTCCAACACTTTAAAATGTGTTTTTAACTTATAATGATTTGTTTTTTAGAAACAAGAAAACATGCTTTACTAAGACTCATTAAAACATATTTACTATTTATGAAGAAGTAGATCTATTGGAAACTTAATTTCCCAGGTGAACACGCAAGCTGCAGAAGTTTTGTACACTGCCATCGGGGAGTGGGCACAACTGAGCCAAGAGAGCACTGTGCTGGATGTCTGTTGTGGGACAGGAACCATTGGGATTTCTTTAGCAAAGGTTGGCAATTTCTCTTCTGGATAGAAGCTACTTTTTACCTCTTTGTAACTGTGGCTACAAGGAAAGAAAATACCTAATGTATGTGAAACGCAACAGATTGTATCTTAATTTTTAAAATTAATTTGTAATTGAACTGCCTGCAGCTGCTTTACCACATCATTACAAAAGCTCACCCTTGTGTTGAGCAGCCTAGGTAGGAGTCAAAGCCCCTGCTAATTGCTGATGCTGCTGATGAAAAATAGTTAAATTCACATATACATATCACAGAGGGATCTTTTTCCTTTGATTCTACAGAGAGTGAAGAAGGTAATTGGAATTGAGCTCTGCCAAGAAGCTGTGCAGGATGCCAAAGCAAATGCCCAGATTAATGGTGAGTTAAGCTGAAATGCTAAGGCCTTTGTTTGTTAAGGAATAGTTGTACAGCCAGTTGTTCTGTACCTTATCTAAGCAGCCTGGAATTACATGTTGTTGATAGTGATCTTGTCCAGTTTAAACACTTAATCGTTCTTGAAAACAAATACCTTGTTAACCTATGAGGTCAATTTTCCAGTTGAACAGCTTTTTTTTAAATTGAAAAGTAAAACATTTATTTCAGGGTAAAAATGAGATGAAACCACAGCTACCCCTCCTAAAGAAAACATTAACAGAGCTGGTGGTTGTGGGCTTTTGCTTTAGTCCAGATAAAGGAAGATGCTCAAATTACTGTTCTTTAAATGATCTGAAGTTAACAGTGATTGTTTAAATTACACTGATTTCAGGGTAGACTAAACAATTTGTAGTTTCTGAGGCATCAGAACTTAATATCCAAGGTGAAGAGCAGAAAGCTACTTTGACTAGACAAGTACTCTCATAACATCTTTTCTTTTTCTTATAGGACTGAATAATATTGAATTTTATTGTGGGAAGGCAGAAGATATTGTTCCTTCCCTAATGAACGTTTTAGCTCCTCAGAACCTGATCACAATTGTTGACCCGCCGCGAGCAGGGCTGCGTAAGTTCACCAGTTAGGGTTTAAGTCTGTTCTCTTGCTGGCTGTTGGGTGGGAAACTGAAGAAAACACCACTGGGATAAATTAAGTGGAGGCTTCAGGTATAGCTTGAAGCAATGTTACAGCAGTTTTTTTCCTGCTGGAGTTATAACCTGGCATTTGTCTGAGAGGCTCTTGCTGCACGCAGAACCAGTAAACAGCTAGTGTGGTTTTGATCATCTAGATTCCAAGGTAATTCTTGCCCTTAGAAGAGCTGAACATCTGAAGAAGCTCATCTATGTCTCCTGCAATCCCAGAGCTGCGATGAATAACTTTGTGGAGTGAGTATTTCTTGCATTCAGTTGATTTACTAAATGTAGTAAGAAGAAAAAGATGTGTTTTTTGAGGAGGGAGGACCATTGCTGGATTTTTATTTGTAAGCCATGTTCCTTGAGGCTTACCTTTCACCAGAAACAGCTGGGAGCTGCTGCAGCTGGCTTGGAATGGTATTGCCCAGTACACCAGTTATAATGGGAATATCAGGGGTAGTGAATAACCCCATCATGGAATTGAGGCTTGGGGAAGAAAAACCCTCTGAGAATAGCAGTGATGAGCAGTGTACTAGAATATTAATACAGTTCTTCCTGCCCTTCTTTCCCATCAAGCCTGTGCCGGGCCCCTTCCAACAGGGTGAAAGGAGCCTCCTTCCGCCCGGTGCGAGCCATGGCTGTGGATCTGTTCCCTCAGACCAGGCACTGTGAGTTACTGATCTGCTTTGAGAGGGTGGAGTACGCCAACGGCAGCGCTGCGGCAGCAGCGCCCGCTGCCACTGAGAGCACAGCAGCAGCCTGTGGCTCCGAGGGCACGGATGGCATCAGCCCAGCGGCCAGGGAGGGGAGCCAGGCAGCTGCTGGCCATGGGGAGACTGCAGTCCAAGAGAGGGAGTCACCTTAACTCCTGAGAGACTTTGCAGAAACTACTTTTGTTTATTAACTGCATCAGTAACATCACTTCTGTAACATCCAGGTAATAAATCTCTCTATAACAGAGCACTTGCAAGGTTTCCAGATTATTTCATCATACTAATTTGAATGAAATTTCATTATCATAGAAGCCCAGAAGGGTTTGTGTTGGAAGGGACCTTAAGGATCACCTCACAACCACCCCTCTGCCAGGGGTAGGGACACCTTCCACTCGATGAGGTTGCTCAGACTCCCATCCAGCCTGGTCTTGAACATTTCCCGGGTCAGGATATTACATACAATTAGGCCAAATCCTGCTTTTCTCTTCGTGCCTAGATAAATATAGAGAGAGACACACCCAAGTCCCAGAGTAGGTCATCTTGTTACAGGGACCTACCTGGAGCTGTCAGTATTTCATCCAGCTCTGCCCCCCTGTCAAATGTGCCACGTTTTTTCAGTAAGCAAGTAAAGATGTAGCAACCTTAACCCTTCCATAAATCATTTACTTGCTAAATCTTCACTAGGAAGTAACAAACTCAGTCTAATAAAAATGCTACGCTTTACACAGTTGAAGTCAGTCTTATTCTCAGACTGTAGCATCACTGACAAGACAATAAAGGCTTTAAGTTTCCTACACCATGCTACTAAACCCGAGGTGACTTTGCTCGAGCCAGGCCCTCACCACTGAAAACTGAAAGCCAGAAATGAACTGTACAGACACTGGCACCTTACGCTGCACTGCCAGTGCATCTACTGGGGGTGAAGTCAAACGTGGCTGAGACTCCCACCCTTGCACAAGGTGCTCTCCAGTCACGACTCCCACTGCAGCCAGACACTCAGCAGCTACCAGTGATCCATGCTACAGAACAGACAGCAACACTGTTAGAAGGAATGACCATCTTAAATCTCAACTTACTGAATGTACTTCTAATATACATTTAATATGGCCTAACAACAACAAAAAACTTCTACTACAGCCCACAGTTGTGCTGATACCCCACCTTTCCAGGTACCTAAACCAGCACTTTGGGCTGTAACATTTCCAACCTTGACAACATTTAAGTAAAAATACAAATCCCAATTAAAAAAAAAAGGAACTTAATTTCATTCCAAGTGTTTAACCATGTAAACATTCAATTCCTCACAGAAAAAGTGATTGAGTATTTCCATAACCAATGAGCCTGCACTGATCTAATTTCTCTTTAAAAATACCTACAGGACTTGAGGAATAAGAGTTCCTTTCTCTAGATATGCTTAAGCTATCGTAATACTGATCACACTGGCACATTTTATAATATCAAACTTTATTGCTCGAAACTAATTGTCTGAAAAATACACATGTCGTACTCAAAGACCGAACACAGAGGATTACATGATTGTGCAGAAAAAAAGCAAGCAGAGGCTCAGTGAAAATGAGGCTTTATAGTTGTACCAATTTAGCACTGGCACCAAGCAACTGCACCCAACACAACTCAAACAGCAGCCATTGTTACCTGCTGGGGCAATAAGGATGAACTTCTTGTTTTCCCGCTTTCTCAGATACACTTTGAAATACTGTCATTGATAATTTTATTTGGTTAATAACAGCATGGCTTCTTGCATTTCACATTTCTTCCCATGGAAAGTTAGGAGGCTATCACTTCCTGAATTTCACTCCAGAACCAAAGTACAGTTAAGGGAATTAGTAAGATAATCATGATGCTTTTAAATACTTGGACGTTACAAATATATTTGTATAAAGCCTAACAGCATCACAGGAGAATGGAAGTTTACATACAACAGTTAAGTTTATGCATAATAGTCTTTCCAAACTTCTGAGTACCCAACTAATTCATCAGTTTTGTCTAATAAATATGGTAAAAAAAGCTGATGACTGGTGTTTCAATAGGTAGCATCTGACTAGTCACCGGAAGTCACAGTAAGTTTTCCGTCAGTACCATGAAGATTTGAATGCACACGAATTTAATCCTTAAAGTCAATATACCACACTTTTGTCGAGAAGCACATAATATGCAAAGCAAAAACTGTCTAATCCCCAAAGGATGGAACAGTTCTTAAAAATACACTCCATCCCTATAAAAATACCCATCTTCCCCTGGATATAGAAGGAGTAACAAGTATCAGTGACAAAAGCAGCAGTTTTATGCATTCATACAATCAGATCTAAACCTTTACAGCCGATTACCTAGAAAACACACAAGAGTTACAAGACAAGTTTAGGATACATCTTGAATCACACTGTAAGTGTTCATGCAGAAGCTGAAGTTAATGCAATGATCTATCCTCTATCACAGCAGCTCGTGCTTATGTGCAAATGCAAGACTGTTACACTCCAAACAATAGTAAACATTAAAACACAAGAATACTTCACAATGACATAAACAGCAGTTACGTTGTTTGTTCCAGCAGTTATTGCGCTATTTTCTGGACATCTCTCCAGTTAAAGGCTGCAGCAAGGTCTAATACCATCTTTTTTTGTTTGTTTTTGTTTAGAATGCATAATATACGTTCTAGGCTTTGGTTCACAATGAAATCTCTGGATGTTTTAATTAAGGGCAATGGTCACCTTGTGATTCTGATAGTGGCAGACTGAGGTAATACAGCAATCCTCTTAAAATTAATGAAAACAAATTGGTAAGTGAGGCATCTATGGATATTCTGCAGGTGACCTGCAAATGCATTGACATTCTGATTTCAGAAAAATAAAAAGATCTACAAGGGTGATTTGTCTTTTACAGTGCCATCCAAGTACAGATTTTTCTGCTGAAAACACAAGCTGAAATAAAACCTATCTAAGAGTAATACATTTAGGCATAGGAGATAAAAGCCCTGTCTTTATGAAAACAAACAGAAAAGTCCCAATAAAAACAACAAAAAGAGACAAACAGCAATCACTGCTTGTCACTACTGCACCAATATTATATACCCTTCAAAAGATGGAGATTTATTAAAGCTATACAAAAAAAAGCAGAGGCAGTGTTTTTTTGTGGTTTTTTTTTTTTTTTTTTTAGACAGGCCACTTCTTTAAATAATAGTTTATATACCGTCTTCCAACTACCCGTATCCTGTTGTAACAGGATTACAACTCATGGAACTAAAAAGCTAAATATAATAATAAAAAATGGGTGGATTCATATTTACGGAGACCTCCAAGCGTATCATTTAAACACAGAAACAGGTAAGACTCCATGACTCCTCCTGTTTAACCTCAAACATTATATGCAACACATTAGAGAATATTAGTTTGAAATATAAATTAAAATCCACATATTTCCAAAGTAAAGTGTAATGTTAAAAGGAGGTCGTACAATACTGATGCCAACATTTTTAAAATCCAGTAGGCACTAAATTCAATATCCTGCAGCACTCTCTATGTAACATGGTAAATTAAAAAACAAAACCACATCAAAATCAGAATAAAACCAAAATAAAACCAAAAAAAAACCCTCAAGTCCCCAGTTCCCTGTCAACGTAAGTACCAGGAGCTGCAGCAGGAGTAGAGAACTGACCTTTTATTCCCAACAGGAGCAGGAGTGTAAAAACAGAGCAGTGCAGCTCCTGGATAAAGCACTGCAGCCCTGCCACCAGCTTGGTTTTCGCTCTCTTCTTAAAGACCAAACCAAAAAATGGTTGCAAGAGAAGACTTAACTGCAGTCACCCAGTGAACCCTGTTTGAAGAACAAAACCCACAAAGCAGTGCTTTCACACAGCCAGACCATTTCTTCTGTGCTTGGCTTAATAAAGCCTCAGATGACACAGTGAGTACTGCCTGTTTGCCAGGATTGTATTTTAGAGTAGTTGCATATTTGTGATTTTCTTATTTATAACAGGTTATGGTCTCATTCTACTTATTACTCTATGTCATATTCCAAATCTACATTCTAATTTTCATTGCAGAAGTTACACGCTTTCTTTAAAAACTAAAAATGTAATTAAAAAAGTAAAACCAAAAACTTCTTAAAAAAACCCAAATTGCTGCAGTCAGACTTAAGGGTTGTGTTGATTTTTTTTCTAAATTCTTTGCTTTTATGGTGCAACTTAATTAAGACTTAACTGAACAAGTCAGATGCAATCTGACACCAAACAAATGAGAAATTGTTTTATTGCTGGGAAAAGGGAGTGGAAAGTCATTGGCAAAATATTTTCAGACTATCAACCATCATCAGCTGCATTTTGGCTCCAAGCTTTGAAAACAGCCTTTCAAATTACAGTTTTTATTTTAGTCATATAAGTGGGGCCATATTTTCCCTGTTCAACTGATCTGTAAACTAACACAGGCTCTTTTCATTTAAAATAAACCCCAGTAATTTTGAATCTCCAACCTGTTACTCTTAACACTACCAGGTATTCTTGTTTAAGTAGTAACAAAATCTGCATCTTGTAATCTCAAATAACTAAGCCTGGCAGGAGACAAGAAACAAAAAGAAACAGCGTTACTGGCCTAATCCTATGGCATTAGAAACATTGCTCATCACTTTCCTGTATTTGTCACCAAAGTGTCTCATCAGTGCATATTATTATGTGCTGAAATGCAACAAAACTTTTCACAAAAATAGTTTTAGGCATGTTCATACAAGAAGATGTACATATATTTCTTTTATATATACATATATATGAATGTGTATATATATAATATCAGCTTCAACCTGTACATAGATATTCTGAATTTCATACTTAAAATACATCCATTTCAAACAACATGGATGGCTTTCCAGGAGAAAGTGCTTGATTGGTTTTATCCTGTGTGAACATGCCTGTCCTCTGTGCATTTGCCCCAGTAGAGATCTTTATGATCAATTCTTTAAACGTACATATCTCAGAGGTATTAAACAAGGAAAAAGAAAACCCAAAGAAAAAGAAACTAGGAAAAAGTAATATTGCCCTGATGATGCAAAAAGAACAATGCATAACTGAAGCAGCTTGGATTTTAAAAGTTATCTTGCATTCTGCAGCAAACAATTTTTAAATAATTGTTGAAAATCTAGTTCCTCCATTTGTGTTATTGCTCCCCACTTGCACATTTTCTCATTACACATCAACAGTACAGAGAGGTTCACTGCCAGGCTGAGCCGATTCCACTACTGTCATCTTGGGTTTCTTTCTGGTTTCCTCCTAAAAAATACAAAACAACCCCCACCACACAGTCATAAAGAGAAGACAATCCTAAACCAGTTAAAATTCTGAACAATTTTAGCCAAACTTGTGTGAATTGTTGCAAGAGGCTTACTGGGGCTAACGTTAAAAATAAATGTACAGAAGTAGGTACAATCAAATTACAAGCCAGTTTAAAAGAGGGGATGAAAATCTCCCCAGAAGTAGACCCCAATCAAATGCTGAAGAGGTCTCTTTACTTAAAACACTGCGTAAAATAAGCAAAAAAAATCTGATCATTGGTACAGGTGACCCATAACATTCATGCTGCTGTTTGTAAATACATAAGAACAAATACTCACTCTTTCCTGTGCCAGTTTTTTCATTTCTTCCTGTAACTTATTCAGGATGTGCAGATTTGGCTTGTTCTTTTTGGCATACTGCTGAAGTTCTATGACACTTCTATCAGAGGTTTCCTATTCAATAGAATCATAAGCAAAAACTGATCAACTTTTTTTATGAAAAAAAATTAATGTACATGGAGCAAAGTTTAGTCTGTAGTACTTTGGTAGTTTAGTCTGTAGTTAGTTGTACTCCCTTAAGTAGGAACATCTATTTCCATGAGTTAGCTAAATAGGTTCTTTAATTTTGACCTGGAAGATGCAAGATTAACACAATTATTACTGTCAATGAAATCCAGGCACCTTAAAGTTTTGTTGTAACTAAATTTACAAATCCAGATAAATCCAAAAGCAAACCCCCGTCACAGGGGAGGTTATACTCAAACAAAAGCATGCTCACCTGTTTAACCAGCTTGCTATTCTCCCTGCCATACATTCGCAAGAGAGAGCCCCAGTTTTTCACATGTGGATGCAGTAGCTGAAGGATTTTCTGAGAAGCCAATTGCTTCCCCACTCTTTTATTTTTGCCTGTAAGAATAACCATGGAAGTGTGTCAATACCAGCACACTGTGTAATGAGACAGCCACAAATATTCACTTATGTTAGTCAAAACTGAGATAGCAGAGAAGAGCAGGATAAGCACGTAACAGGCTTGGTGGCTGAACAAGCACCCTCGGAATGGACAGCAAAGGAGAACAGGAAGAGAGGAAGAGGAGATTGAGAGGTCACACCAATTGTTGTACTTACACCAGCCTCGCACTGTGTGCTTGCCACAAGTCATGACATATTCGCTCTTCTGATTTTTCCCAGGAATCACTTCAAACTTTATGGATGTATCACCCATTCCGTGGTTTCTTAAGCACAAACACAATCAAGATCACATACTAAGTAAAACTACAAACAAGTGAAGTCGTTGCAGTTATCATATTGGACAGTCATGGCAATGAAATTAGATATATTAATAATAAATGTCAATACATTAATTAACAAAGATTTTTTTTTTTGATCAGTAACTTGAGTCAAACGAAAAAGCAACCCCGTATGAAAGAAAACAAAATACATTTGTCCAGCAACTACATCCTGATCTCCAAAGAGGCATAAACAGCAAATATGAATTAAAGAGGACTCTGCATTAACCAGGTCAGTCCCCACCACGTCTCTCCCAGGCCCAGGGAGCGCAGCAGCTCAGGCAGGGTCACTGACAAACACCAGCAACAAGCCAACAGCGTGTCCTGAGCCAGCACCTCACACCACACAGGGGTCCTCACACTGCAGCCTCACCTTTTAAGGCACTCATGGAGAATCTGATATGGAGACAAGAGTCCAGCTTTACTGGTGAGTTCATATACCCGTGAGTCCTCAATACTGATATGGTTAAAATACTGCAAAGGAATTGAAAAGGGTTATTGTGCTTTGTGCAAAGAAAGCCCTAATAATGTCCTTAACCCTAATTTCTCCTTTACTACATTAAACACAAGTTCTGTTGCTGTGTGCTTAATACTTTAAAAAGTGTTTTAAAATCCATAGTGGATGGAAAACAACAGTATTAGAACTGTCACACCTAATCATACATTTGCAGACAGAAATTTTAACTCCAATCTTACATTATTCAATATGTACATAAAAACGACAATCTTACAATTCTTTATCATAATTTCTCCCTTCAGGACAAGGTTATTTTATTTCACTAATTATGAAACTCTATTTATCAAAATGCTGTGGTTTAATAAAAGAAAACAGAACAGCTACTGGCACATTTGGTATTTTATTTTAAAAGAACAGAAGAAAATTGTCTGCATTTCCTTAATGACCATTTCAGTAGTGCATGGCATACAATACACTTCTAAGTTAAAGCAAGGGTACAAACAACTCATTCTGTATATTACCTCATTTTAGAAAACATTCCTTTCAGGCTGATCACTGATTTTTCCTTTACTCCTTACTGATGGTATCACTGATCAATGAGCTATTTCATTCTCCCAGAACCTGAGAATATGGCACAACTCTCCTCTTACAGAAATTTTTCCTCTGATTTTCTCAAATGTCACTGCCTAAACTATGAGATTTCACTATGTGGTAATGAAAACATCTCAGAAGCCTGAGCACTTTTACTTCCTACTTGATGTCCTAAGATGATCACACAAAACCAAACATCATCTAGCTCTGAACCTTTTCTGGCATCAACAGAGGATTCTGGAAGGCAGAGCAGTACAGGCAGTCTGGTACCTTGGAACATCTCAGGTCTTCGGTAAGTGACCTGATGTGTCAATAAAGACACAAGTTCTCTGAATCAGAGCAAATTTTCTGATCTATTCCGATAGAAAAAAAAAAAAAGTATTTTCTTTGCCGGAAGTCTTGTTCTAATTGAAGGATTTATATTTCCATTTGACTGAGAAAACAATCTTATTAATTTTGAGTAACATTTCTGATACTAAATGTACAATGTTTTAAAAACAAACTCAAATGACACCAGCCAGGAAGTATGAGCTCAGTACCTCAAGTTCTTGACTGTCTTTGGGCTTCTCCTCAGAGGTCTGTTTAACAAAGTCGGGAATAAGGATTTCCAGTGTAGCTCGAGCTGCAGAAAGTGATTAAACATCTTGATTAGGTTTATTTTAAACAAAAACATCTCCTCTAGAAATTGACAGGTATTTTCTTCTGGTAAGAAATTTATTCACTTACACTTTTTCAAGGGAAAAAAAGTTCTACTTGTTCAACCTGATAACTGAAGTCTCATAACTAATTAAAATAAGAAGAAACTACTTTTTACAAGTGCCTACGAAAGAAAAAATATTCCAGTCTCATTTTAGAAGTGACATAGAGCCTTTAAGACCTAAAATTAAAGGGTTTTTATCACCCCCTAGTTCTTACAGCCAAACCCTTGTACTGTATCACTTTGGCCCTCAGAACCCCAGAATGGTACAACAAGCAAACAGATCAACAATTCAGCAGTTGGTACTGAGAAAGAAAAAAACATTACCAGCTTTATTCTTGGCAAGTTTTTTGCTGCTGGCAGTTCCTGCCCCATAAGTTACTCCATCAATAATCACTGAGGCTCCAAAAGGTTCACTTGGGTTCTCTGGAAATGGAGGAGGAAAGAAAAGAAAGCTTTTCGGAACTCCCAATGTACATGAAATATCACCACTATCAATATTTGTTTTCTTCATTTCAACATGAAGAGGAATGAAAATGGTTTATTCTTCATGAAGACTGACAGAATTTTCCATTAACAGACTTGCCACCATATACGTCATTCTCCCAAACAAAGAACTTACAAATTTCAAGAGATCACTGGTAATCTGCCAGAATTCAAATATTAATTCCAAAGTTTTTGCATCATGGTGTGAACACAAGAGCTACACATTTTGATATTGGAAATTCAGTTGTATTATGTAATGCATACACAGGAATAGCATAATTCTGAATGATTATAAGATACCCTCAAAAAAACCCCCAAACAGCAAAACCAAGAATTAATGGAACATACATTATACCACTTAAGGGAAAAAAAACCCCAGTATTAACTTGATTCCAGTTATATTTTCCATATATGGAACATTTTTGGATTCTTGATTAAGCATCAAAACCAGGATATAGTTGTTTGAGAAAACAGACTTACCACATTCAAAGAAATTGTAAACAGGGCGAACCTTCAGGACTCGTTGCATATATTCATGCAAGATGCAAACTTCAGACTTCCCATTGGGATTAATGACAAACTCTGCAAAAATGACAGAAACAAGGGAAGAAGCTAATTAGTTCCAGTCTTTGAAAGATAATTTCTGTTACAAATAAATCAATACTGAGCAACACTCAGCAGTAACAAGAGCTGAACATAGTCGTTACTTACCAGGACCGTAACCTTAAATAAAAATATTTTTATTTAGAAATTGGTCTCTACAATAGGAAATATATGTTGATAGTATTTTTCCTTTACTATGTAATGTATGATAGGTCAAAGAACACAGAACACTGGATCAGGAATAAAGTGGACTTATTACAGGACTTTTTTTTAGTCTCAGACAAGCTTAGAACTACAATTAGTTTTCAATAAAGACTATTTGACCTCCAGGTAGATCAGCTAACCTTTCTTTATGGGTGCATCCTGCACAGACAGGGTGATGAGTTTCTGGTTGGCCGGCAGGATGGGCCGCTCGGACTCCGCCTGCTTCCGCTTCATCTCCCGGTTGAACTGGCGGCGCTCGGCCCAGGTCCGGAATTTCTTTACAGTCACTTGTTCGAAGTCAAAACGCTTTTCAAGATAGCGCCTAAAATCTTCCAGATCTGAGAAACACAATCAAGTTACTCTCTCTGCTCTACCACTGAACAAGCATTAAGTTCTCTACTTCCACTGTTTTAAACATGCTATAATTATTTTCTTAGACTAGGAGCATAAGGTTAAGATGCTGTTTTGGACTTACAGAAGTAATTACAAGTTTTCCTACTATAGGATCAAATGCAAAACATTTGTGCGAACCAGAAAACAAAATTTAAAAACCACCATTTTATTCTGTCACCTGATGATTTTACTAATCCCTAATCAGCATTAATACCCAATGCAATTTGCAACAGAAGACGAGTAATTGTTCTGCTTCAACACCTAAGCACCTTCCCTTTACCTGAAGCAAGGGACACAGTGAGTACAGTAGTTATGCTTTCAGCCTCAGTTCCCTGAAGCCAAACCCAACTGTTGCTGCCTATTTATTACGCAGTGTACCATGAAACACTGTACAGTGATGCTCCATGGACTCCTTGAGTATCTGCAGCCTCCATGCAGAATTTAACACATTAAATTCACATACAGAGGACTAAAGATTTCCCCTTGTAGTACAGCTGCTTCTCCTTTATAGGATATTCTGCAGATATAATCAGCAAAAATAAAGAGTAGCATCCACAGATGTAAACAAACAAAAGCAAGCTGCTGGTATTGTTTCCTTCCACAAGGAATTCCAAATGCAGAAATGCAAGTCATGCTTATACTTGATCACTCAGTATCTTTTTCAGTAATACAGAACAGATCCTATTTAAAGAGAGAGATAGACAGGTGAACTTCATGTAGAAAAATAAGTGCTTACTGACTTTAATTTTGCTGCTACATATTGATGATTTGGGGGTTTTTTTACATCTTTTGGCATGGTTTTTGGACTGGACACAACACATGTAATGACAATGACGAGCTTTATGTCTGAGCACTACAAAGACAAATGTAGCCTATGATCCACACCAATGTTCTGAGCAGCAGAAATTTACATGGATGGGACTTTCAGGTATGCAGATGTGGTAAGTAACACGTGAGCTTCCTCTCAAAGCTCCTCTCCGTTGGGTGGTGATTTTGGCATGATGTCTCTAGACAACTTTTTGTGTAAGGGCTATCAGATTTGCATAAATAAAGTAATGAAGCATATCACCCCTTATTATGAGTGCAATTATATTGGTATGACTTAGTCTGCTAGACTTGTGCAAATACAGAAATATAGTTTAACTGCATCATTTATCTTAAGAGATCATCCTGACAACAGATACAACTCAGCCAATACAGAGAGTGCATAGAAAAGCCTGTTTGTCTTCACACAAACAAGTCACACAAACACATGTGACAACGGCAAATGTACACACTGACATAACTGATTCTTAAACTGAGATAAAGTCTATAGGACTAAACTACCAAAATATTCACTTTTTTTGTAAAACTTTTACATGTGTACTCTGAGAGCTTCAGGAAAGATTACAATTCAGTAGCCAAGTCTGGAATAAAACTTCCCAAATGCCATTACCCCAACTCAAGTCAAGAAAAGACTCCACTTCCCATACATACCTACAGATTCATCTTTACATACTTCAACTTTGGCCTTAACTTGTCCCAAAGCTCCTTGTGCTGCATCTCCCCCAGAGGGGTCTTTGTCATCTAAAGGCCCAGAATCAGCAGCAGTGGAATCTGGTTCTTCTGTTTGGCAGTCCAGTTCTGAGGATTTATCTAGGTGCTTTACAGGTGATACTTCCCCATTTGGGGTTATGTCATTGTTTTGTTCCCTTTCCTCATTTTCCTTCATTTTTTTGTAATGAAAGCAGGGAATGCTACTAAGGGGAGGATCATGTTTCTGCAAATATAAAATAATACAGAAGGTTTCAGTATCTCAAGGTCACCAAAAGCAAAACTCAAACCCAAAAGATGCAACCAAGATGGAAGCTACTTTTATTCAGTCTAGGCTCAAGCTCCTCTTGGGTCAGCAAATTCATTCTACTCAAGAGCTGAGCAGGGCCACTCCTGCGGGATCCTCACACTGTGTAACACTGCTACAAACTGGCTGGTTTAGATCCACAGTACAACCTGCTCAGCTATTTACTACATGCTTTCATTAAATCCATCGAGCTTCCCTGGGGCATAAGCCCATGGCATTAAATCCAGTTTCTGCAGATTCCTTGGGTTCATGAATGTCATATCCTTACTTCTGCAAACGTGGATCACAAGCCACAGCTCAAATTAGTCTATAGTTACAAATACATGACCCCATATATATTTCATGGTGCAAAAACCCCCCGATTTTGCAGCCATACTAGAAAAGTGAAGGCACCAAACAAGATCATCTCATTCACTTTAACTGCCCAAATGGAAAAACAAAGCATCTAAGAAAATCGTATCAGATTTTCAGAAACAAAAGAGCTGATTTTCCAAGGATCTTAATTCTAACACTGGAAACAAGCCTGCCAAAGTAGAAAAATATCCAACTGCTTGCAGGAACACATCTAATTTCTTAAACTTAGTAAGTATTTAAGTAATTGACAGCTCTCACCCTTATGCTTCCTGTTCCCAAAAAATAAGGTCTAGACCAGGTAACAACTCTAGATTCTCTGTGCAGATATACAGGAATGCCCGAGTTATGGAATGTCATGATCCATCCATCTGGCAAAGGCTCTGTAGGAGGGCGGCCACGACCTTTAAAGCAAATAACGGCTTTAAACTTGGATAGACTGCTTAGAAGAACAGAAATAAAAGCCAGGCTTTTATTTATTGTTTTTTCTGTCCCAAAGAATAAAATGGCACTGAAACAAGATTAAAAATGTTTTGTAGAGAGATGTTGTTTTAATAACAAGGTATATGCTTCTAACCCAGACTAAATCCTGCAAAATTACAGATTCCACGACGTTCTCAACTAAAGACAATAGTAGCAGTAGTTTTTATATAGACTGATTTGTTTGTTTTATCATCTAATTCTCTTTTCTTTCTCGTCTTTTTGTACTTACCACAATCACCAGTATTTACTGGAAAAACTCATACTTCCTTCAGGAACAACTTCTTTTTTCATTAAAAATTTTTCACTTGACACTCAGGAATAAATTTGCATCGAGACACCTCCAGATTCACAGACCCAAACAGCCAGAAAAGAGCTTATCTCTAAGCCAAGGTCTCATGTCTCTCTAAATCACAGATCAGAGACCATTCATCTTTGCTGGAAGCTTCCTGGCAATCTCTGTTACTATACAATTTTGGAGCAAAAAGTTATTTGTTTTTTTATTTCAGAATATAGTAGAGCTGTAAAATACTCCTCTAGTATGTGTTTAAATTTTAATTCTAATTCAGAATATTTTCAGTTACATTCTTCTGGACGGGTTTGTGTTCTCAGCTCTTCTTTATTAGTAGTTTCTAACATTAACACAATGAAATTGGAGAAATGTAAGCCACTGACTTTTCTAGTTGTTATTTTTAACCTAGATCGCACGCATAGAGACCTCACACGTGGCAATTTCAACAGCAGAAGTTATGTAACTGAAGCAGGAAAAAGGCCAGAATGACCAGAGACAAAAACCCCAGATCACCCTTGTTCACCCCACCACTGAGGTAACATTCTTCATTATTTTTCACAAATCCAGGCACTAAAATATATTCTTATTACATACAACAGATCAAAAGCAAAAGTCAACTTCACTGTTTAAGAACGTGAAAAATCATATTCCGCGGTAAGAAGCCTCCCAACAATAAAATTCTCCAACACATTAACAATTTCACACAAATTGCTATCCCACACTTTGCTTGTTGATATACTTTCGTCCTACAGGTACAAGCCATACACAGGATCTGCAGTTATTAAATGCACATTAACTTACTCTTCAGTACAGTTTTAATTTTGGTCATCATTGGCTGCACACTTGTCTCTCCATCAGACTGGTGATCACTTTCACCACCGTATTTCTCATTATCTAGTCTCCTTGTTTTGGGTGCTCGAAGACCCTCTTCCAGCAGAGCATCCACATCATTATCAAAGTCATCCTGAAAGAGACTTCATCAGACACTATCCTTCTGGGTCTACCAACCTCCCTTTTCCCTTGCAAAGAGAAAGCAGACATTTTTGATATGTACTTCCATACAGAGAAACTAGAAATTTCCAATGATTCCAGTAAAAAAACTGAAAAATAAGAAAATAAGTCTGTGAGAACTAGAATCTGCATGATAAAATGAACTGCAATTGTGTGAGAAGACTTTTAAATGCTGTTTTCACAGAAAACTATGCAAGCTGAAGTTTGACTACAATAGTTCACAAAAGTTCTCAGCCAAAGCTCTGTCTCCAAAAATTCTGTGGTTTTGACTCATGTACTGCACACTTCTAGAAGAAATTGTTTCTTTGCATATTTTTTTCTAGCCACTTGGAAACCTCTTACCCAGCAAAGACCTGTGGATTTACTTACCTCATATGAGAAATTCAAGGTTTCTTCATCCACTTTATCTCTTTGAACGATTGCTTTAGATGTGAACCCTCCTCCTTCTTCATCTATTTCCATCAAATTGTCGGTAAAGTCTTCTAGCTCATCCAGAACTGCAAATTCCACTCTCTTTTCCTGATCAATATCATTTTCATCATCCTTCTTGTCATCACTTTCACCCCCTAGCCCTACAGCTTTACCATTACTACCACCGAAAGGACAAACATGCAAATCCCCATTGACATTATTAACACCAAACTCTGTATCTGCCTTATAATCCTGCTCAACTCCAGTGTACAGAACTTTCCTATCTTTGCTTTTGCAGCTTTCTGTAAAGCTAACACTAATCTTCACGTCCTTCAGTAACTTAAGATCTGGGGTGAACTTTCGAACTGACGGTGCGTGACGAGCAGTTCTCGGGCTTTGGTCACTACTCTTGGGGTCTATGATAAGACGACTTTTGTAGCAGGCAGATCCCTTTGTGAGCAGCTGTGTTCTGCAGAGACTGTGCGTGTCCCCAGCAGGGGTATCTGACTGTCCATCACCACCAGAGCCAACGTCCATTACCTCTGCGTCACTGGACGTTTGCAGGGGAGGTGGTGGAGGCTGTTCGTTGGGCGGCAGAGGTGGGGGACAAGTGTGATTCTCCACATTCATTTCTCTTGCAGGTTCTTTAGGGAGGGGTGGTACATTTTCATAGCTCTCCATTTTTAAAACTACTGTTTTAAAGAAAACAATGCTTTAATAAATGTTTATCTCTATATTCCTAACATGCATAAGTCCATCAGGATTGGTTTATCATGTTCTATTCAATATGCAACACTGATGATTCAGTTAAGCTGACTACATTGTTCTTTTCATTAATGTAGACAGCTTTCAGAATCACTGTCTCAATTATTGGAAATCACAATGCATTCAGCTTAAATAGCTGAAGACTAAGAGTGCATCTTCACTGGACAAGCTGGTCTCCTTTTCTTCTTTCAACCTACAAGAGGAAACAAACAAACAAAAAAAATTTGTCACAGGAAAAAAATGGAAACAGTATCCCAGGCAGAAAGAAAACATGTCACTCCTTCCAGCATAAATTTCAAGTAGAAGAGCGACCCAGTGAGAAAAGCAGGGTACCCAGATACCACCTTGAATGAGGCTGAAACTAGAGTAGTTTTACCTCTTGCACTGTACACCAGCAGAAGAATTTGCTAACACAGTTGCCTTTATGATTAGTTGACTACCTCTGCTTGGTTAGCAGGCAGGGCATTAAGCATGACAGACTAATAACTGCTCATTTTGGGGAATTTTTCCCATAATTTGAAACAACCTGGTATTCAAGCCATACTTACCCACACAGCAGAAAGGATAATTAGCTTACAGTTTAAAACAATCTGCAAAACCAACAAGATTTTAAAGACTATGGTCATGGCTTTTCAAAGTTTAAGTTATCATCTATTTTTGAAATCTCACAGTTTACTAAAATCTCATAGAAAATTACTCTCTAGATAACCAGATATTAGATATTTGATCTTGTATTTTGCACTATTATGGAACTATTTATGTCCGAGGAATTCAGGTCCAGATACATAGCATTAAAGCTCAAATTAATTTTGGAAAGTAGTTGGAAGCCAATGTTTCAGAGAATTTAACTTGGAAAAAGTATTCAATTCCTCTAGGAAATTTTACAGGGGATGGGGTGTGTTTGTTTAGGGTTTATTTTTCACATTAGGTGGTTCTTTCCACCATGTCTATGATGGCTTCTTCAATTATACTTTTGTCATCTGTGCTGGACCATAAGCATCTAGGGAAAGGAAGGATCATTTCTTACCTGCTTATTTTGGTTTCTCCAAGTCCCTCCATGCCAGACCGAACTAGGCTTAAGTCTTCCTACAAGCTAGAAACCAAGCACAGTCACTCTGCCCCAGCCAGCCAGCTGGCTGAATCTGCTCTGTTCAAAGTATTCCTAGCTGGCAGAGAAAGTCTACCCGAGTATTCTGGAAAGGCAAGCTCCAAGATCTTTCCTGTTGCTGTGTAACATTGCAGGCAACAGGGCAGAAGGTCTGGCTTGTCATGAGGGACTTAGAGAAACCAAGTGTCATTCTCTCGTGTATCTCTACACCAGCCCAGGCAGAACAAACCAACAGCAACATCCAAACACCAACTGGGGCAAGGCACACATCAGAAGTTATAACAGGATCAATTAAAATTCAGCAACATACAGAAGTTACCTACCTGGAAGCTGGAAGAAAGCATAATATTTAACAGAGCAAACTAATTTGGCAGCAAAACAAGGTTTGCTGGGGCAGCAGAGTTTTCATATTTTGTGGTGGTTTTTTGATGTGTGGGGGGTTTTTTAAACATACTCAAAATTGTGACACATCCAACATGCTGAGTTCAACATGCATTATAAAATTACTAAGGAAAAAGACTGGTAAGAACGCTTAAAATAATCCCATCTTCTCTGATACTAACACATTTTCAGATTGAAAAATGGCTCATTCACCAGTAAGACGAGCAACTCTATATATTTAAATCCATTCCATCCTACAAGATGACCGTACAACAACCTTGGCAATGAACAATTCCTTCCTCTTTCAACAGGTTCTGAAACATATGATGTTTAGAGAACACCCCTAGAAATATATTTGTCTAATAAACTACCTCATCTGCAGATTTAAAAAGCAAAAAAAAAGTGAATGACAAATTATTAAATTCTCCACAGTAAATCATTAGTGTCTTAATTCTGAACAAAAGAATCAAAAGTCACAGCATGAGTTCAGTAACTCCTGGAAACTAAAGGCCTAAGTCATCTAATTTTTCCACCTTAAAGAGTCTTCTAAAGACTCTTGAAAAGAGCAAGCAGAAGTGAAATACTGAAAATCAGCATTCTAGAATTTGAATGAGAAAAACCTTCCCTTGTGTTCGAGGAGCTACCTGGTCCAACTAGAAAGACTTTATTTCTGACAAGGCATAACACATGATTGTGAATGCCACTTCCAGATCCCTGATACCTGTCCTGCTCCTATGATCAAGTGTATTTTAACAACACCAATGTCAAGACATAAGAACTCAACCTTTACTTGCCAAGCTTTGGTGGCTCACTGATACAACACCTCTACTCTTTGCAGGAAAGATGTCTTGTTATTCTATTCAAGCACTGGTAACAATTAAATTCTTGTTGTCTTCCTTTTCTTGCTGGCCGTGAAACGATGAATAGCTGAACGATGAATAGCAAATCACTGCCAGGGATTGTCTGCTCCTCAGTACACACACTGTGCTCAGGAAAGTACTAGACCAAGATGGGTTCAAATGAGCTTTTCCCATTTCTAGTCATGAAACTGCCACATCCCTAGGGTAAGATAACAGTCTGGTAGTGATGCCAAAAAGATTTTTGCTTTTTAGTACATTTTCCATATATTTGTAGCTCTGTAGACTACTATTATATAGTTATATAGCTCCTTAACTAACTCTAGTACTTTTCTTACCCTTTCTCTTAGATTTTAGAGCAACAAGCTGACCTTCCAAACACATTCCTGAAATATTGTTTACTCTTATTCTAAGTAGGGGACCTACAATAAGACATAATAAGAAGTGGGGCAGAGAACCCTTGGACCAACTCCAAGGGGCTGACCCAGGGGTGGGTTACTGGGGCAACTGAATCTCCTGTTGGATGTACCTGTTAGATATCCTAATTAATTAACCTTATCATTGTAGAAATCCAGTGCCGGGTGTGCCCATCACCATCGGGACACCCGGACGCTTCCAAAGAAAGGTCTGCTTGTTACTATTCCAACACTGTTGCAAGAGGTTCTTTATCTTTTGATTATAGGTAACAGTAGCTCTACAGTTACAACAGGCTACAATACCTGCCTATAAGCTACAAAAAGCAAGGCAGAAGCAGAGGAACACAGGTCCAATTCCCATCTACTTCCCTGCCAGCTGGCATTACAATATGCCCTTTATATCAGGGGCTGGGAAAAAAAAAAACCAACAAAACCACTGAGCTATCAGGTAGTTGGAAAGACAGACAGAAGGGAGGAAAGGCAAAAGGATGAGTTAGATGAGCCTGTAGGTTACAAACAGCCCAAAGGGCCTTAGATAAGGGAACACAACTGCCACACACAAACAGACCCAGCATACCAAGTCACATCGTTTGCCTGACTTAAGTCTGTCATCCTTAATTAAATTGTCCTGAAATAACAGATTTTATTCTCTAAGGCTCCACCAAGTTCCATTAACAGTTTCCATACGGATTCCTTCCAGAGACACAACACCACTGGCAGCTGCACCAGGCAGCACAAAACACTGAAAACATGAGTGCACAGCTCATTTTCTGCAGATCACCAACACATGGAATTTCCACATTTTTAACTGCTTGCTCTTAATTTTAGCTGATCATTTTTAAAAATTTCATGTCACAAAATAAATTCAACAACACAGATATGGGGGGATATATAAATGTAATGTAGCAAACTGCAAAGGTCCCAAGAAAAGCAGAGTAATCTTAGCCTGGTTGTCTTACAGATGTCCTTCAGAGATAGAAAGGAGAAAAACAAAACTACTTTGTTTAATAAGCACCACTGCCCATTCCCACAATCAGACAGAAAAGGGATGGGAGAGAAATACAGAGAAAAGGGTATCTTTTTTCAAGACAGGAAAAAACCAGAATCTTAAAATTTGTAACCAGCATTGCCCAAACTCAAAGAAAAATTCCCTTCAGTTACAGCATGTCAACAATCTAGAAATGAGTTTAATAAAGAACATATTTTCTTTACAAATACCTGTAGCTGCAGCAAGGAACAGCATACCACAGATTCTCTCTTCAAAAGTCACTTTTGAAAAGAAACTGTGTCAGAGACTGCTTACTTCACATTCAGTGGACCCCAAAAGGAAGAGTGGCTCAGAGCGAACTCTCCTTATTTACTAACCAAATACAAAGTCCTTCCTCCTCCTCCAGCCCCAAATGGCAACTCTGCTGCTGATCCATTAACCCCTCTTGAAGTAATTCCCCATTCACAGTCATGTACCTTCTTTTCATTATACCTAGTGTGTCTTTTCAATACATACAGCTCTAGAAATAAGTCAATCCTATTTATTACCACTACTAAAAAAACCCAAAACCTGAAGATTCTGGATTTATTTTCTTTAAACCAGAACAGGAAGTACCAAAAGAAAATATTCTTTAAGATAACTACTACATGTAAGAACTCATCTCTTCTCATTATCAGCTGTAGAGGAGAAAGACTCTGAAGGAAACCAGTTTGTGTGTCAGTCACCAAGGAAGTTTAAGAAAATGCAGCCAGGGCCCAACAATAACATTACCAGTGGCAGACAAGGCTCAAGAACTTCTCTAGTTCATAAAGCTTCACCCCATTTCAGAACGAACAGAGTACATAATTTTGGAAAGGCACCCTCAGAAATGGCAAAACGACAGTTGCTTTTAGAGTTTGACCAGTTTTCTGGCAAGGTTTAGATGGTTTGATTAATTATGTAAGACAAGAAACTAATTTCCAAAAAAAGGTGAAAATCAGAGCCTAGGAAAGAAAAAATATATTTTTCCTTTCACAACATATGTAAGCTTCTTACTTGTAAAGAAAAACATCACACATAAGGAACCAAATTCCCTTCTCTTTCTCTAAAAAAGCAAAACAACCCTGATAGTCAAAAGGAGCTGCCCAAAAAATCCAGCAACTCCTCATCCAGAATCAAAAATAGGAACCCCTAAGTTCAATTACCTAAACAGAAAAACTTCTCAAATCACAAAAATAAAAGATCTGATTCCAAGACCTCTAACTCACAACCTAACGGAATAAAGAAATTGAATGTGTTCACCCAATTCCAGCTTATGGTCGAGCAACGCCTGGATATTCAGGTCTCAGCGGGCAAACAAACTCTGCAGACAAACCCGAAGCCTAAGGAAAGGAGGTACAAAAGAACGAACTGTTTCCAACCAAAAAAAGCTGAAGAAAGCTGGGAGAATTAACCTCTCAGAGGCTGAACGAGACAATTTGCTATTAATAGAAAGAACACACGAAGAAGATTCCTGAGAGTTACAGAGACATCACATTATCTTCAACGTACCAGAACTAAAGAAGTCCCTGTGCGCCCGCACACACGTTGCTGCCTTTTCTCCCTAACTTTGCTCAGGAGCCCAGACACGCTCCTGTCCCCGTACAAAGGGCTGCGGCCGGCGGAAGCCTCGCCGTGCCTCCCTTTGCCACGGACACACCCGGGCGTGAGGCGCGGAGCAGGAACCGCTGGAGCCCACACTCCCCATCACCCCCGGACCAGGAGGCGCCGAGGGTACAGACATGGCGTTTCCTTCCCTTCCACCATCCTGAACACAATCCCACGGCGAGGCGAGCAGGGAGGTGGCTGGGGATGGGCGGGAAACGAAAAAAAAAACCAAAAAACCCAACAAAACACATAACCAAGACAACCAAAGAAAAACCTTAAACAAAACAAAACACAACAGCAGCTCTGAGCAGAGGCCGCTCAGGCCGGGCGCAGAGGAAGCGCCGCACGGCAACACCCGCCGGGCAGGGCAGCACCTTCCAGCTCCAGCGATGGGATGTCGGCGCTCGGGGAGAGGCTGCTCTGGGCTAAGCGCCCGGGGGCCGCGCCGGGCAGGCGGCAGGAGCGCGGCGGGCCCGCTGCCGCCGCGGCCTGTCGGGCGGAGGGGTTGGTGCCCGCGTAGGCCCGCCCTGCCCGTCGCCCCGCGGGGCCCGCACCCACCTGGGCCATCCCCGGCGGCCCCGCCGCTCCTGTGCCGGGGCTGCGGGTGAGGGCGAGTCCGGCCGCCTCACGATCGCCGTCCCGCACTCCGCGCCGCCGCCATCTTTAAACGCCTGCGCTGGGCCCCTCCGGTCCCCGCGGGCGGGACCCCGCGCGCGCCGCGCCAATGGCGTCCGCAGCGTCCGCTGGCAGCGATTTGAAATCCCGGCTGCCATTGGTCCATTGCCGTGCCTGTCAGCCCGCTCCGCCAATAGAGACGCGAGAGACACCCGCCCTCACAGGCCCGGGCCATGGCGGGGCGGGCGGATCCTTTGTGTGGCCCGGGCACCGCTCGGGGCTTTTCCCCCGCTACGGACCAGCTACAAAAGAAGCCACTTTTCCCTGCAAACGCTGTTTTGTATCTTTAAGCAGCAAAACTACAGCATTACTGCTTCAAGACTAATTTACCTAAAAAGGATAAATCAAAGTAGAGCCATTTGTCATGCTGTATGTACTAAGCAGTTCACAGAACAAGTCCCAAATCTGACTGCAGTGTTTGGACACAATTGGTAAATAATTATTGAAAATATCTTACACAATTTAAGTAAAATNGAGAGGAGCAGGGAGGTGGCTGGGGATGGGCGGGAAACGAAAAAAAAAACCAAAAAACCCAACAAAACACATAACCAAGACAACCAAAGAAAAACCTTAAACAAAACAAAACACAACAGCAGCTCTGAGCAGAGGCCGCTCAGGCCGGGCGCAGAGGAAGCGCCGCACGGCAACACCCGCCGGGCAGGGCAGCACCTTCCAGCTCCAGCGATGGGATGTCGGCGCTCGGGGAGAGGCTGCTCTGGGCTAAGCGCCCGGGGGCCGCGCCGGGCAGGCGGCAGGAGCGCGGCGGGCCCGCTGCCGCCGCGGCCTGTCGGGCGGAGGGGTTGGTGCCCGCGTAGGCCCNTTGTGTGGCCCGGGCACCGCTCGGGGCTTTTCCCCCGCTACGGACCAGCTACAAAAGAAGCCACTTTTCCCTGCAAACGCTGTTTTGTATCTTTAAGCAGCAAAACTACAGCATTACTGCTTCAAGACTAATTTACCTAAAAAGGATAAATCAAAGTAGAGCCATTTGTCATGCTGTATGTACTAAGCAGTTCACAGAACAAGTCCCAAATCTGACTGCAGTGTTTGGACACAATTGGTAAATAATTATTGAAAATATCTTACACAATTTAAGTAAAATTACTTCTAAAGTGTTAATGAACATTTGCTGTCCTAATTTTCTCCGTTATTTTATAATTTGTGAGCGATATAGAGCTTTTCTTCATACACTTATTTATAGGGTTGCTTCTTTTGTCCTTCACTGTCACACTGGTTTGAAATCAACATCAGACACAAAATATTGTGATAATACATCCTGGTTTTGTCACCAACAATATGTTTGTGTTTTTTTCATGTGTAACTTCAGGACATGAGAATCTTTTTCTAGTATTTCACTGATCTCATGTCTTTGAGGTCCCCAAATACTGCTATGAAAGATAACAGTAATATCTTAATAAAACTTTTAAAACTTATTCACAAACCGCTGTTAGGCCTTTCCATCTTTGTGTTTGTCTCGCTGGACCAACACATCTAATGATAGGGTGATAATTTGGATGTCGTGTCACGGTACCGTGTCAACACATAACAATCAGGTTACTGAAACTGCTTTAAATCATTGCAAGCTGCCCTCAAAAACGGAACACAGTTTCAACTAAAAGCAGTTTCTAATTTTCAATTCCTCATAAGAGGCTTCTGCACTCAAGCCATTATTTCAGTGATTTTTAAATTATGACTGCTTTTATGTTTAAAACAAACCACTTCAGAACGTGCATTTAATAAACACCCACAGTTTGCAAAACAGCCCCTCACATCACACTTCAACTGTCAAAGCTGAGGAAAAAGATGTCACAATTCAGTAAACAGCTCGAGTTGATGCTGGCATTTGCTGTCTCAGGTCACCTCAAACTGCTAACACTGGGACAGAAGACTGTCCCTCTCAAAGGGCCTATGAAAATACGAGTATTGTGACTCATTGGCATCCCATTTATGTGACTGTATAAATGAACTATTGCAGTTAAGAAGATTGCATGCTTCAGAAAACAGGTTAAATTTTTTATATGTACGTGAACAGCAATGCTTCAGTTAGGATCAGATGAGGCACACACACAGATTTTTGAATAGAGCTGGAGAATTAAAATGTCTGCACTGCTTTAAAAATAAAAAAAATTAACCAGTTTTAGTTTTTCCATTTTGCATCTGTTTTCAGAGAATCATAATACTATGTCTTAAACTAATGGTGCAGCAGCAGATTCTTTGAGCCAGTGACACTACAGGGAAATAGACTTCTAACTTTTTATAAACAAAAGAATGAATCCATTAACAAAACCACGTTTTCATCAAAACAATGCTCAAATTGTGGTTAAATTTTTAATCTAGAAGGTTGACGTGACCCTTGGAGAATTAAATCTAATCTGCTGTGTCTAACAAGGTGCAAATTCACCTGAAAATTTTAATTACCTGGACTTCTGATGAAAAACTTGTCAAACATGCACAAAACCCCTCAACTTTTGAATTACAAGTGTACAGGTCCACCTGCACGGTGCAATACCCATAATACCATGTGAAGCATCATTATCAACAAAAAACCAGGTCCTAATGACAAAGAGATTTTCACATACAAGATATCAAAGGCTGGACAGAAACTACTGCTGTCAACACAAAACACCGCAGTCAAGCCTATGAAGACAAAACTATGAGCTTCCCAATAAAGTTAACAGGCTGCATTCATCAGAATGAAAATTAGGTGGAGCCAGTGGCTTTTTCATATTCTTCCTGTGTCAGTAACTGCAGCACATAGTGTGCTGTTCCAACAGCGAAAGCTACTGCAAGACAAGTTTTGCTCAGCCTGCATTACTTTCATTTCAGTAAAATAAGTTGCACTGCAGCTTTTTACATTTTGTATTGGTAAATTGGTATTTGCTTGCATTACGTGTCTTTGTCTTTCACTTTTTGCTGCAATCTGCTCTCCTCAGTCTAATCTCTGTCAGTCATCACTTCACAGCCATGGAAAGACGTTTAAAAGACCCCATGAGCAATCTCAGATCAGTTCTTGAATGTCAAAAGAGGTGGTTGATTGCTACAAAAAATAATCAGAGTAGACACATCCTTCGGCTCAACAGTACCACAGAATTACTAATCTTGCTCTTGCCATTCACAGATTCAACATAAAGTAAGTTGTGTTGTCTACAGAATCACTATAACTTCTGATTTTCCTGTTGGAAACACTTCAGCCAAATGGTTCTCCCAAGTTTCAGACTGCTGGCAGAATTTTCCCAATAATGCAGTCATTTTTCTAAAGACAATATTGCTTAAAGTGGGGTATGATGTCTAAGAGGTCAAATAAAAAGTAACAGCTCCACATCCAAATCTGGAAATTAAAACAAGAAAAAATACAGCCAAAACCAAGTGACCTTCACATCAGAAACTGGACTGCATAAGCCATTCAGAAGGAACATTCTGTTCAGCTGCCAGCTGGACCTGGGCTGGTGCTATCCTACCATGACTGAGGCTTCCCTTACTTGTTCTTCATACACAGAACGAACATATTCCTAGGGCTGAAAACCCTGCATTCCTACATACACTCAATTTACCTAGGGGGAATATTAGAGAAAAAAAACCAGTATCTATCTGGGACAGAATAGTAGTCTTCATACTTTGCTTTCTACAGGCCTGTCATCCAAGTAGTTCAGAACACTTTTCTGAAATAGGCAGTATTTATCTGCTCTTTATAAACGTAAAAGAAAAAAAATCCTCTGAGTCAGCCTCGTGGCTGTTTGCACATCGTGCATCTGCACCAGTTAAACCACCCCTGCAAGTCAATCTCAGTCACTTCACAGAGTTGTAGCAGTATTGCACTGACAACTACTTCAGACATTCTGGCTTCTCCCCAGCTGCTGTTGCATGGTAATTTTTCTTGTGAGCCATTATACACCGTGATGTTTCTAACTCAAAGCTGTGGTAACAAAGCACACTTTGTTGTACGCACATTTTGTGTGAACTACAACTAAGGAGCTGTTGCTGCAATCCCTTAGCCTGGACTCCTCTATATACTGCTGGCAGCACACAGACATGGATCAGGAGCGTAATCCTTGGCTGTCAAAAATCCAGGTGTAGCTGCACTTATATGAGCAAAACCATAAATGTCAGTACCTTTGTTTTCCCTGACAGAGGCCAAATAAATTATGGTTCTGAAAGCACAGTTGTGCTGCTAGGGTTGTTTTTAATGCAACTGCCATCCTGGGATTGCTTTGCCAGTCTAAACTCATGCACATTACAACAAGAGAGAACTCAGACTTGACTGGCACAATATATTCCTAAAGAAAACAGAAAAATTTGCAACTGCCATATTGCAAAGATAGTGACACAACACAACTACATATGCTAAATCTAGAAGTACAGCAGGCCAACATGTGAAGATTTATGCAGCAAAACAATTGGTGCAGAGTACTTAATCTTCATGCAAGCTGCATTTCAGACAGTTTTGCTCAGGTTAAATCCTTTACCTGTTGGAGAACACTTGGTGCATTCCTCACGCACACCTACCTGTTCCATTCCATCTGAAGCCAGCCTAGACCCTGTGACCCGAGGCTGCCCTGAAATGTGAGCCAAGGCACAGTAAATGGGGACTATCAGGAAAACCATGTAAGGGCACTACTTATCAAACCAGGGTGCTAATGCAGACCCATCTGTAATTGAGAGGACAGTTAATTCCTCTTTAAATGCCAGTTATTCCAGTGAGACATGAGAAACAGGAGATGGATAATGCATCTAACTAAGACCTGGCTTTATGAAGTTATTTTGAGTAGCTATTCACAGCAGAGATAGTACAGGGAGAGAAAAAAACCCCCTAACTTTCCCATTCACCTTTTTCTTGGAAGAGTACATTCCTTTAACAGAGGCAAAAGCCTCAACCATTGAATACTAATTATAATGTTGTACCACAAGAAGAGACACTACTGGCTCCACATATTTTCCAGTTTATTAATTAATATATCTTAATTAACATCTGAAAAGTGATGTGGTTTTGTCCACCAAACAGAAGCAAGCAATGTGTTTACCCAGTCTGGCAAGTTACTGACCGAGGCTGGCTCTGTGCCTGTCAGGGCTGGTGTGTCAGGTGAGACACCCATGGAAAACACTCCTGCACCACCAGAGGGAAGTTTGAAGGCACCTGAGTGCCTTAGCAGGCACTGTCCTTCTCAGAGGCCTCAAAAAGAACAGGATCACGAAACAGAATATCATTGTGTGTTCTCTGTTCTCCCCTTCCTTTCTCCATCTTCTGATCTGTTTTTAGCTTTCACTCGTTTTTCTCCATTTATCTTTCTAGTACTAAGACACAAAAATTTAATGTGCATCAGCAGAGAAATTGCTTTTTTTCTCATTCATGTTGTGTAAGACTTATGAATTGTAATTTTTGGTTATCCTACCTAATATTATAATATTTATTATTTCTCCTTCGTCTGTGATCCTAAGTTCAGTACTTATACCTTCTGTTTTAAAAGATATGGTAAATTTGAGCATGTCAATGATACTGTTTTTTTCATTCAGCTTCTAAGTTCTTGATACACAATGTTACAGGGATAATTTATATATATATGAAATATATTCAACATTTCTTCACTCTGTTCACCTTAACCTACATTTCACAGCGTGAGTCATACTGACGGGTTTTGTAATTCTCACAGTTCATGCCTCTCCAGCTGATTGCAATACTGATTCTATTTTCACCAAGTCAAGACTATTTCCTAGATCCTCAGAAGCTATCAACAAGACTTCTCTGCAGAGAATGAATCAGATGAAGAACATCAGCTATGTTCTAATATATCAATCTGAATGAAATAAAACTAACCCCTAGTAGCTAATATTCCATATAAATAGGGATGCTTGCTAAGCCATAAGTGTACATTAAGTTCTACAGGCTAAAATTGAAATGTAAGATGCTTTAATTATTGCCTTATTACTGCTTAGTATTTCATAGATTCATTTCAAAATGACTTAATTTCCTTATGATATTATGAAAATAGTGTTCCAAGTCTTATCAGTATTTTATCTTAATATTAGTTGGGTGTATTTCATTTGTCACAACAAGTATCAGTTAAGCTTTGAACATAGTGAAGACTTCCAAAGGCCCAACTCATCCTCTGCTCTGTTCAGGTGTGTTTTATTAAGCTACTACGAGGCAGACGAGACAATTCCACCTCCACTGCAGGGTCCAGTATGGCAGAACATTAATGCAGGCTCTACTCAGTGTAACAAGAGAGTCTTAGGTCTGCCAAGGATCCAGACTTTTTCCACAGTGAATCTGGATTCCCATCCTTCAGCAGCATTTTGTGAGGCTCCACTTTTCCCTAAGGAAGCATTGATTTTGCTCTTTCCTACCTTTCAAATATTTTCCAATTTCTTACCTGGATACAACAACCATGCAATAGCATAGAACTAAAAAACACCCACAACACAACATTAAAAACTCCAGAAAAAATAACAGCACACTTAAAATGGAATTACGTACCAGAAATTAACTTACAGCTCCTTCATTGTTAATATGCCATGAAAGATTTTACTTCATTGTATCACACCAAGTTACAGGCAAATGAACAAAAAAGTATGTGCAAAAATGCACAATCTACTGATGTCAACAAAGACTGGTCACCAGGTTGACTTTATTCTGATTCTAGTTTTGAATACACATGTACCAACAATTATGGCACAATTTTAAGCAAAAAAAATAACTGAGTTTTTACACAATTTAAAATTTCTTCCTCTACCATTCCAATAGAAAAAAATCAGGAAACAAAAATCTCTTGCAAATGTATGACTTTGAAGAGATGATATGTATAAGCAAACTTAGTAAAATGCCATGCAATAGTTTCCTATATACACTTTTTTCCTTTATATCCTTTAAAATTGGTATTCAAAATTCCCTTTTATTATTAAAAATACTTTAAAAAAAATAAAACACTTTCTTTGTTAACTGTAGGTACACTCTACTTTTTCCAGGAGATTCATTGCAACTCTAATTCGCACAGAGTAGATTATGCACTTCACAAATACCTTATCACTTTTATGGACAAGCACCACTTGCTGATATCTGCGCAGCAGTCCTGATCCTGTTTCCACTGAAGCCAATGACAAAACTCTCACAAGCTTCCAAAGAAGTTAAAAAAGCTCACTTTATTAGCTATTCTGACATGATAAAAACAACATCCAAGGTTTGGGCTCTTTCCTGTTAATTATCAGAAAAAGCAAATCCCAGATTTAGAATTTTGATTCAAGCATAGCAGAATACATGATTATAATCTATATTTACATCTAAGCTCTGACTCGCCTTTGCCTATATGTAAAAATTAAGAATAAATTTTCATTATTACAGGACTGCTATAAAAACCAAAGTTTATAAATGCTTTTAACATGATACTGCATGCAAGTATTTTGCTTGCCTTTAAGATAATGCCTTCAAAGAGAATGTCATGTTTAAATATCCACTATTTGTAAGTGGATATAAAAAAGTTTGCTACGCAAACTCAGAGCAAGCTATTGAGGCAGGGCTTTGTTTCTAGGTATGCATGAGTCAAACTCAAATTTAAGACAGCTACAGCTACTTCTTTGCATCTAAAAATAACAGTAACATTTTTATCCATACAAATACAGTTTAAGAAGTCATCAAAAAATTAAAAAGGGCTGACCATTTCCTGCAGCTCAGAAGGACAGTCTGGAAGGCTTCGAGTTCTAAACCATGAACAACACAACATGACTGTTGATTGTCTTGCAATCAAGGTGGTCAAAAAGTCATTTATATAGAACTGGATCAACAACCTGTGACTAGTCATGCAAGCAGTCCTGGTATCTAGAAGCTATTTAAATATGCAAATATAAAGAAGAGATTTGACTAAATGCTGCTTTAGCATCTCCTGATAATTACAAATCTGGGAATGGCCTTTCACAGTATTTCATCTCAATGGAAAGTCTCATTTACTGCTACCTCCATTTTACACACACACACACACATACACACACACACGTGAGAAAGCCCAAACACACCAGCTTGAGTACAGAAACACAGCTGCACATGTTCCAAAGAGTATCAAAAATCTGGCTACTTTGCAATAATTAACTGAAATCAGAGGCTTGTGAAAAGAATACAGTCAGCATACCTAAAGGAAAAAAAAATAGTGGTGATCCACTACTAACCTAATATTCAGTATTCAAAATAAGTCAAAACAGAACACCAATAGAAACAAAAATAGCTTAGGGTTTTCAAATATCCTGATATTAGCTAGAATCTTCTATTACCTACACTGGCACTGAATAATTGAAAAAAGCATGCATTTAAATAGCTTTTTAATTCACAGGTGTTAGAACATAGGAAGTACCTCTTAATACCCAACTTTTTCAGCAATATAAGACTGCAATAGTGTCACCTTACAACACATAGCTATTTTTACTAAAAATCTGTGAGCAGTCACTCTAGGCTGTAACAGATGATACCAATAAAGACATGAATCCAAAATTTTGTATGTACAAAACAGCCGATACACAAAAACCTCATCTTCAGCTTCTGTTTGCAAACACGTACCTATTCCTTACCTGCTTGCTGGGGAAGAAAATAACAAAACCAGTATTGCTAATTAGACTATCAGGAAACAGGATGTCACAGCACAAATAGTTTTATTCAGGTCAAAGATAAGCAAGTCTGCTCCCATGGTTCTTTCAGTAAAAGTGAATAGAGACTGAACTAAATTCCCTACTTTGATTCTCAGATCAAGTTTTAGAAATAAGATATATTGCTGTACTATCTATAGAAAAACAAATGTAAAGAATCCCCCCCTCTCTGCCCTCCCCAGGCAGAACCATTGCACCATGGCACTGAAAAGCTTAAATGAGACTAAAGCACTTAATACTACCAGGATAACATACATTCATTTAATGCACATTGGCATCAGCTGTACAATCTTAACATATGTTGAGGGTAAAGCAAAGTTTGGTAAAACCTTCATATAGAACAATAAAAGCAGCAAATGTTTCCTGCCATTAGAACTAAAAACAAGTTTAAGTCTACTTAAAACATGTTTAAAAAAATCCACACCCACAAAAAAGCACTGACTTTGTCTTGGACAAAGACGGCCTTGCCCTGAAGGACGGGTGATATTAAATAAAATATTTCACATTGTAAGTTGCTACTTCATGTAAAAACAGCATCTTCATCTGGTTTTCTCCAAAGCATTTGTGACCTTGATAGGGTACGCTATCAGTTTATTTAAACTTTTGCTTTCCTTGCTATTTTTAGCTTGTGGAGGCTGGCACAAAACATTTACTAGAGCTTAATGGCTTGTTCTCTCATTGCTATTATTACAAACCATTCATGTGGAAAGTTGTTAACTGTGCAGTTTGAATTCATAGGTGCTTGTTTTCCACTGGTTGACATCAGCATTGATCATGTTGCGCTCGGTGAAAGTAACGTGTCCCTCGGAATCGACGAGAACAACCGTGTTCGTCCTGCAACAGCGCAACGGCACAAGGTTAAGCCTGGGGTCCATTTTAAAAACTTCCAGGGTGCCATCCCTCATTCCCAAATGTTTTATCTCTTTTTTTTCTCCCTGAGCACATCATCATCACATGAGCAGGGCAGAAATCATCCTGGCAAGTTCAAATGGGCATTTTCAGTCCCTTCTTCTGTCACTTCACTGTCTCGATTCCCTGCTGCACTTGCAGCAGCTGACACACAGATCTGCTCATTGCAGAGGGTATGATAAAAGCTTAAACTTAGTGCAAAGTGCTCCATTCAGAAAGAAGTAGCATAAAACTAAGTGTTTCTTCACAGCCTACATGTACCCGTAAGGATGACTCATATCAACAGTACTCTCTTCATTCGTCTCTTTCAAATCATCTGTCCATTAAGATTTAAACATTGTTAATTATTATCACAGGACACTGATATATGATCACAAAAAAAGGCTTCTCTCTCTAGGAACCTTCCAAAGGGTAAATCTGATTTCATGAAAAGCAGATGCCAGTTGTGCATCTATTCCACTTTGCCTTGGGTAAGCTGTCATTTCTCTATGGACACTACAGTATCCTTCCACAGAGGAATGACTGACAGTAGGAATTTTCCACCATCCTGACGTGGTGGCCTTTCCCAAGTCACTTCACAGTTGTTCACTCATACAAAAAAGCATGTAATTTCCTCAGAAGAATATGGTGAGTCCCAGTTAACAACCTCTACTCACTAAGCCCTGTTGCTAAGGGAAAGGTAAGTGTGAGCATACAATTATAGCAGTAGGGAGACTTGAAATGCGTGCTAATTCACCAGCAGAAGGTCAGTATTTCTACCAAGTTATCCCTGTTTCCTTTGAAATGGCTGGACTCCAATCTGGGAAGCAAGGGGAGGAAGGTGCTTTGTTACCATGTTAAGTCTTCATTAACCTAGATTTAAAATGTTCTTTTAATATATTTTAAAGAAACCACTGTAAATACTGAGTATCTCTTCCTCAGAATACCAACTTAAAATGCCTACAGCAGTGTGCACTCTCTGTTTATCAACTCCCACCTCTACAGAGGAAATACTATGGCTGACCATGCCACAGACCAATCTGACAAAATTAATGGCAGACTTTTAGAGTAGCAATTCCCTACCAGCAGCAACAGGGTTCACCAGCAATTTTGTCCCATTGAAGATTAAATGAAGATTTGCATTGTATTACTCTATTCTTCTTGCAGCTTTGGTGGAACAGTCAGAGCAGAGAGTGAGAATGTCTCAGTAAAAAGAGAAGCACCAGTTAGGGGAGAAGTGGAAATACAGGTTCTTCTGAACAAGAGCAATAGGTTTTTAATGTATGAAGATGGCAGATCCATTTTATGATGCCATCTCTAAGGCAAACTCTGATTTAGCAATGCAGATGACACGATTCCTGCTCGTGGAGGAGAAATGTGCTCTGTGCTATCTCTGATGAAATCAAAGTTAGAGGTGCTCAGATCTGCCACTACACTGGGGAAGCAGGAGAACTGTATTATCTTGTCTGGGACAAGTTAAAGCTGTGCCGTGCTCTCCATCAAAGATGAACCACAATGTGAGCTTCAAACGCTCTTCAGCAGCAAATCCCAGACACTCAAATACTGACCAAGGAAATACATTACTGAATTATACCAGATTAATGTCTGAAAAAAAAAATTAAAGCAGTCACTATAGAATTTAAACTTACAATAGCACAATTTTGATTTGAGGTATGCTTTGATCCAGTACACATCTATTTCTGGCAATGAATTTTTTTACCTTGTTCCATAATCTGGGCAACGAACACATAAAGCTGCATACTTGTTCAATATAGGACGGATATAGTCCTTCCCTTGGTCTTCAATTGCAGGGTCTGGTAATTGACTGAAAAAAGTAGTAAACTAGTTAAAAAAAATTAAAAATTCCCCAATATTAACACATTCTTCCCTCTTGAACTGGAAGGAGTTCCAGGACGTCCCTGAGATCACAGTCAAAGGCAAGGCTGAAGCAGAAGAGAGGGGGTAAAGGACAAAAACCCATCAGGAAAGAATGGAATTCTATGATTAAACCAACCCCTGTATGAACTAAATTTCTGTAATACGTACACACAAAGAGATCACTAAATAATATGAAACAGGATATTTTAAGGAAGTTCAAAGCTAGTGCATATCCACATGTTCATATTTATTATGAAAAGATCATTTCATATTGAAGTGTGATTTGGAAAGATTACAGGCTTAGTTTTAAATATTGCTTTTTGTAAGTAAATATTTCCCTTTTATAGTCAGATGGTTTCAGATGAGATCAAATGGAATTACTAAACATTAAGGGAAGATCATTTGACTATATTGTATCTTATACCTTTGTCTTTTTACTAGTAAAAAATATAAAGTATAACAATTTTTTTTAAAAATCACTTGATCTGATAGCAGATAAAAAAGCAATTAACACAGCTTAACAGACTCCCCAATTACTACTCATTGCTCAGATGTCTGAGTTCTTATATAAACTTTTATTTTGAACCACTGAAAAATGCCACATTCATGAATGCTGGCATTAAAATTCACTGTTAAGTTTGGGAAATTGGATATATACACCAGAGACAGCTTTGCTTCAACTCTAATCACTTCCCAGACAGATAAAAGTCAAGGTAAACATGAAAGTTACTGGATGGTGAGCAATGATATTAATTTAGACCACAGCATCTCCTGTACCCTACTCTATGCCTGCACAATGAAGTGGTATCAACTTCCTTTCCTTCTGAACATCCAGCTGATGGGCTCAGGTTCACTGTGCAATCAGTTGTGAATGCAGGAACCTTCCTTATCAAACTCATCTCTTGCGGAATTCCTTGACTGGAACTTCCTTGACTGAATTCCTACAGCTGAATTGTACAAATACTTCCTAATCTCCTTCTCCCCCTTAGCCTGAAACAACTGCACTTCTGAGGAAGGCAGCTGGCTGTACTTTGAAAATGGCTTGCTTCTCCACTCCCTGTCTACACTCTGAGCAGCAATACAGAACAGTAAAAGCTACTAACACAAACCTGCTCACCACCTGTGAGGGTGCTGAGGCCCTGGCACAGGTTACCCAAAGAAGCTGTGGATGCTCCATCCCTGGAAGTGTTCAAGGCCAGGCTGGATGGGTCTCTGAGCAACCTGGGCTAGTGGACAGTGTCCCTGTCCCTGACAGAGGTTGGTACTAGGAGATCTTTAAGGTCCCTTCCCACCCAAATCATCTTATGATCTATGTAAACAAGTGCTTTCCCTAAGTGCAGTAACCAAACCCACCTGAGCCACCAAAAAGCTGACAGCAAGCAGCTTATACATCCCTAGTCATGCACTCACTGCCCTTACTAAGAGAAGTGCAATCTTTAAAAGAAAAGGGCACAGGGAAACCAGTGCACAGCTGATGAGTTCTAAGACTGCAGTAGTCTTAATTGTGTCTCCTGCTTAAAAATCAATACCGTTGAAAGCCAGACTCTGTGAGAACACTACTTTCAATTAACATCAAGGTAAAGTGCTTTTTTCTCTCAAAATAGTTTCTATATGCATTTTTTAAAATGGGTCATATTGTATTTTGAGTAAATTCCAGCTATCGTGTTCTTACGGCTCTTGATTGTTCATCACTGTAAGAAGCTCCTTCACCAAGTCTTCTTTGGTAAGGTCTTGACTTCTCGTGACCACTTCTGTGAAAAGCTGCTTCCCATATTGAAGCTTCTTCCATGGTGTATCCAACAAAGAATTACTCAATCCATATATTCCTACACACACACACACACAAAAAAAACCCCAAACCCCAATTTAATTGGAAAGTGCATTCTGGTGATTTCAGTTGTCATTACAGATGTTAAAAAATTTTACAAAGTGTAAGTGATTTCCCAGCTAACCTTTACCTGCAGGTGTGCCATAAACACACGAGCCCCGTTACTGAACAAGAGAATACAGCAGGTTCCCATCTTATGCTGGGCTGTGCTTAAGCACTCCCCTGAGCTAATGCTCAGTACTTGGTTTCAGTTGTACTCTAATCCATATCTACAGCAGTTAGTTTTAATTTCTGGTTTGCTAAACTATGAAGAAGGCACAACAGAATTACATTATTTCTGCCATCTAGTCTTGTCCAGTTTAGCTATATTAATTACATGTTATCTTTGCCTCTGATTTTATTTGTGAAAAACACCGCAAAGCAATATTGGATTACAAGAAGGACCTTTCTCTTTAGAGGCACCCTCTCATCACAATCGAGACAAGAGAGATTACCAAACATCCTCTCTTCCTGAAGGCAGCCATGTACACAGGAGTCTGTTGTCTGAGCATGGAGACCAGAACTATGTTTGGTACAATCTGCAGATACCCAGAATTTGTGACTCAGTTTCTCATTAACATGGCCAGATTTTAAATTAAAAAAAAAAAAAAAAAAAAAAGTCTGTATTAAAACCTGTTTTAGGTTTGTAGCTGTACAAAATCTAACAGTTATTTCCAAGAATTTATGCTGCAATTGCTACAGTAACAATTTGCCTACTGGCAGCCACATTTTTAACCTAAGCCCACAAAATAAGGCTCTGCCATCAACTGTTCCCAACCAGCTACACTGCTCAGAGCCTTCCATGTGTCCTGGTTCCATTTAAATTGCCTTTTCAATGATGAATTCTGGAGCTTTGTTCTCTGTAGCTAGCTAGCAAAGAACTAGATTGGAAATATTTTAAAATCGATCCACCTGATAGACAGATTTTATTTTTTTTTCAAAGCCAACTCTGTCTGTGGGGGAGCATAGTCATACTGTGACCTTCCAACTGCTGGGTAAGGGGAGTTAGGGTCAGATCCTTTGAAAACTCCATTTCTCAAGACAAACTTCTGTCCTTCAGCCATAGTTACCAAGCAGTATTCCACTAATTGCACTGCAGGTGGGTACACTGACACGGATAGAAACTTTTAATGAACTACTGATTGTTTACTGATACTTATTAACAAAAACTTAAATGAATTCAAGGACATTTAATAATTTGTTCTTTAAAGAATGTAAAGAAAAAGTAAGTGAAGACAATGCTTAAGTAGCTAAATTACTAGAACAATACACAGCTACATAAGAAAAAGTAATAGTCCGACCTTTCTGAAGCAAACCTACCAGCATTTAGGAAAACAGGATCTGGTTCTCCTTTGTTTCCATAGTAGCAAATTACATCTCCTTTGGTGGTACTGAAAAATATAAATACAAGTTTCTCCTTGAAAAGCCATCAGCTTCTTTATTTGATTATGCTTTAATTTCATGCACAGTAAGATGCTTCTCCCACTGTTACTCCTATGATACCAGACATGGATGAGTTTTATTACTTTCCTCCTCTCAAAACACTGTATTAGATGCACCACTATCAAGAAGTACCATTATCATTTTTAAACATAACTGCAATAAAATTCAGTAAAACCTGTAACTTCTGCATGAAAGTAGTCAGGCTTGATGACAAAAACCTGTATGGTTTTGATTAACTGGAGATTTAGTTGCTTGGGAGAAGAGGGCATGTGAAAACAAAGGAACTGTCCATCACAGCAAGTACCCTTTTGAATCCTTCCTGCATTCTAAGAGCCACTGACTGCTGTGGGCCATTTTAGATGGCAGAAGTGCATTTTAGGCCCACTTCCAGCAATGCTGCAGGGCATAGTTGGGTCCTTTGTGCATTTCTTGGCTGTTTTCAGGTGACTTCAGTCACTGAACCTCTCTCTAATTGTAGGCACTGGCTGCGGTACTCGCTCCCTCTTGTGCACAGAGTACAGGGAGGGTCTTGCACAAGGTTCAGAGACAGCTTCCAGCATTGCCAACAACTCTTATTTGACAGAGATGGTATCAGCATATCCAAACAGCAGAGACTTCAGCAGTCACACTGATATTGACAACACAAACACCAAACCAACTGATAAGGGAAAAAAATAGAAAGAAAGTCATCAATAAGCCTTGTGTGTCCTGTGAGAAATGGACTGCCATTAGATGGCTCACTCTCAACATCCTTCAATCAGCTGACGTGGAATAGTGATTCCTCAGATCACTTCTGGTTGGTGGGGTTTAGCTTTTTTTTTTTAATTTGACAGATTACAGCAATGAGATCTAATTCTGTATTTCCCCCTAGTGATTTACTTGCTCACAGTTACCAACAAACACATTATGACAATAGTTCAGTTTTTAATTTGTCTCCAAGCACCAGCTCCTTAGACAGCAGATAGACTTTTTTCAATTGGAAAAAAAAAAAAAGAAACACAAAACTTGAAGTTAAGATTGAATTTGGATTAAGTAGCATAAAAGATAATACAGGAGAGAAGCCATTTCCAACTGCTCATTTTTTTCCTAAGATAAAAAAGAGTATCTCTGCGCTGATGCAAATCAGAGTACATAGAATGCAATCTCATTAATGATGTACTGGAACTTAAATTGCTCTGCATAACTTAGCATCCGCTACTCAAACCTTAATAACAAGCAAAACAGTCTTGATTTAGCTGTTTATATTCTTCTTGAAAAGCCATTATGAAAGACATTCTACAGTGTCCTTTGCAAGACAGCCAAATGAAGAAGGAAATATTAACTTATTAATTACAGAAGTCAGAGGAGTCAAGAAGAGGAATACAAAAAAAGCCCCCCATAAAGCAAAAATAGAACTGCCTTTCTCTGTGCACTACTCTTCCTACTCCCAAACCCATGAGTTTTCTGATACCACACAGAAAGATGATGAAGTTTTTCAGAACAGGCAGAAGACAGCAATTATAGGAGGCACACTGTGTACTCTATTTTTATTGATAAACATCGTATAAGAAGACCTCAGTTACTCAATTTGCAATTTATCCACTGTTACAAGAAATGTGTAATTTTTCTGAACTTTCCTCTAGTGGCTTAAAAGACATTTATTTTCCTTATCTTTTTCTTCTCATCCTTAAGACCCTTGTTCAATTTTATTTATGCTGATGTCAAGACTTACTGACCACCTGAACTCTCCACAGACAACAGCCCACCTCAGGTTTTTTCAGTTAAGACATCAGCAATTACACAAACTTTTGGTATTGGTGCATTAACTACTCTCTTTTCAAATACCTGTTGTAGAAGGTCTGTGAAGAGAAAAGATCAGAGCAATTGTTATCACCTGAGGTCTCACAAGACCGTGTTAGATGGAAAGGTGGACAAATGGCCCAAGCAAGCCCTGGAACACAGCTGTAAGAGAAGGCCTGTCATAGATGAGACTGCATGCTCAGTAAGTAAGCATGGCTGACTTCCTTTAGAATGGCTTTTTACGTGAAAGAATATAATCCCCTGGCATCTCTTCCGAGATTTTTGTCACTGACAAACTCAGTAACAAGATCCCCTGGAGTTTATCAAGAAGATGGGGAATACATACAAACTGCAGGGGCACTAATTCAGGCCATCTGTATCTTACTGTACCCAGACTCCCCCAGATGTGTGTTTTCACTTACCTCCACTGCAACGCTGCTGCTGTCTTCTGTCAAAAGAAGACTAAAGCCTCCCAAGAGACTTCTGAAATGGGGATACTTTCAAAATTTAGTTCACTGTGCCAGTCAGCTACTCGTTCTCTTATCATTTGGCTCTGCCTATTCCCTTCCTACTGTTTACAGGTACTCAGTACTGAACATCAAAGCAGAAGCCAAGGTGAAAAAAAATCACTGTAAGCTTGATCACAGCAATAGCCTCAAAACCCTGGCCCGTACTCAAGATTCTCTTCCCTCCCAGCCTTACAAGTATAGATAGCAATTTCACTGGAGAAGTAATAAAGGCATAATTAACGTGATGACAATAGGACCCAATAGACATATTTTTAAATCCCAGCCATAGCTGACAGCAGAAAGAAACTAAAATGATGCTCTTAGATACATCATTCTGTCAAAAAATGTAAGCAATAATAAATGTTCTAGGAAATATTCTAGGCAGCACAAATCTCAATAGAATAGAAGCTTCACAGCAACATGAAAGCCGTACAGAGTTTGCCACAATCACTTCCTAATGCTGGTGAAACATAAGCAATGTCCTTCTGCACCCCTGCCCTGCTTCAAAGTGGCTCCAAGTCATGTCCAACAAAAATGCAGAATGAAAGAAAAAGAAAAAAGTAGTGAGGCAGTAAAGCTCCACAGAGTGTGGTTATCACCAAGTGATCACTCCCCTGGGCTCTGAGCTTTACTCTGCTACAGACAAGGACATTGGATTGTTTTATGAATAATGTGTGCATGTATTTTTTGTGCAAGGACAAAAGATGAAACCGGCAGCTTGAAGCACTGTACAGTAGTTTCAAATAAGTAGTATGGTTTACAGATTCATTTTCTTTTCTTCAATGTTCATGAGCTAATCAGAAAACTCTTTCTGTTCTGAAGCTAAAAACAAACAAGCAAACAGCAAACCACCAACTATAAAGCCCAAACATATACCACATACTGTCAAATAAAATGGTGAAAAGAATTCTGCCAGATACTCACAGTATATGAAGTCTGCCTTAAAACACTACTCTGATTTTATTGTCAGTGTCTAAACATTTCTTTGGTGCTGTCCTAATATTTTGGGCCAGGAAGAAGCTGACACCAGGGAAAGAGATAAAATAAAAAAGTTTTTCAGAAGCATTTTTCTTTCTTTTGACATTGGACTGTCCATCCGTCCACTGGAAATGACTAAAGATCTATGCAGAAATACCTCATTTCCATGAGGGAACCGCAAGTGTACTCTGCAAAAGGTGATACTGTATCACCTTTTGTGCATGAGAAGAAATGTAAATGAGCTTACAGAGCAATCCCGGTGCCTGGACCATCCATGTTCTTTCCACACCAGCACTCTGACCCTATCTCACTTTTTACTGAAAAGGCACCTAAATCCAATTTCTGGAGAGCAATCAAATCCCTCCCACCCAGCCAGGTCATGGTAAGCATGCTGAAGGAGAGCCTGCAGGTGATGGTAGAGTTTACTACATTTTCCCTGCAGGGATTGAAAACTGGCTGTGACAAGGGAGAGCAGAAAAGCTCACCCAAAAGGCATTTTTCTGCAGTCCCCTCCAGCTGACTTGTTTGTAAGGGACAATTTGTCTATTCATCATGGAGAAAGTGATTCACTCCTGTTACACAGGGATCTTATTGCACATAAACTATATGGGTTCTAACTGACAGCCTGCCAGAGACTCCACACTTGCTGGGTGGGTGACAAGAAGCTGCCAGTTTGTCCTTCAGGGCAGTCTGTATTACACACTTGGCAGTAAGGAACACAAGTGAAATGCTGCCACAACAGCCCTGACACAAGTTTGAGATACCCATCAAAGCCTAAGTAAGTGTGGCAGTGGATTTGTTGGACATAAACACAGGTTTCCCCAGGACAGAAATGATGTCCTGATCATCAACAAAAGCAGCTCACTGCCTTCAGGTATTATCACAAATGGAGGAAGAAGGAAATCCCCTTTGAATATTGAGCAGATATTTACTTAGAGACCAGTCCAGCCTCTGATAACCTTGTTCCTCTCTAATCAGACCTATGGATAGCCAAAATGAGAGGAGTGGCAACACTGCCTTCCTGGAAGCCAATTTTGCAGCTGCACAAGATTCCAAATAGACACTGTTTGCCACATGCTATAGTTCAACATAAAAGTATGTTTAGCGTAACTGGATAAATATTCATGACTCTCATACTCAGCAGGTACACCTAAGATGATAAATTGAAAAATCAGAAAAATAAAAGTACTAAGTAATTTTCCTAAAACAAGAAATCAATAGGATTTAAATTGACATCAAGAGATGCCACAGAGTAAATAGATTATTACACTAAAAGTGTCAAAATCCATGCATGTTAAAAATAAGAGTCACACCAAGCTGCGGAAATAAACAATGAAATTTTACAACCCGTATAGTGTTTCCAGCTCTCCTTCTCATATTACTGCACCTGTCATCTAGCATACTGTCATCATAATCATACAGAGAGAAAATAAAAACTGCTTTTTCTGAAATGTGTACATGAAGATTCAAACATTGTAAATCTCTCTAAATATGCTGCTTACAGTCAGCAGGATCGTGTGCTCAGGTACACCCCTTTCCACCAGTACTTCATTTACACTTTCAATCTGAATTTCCTCTCCATTTCACACACTCTAACACAGCCAATCACTATTTGTTGCACAGTGGAAGGACATGTTAAGAATAGTCCTCTATCTTTGTTTTGGACAGTAACATGGCCCAACAAAACAGCATCAACTACAATAACATTTCCGATTTACACAGAGAAGTAGCTCCTATTCATATACCACATTTCTCTTAGGAGTAATTCTAATTTCCTAAAATGACAAGTATACAAATCTTATTGAAATTGCTCTGCATCATTAGCTTGCCAAGAATTTCATTTCATCAGAGTATCCAAGGCTAAGGACACGTCAAAACGGAGAAGTTAATCAACACACAGAGCTTTCAGAGTGATACTCAACAAGGAATTATGACCTGTATCACCACAGAAAGACTATTCAATTGAGCATACAACTCTATCGGCCCAGCATGGAGGAATAAACAAACAAAACCAACACAGGAATGATTGCCCTAAATAACATCAATCAAACCTACTTTAATATCATCATACTAGCAGCCATTATGACTATTCTATTTACCTAAATTAAAACGAAGAGACTCAAACTTACTGCTTGCTCGGTCACACCTTGAATATCATGTTTGCTTGAAAACATCTATTTCTTCTGTTGCCTTTTCAATTAAAGATAGCCTTCCAATTTATGCAATCTAGCCAGAGAGCAACATACAGCAGAAAGCACAAAAAGTCAAATCCTCTGACCATGGTAAAAATTAATTCAAACAACTGAAAAATTTTGGGAAGTCTCTGGTGGGACAATGAACTGTATAAAGTAGAGAGTAAAAAAACAAAAAGCATCAAAGCCTCCAACTGCCCAGCCTGCTTCTGGATTGAATTTTTGGAAACATAACCTATTTGTTTATTTCTAAGAAGGCACATCAAGCAGAAATACACTCATGGTATCTTCACAGAACTGACTGCAAAGTCTGTGCCACCAGCTGAAGGTGGTCTAATACAGAAAGTGGAAAATGTAAACACAAGGCCAGTTAGTGAGAGGGTGCTAGAAATGACTTCCACTGAAACCAGGAAACACTATGGCCTTCTGCTTTAAGTGTATTCCCAGAAGCATGCAGAGAAGCTGAGTGGGAGAAGGCCCTGCACCATCAGGTTGTCTAATAAGATTAATGCTTTGCACCAAGTGTGCCAAAGCAGCAGAGTGCTCCTGGCAGTTTAGATGTGCTCCCGGTCATGCAGTGTGCATCCAACTGGGAACTGACACATGGCCTGGAGATGGCTTAGCCCTGGATTTCCATTCTTCTCCATCAAGAAGAATGCAAAGGAAAATCAGCAGATGTACTTGTGCACAGACACACACATACATAGTGGAAAGGATTGTGCCAACCACACTGATTATAATCAAGTATCAAACATCCTTTCTCAGCTACAGAAACTTTAGGTTAACGTTTATTTGTCTTGTGCTAATTTTTAATGTTTCACGAAAGATTAATGACACAGACACTCTGACAGGAATAATAGCTTGAAAGCTTTCAGCTGTTCTAATCCTGCTGCAGCATGTCAACTCTGAGAAAAAAGGTGTCTGAGAAATTATGAGCAAAGGTTTTGTCTTCTCAAAATACAAGCCCCAGAGCCTCCAGGGTAAAGACTGGCTACGGCCTATCAGGGAGTCACAATAAGTTTTGTGGGAAGCAATGGTTAGAATACAAGATAGCCCTCCAGTGTTTGAAAGACAAAAAAATAACAAAGGAAAGCAAGACTACAATAAAATTAGGACCTTCCATGCCAATTAGCAAAAAACATGAGCTCTAACTTTAGTTTGTGACAGGCTTTCTGTATTGTTACACTTTGGTGCTATGATGTGTATGTACAGCACTGTTATTATCTTTCTCCCTCTGACATTTGAACTGTGACATTTTGTAGACTTACTTCAAGTCAGCTGCTAATAAATTAAATCCATTGTAAAGATGTCCCTCTACTGAAACTTTCTTCAAGTAAGAGTAGCTGTCCAGATCTGCAGTCAAGAAGTTTGTTACAAGAGCACCTAAGAAAGAGAAGTACATAGAGCAACTTGTATGTGTGCGCTCACTAATCTGACAGGCCTGGTAAAATAAACAGAAAAATAAAGATTCCTGTTGCCAACAGGCTGTAACAGTGGAAAAAAACCCCAAACCACAAAATAAACCAAGTAACAAACCAGCCTTTAAAAGTCTTACATCACTGTACCACGTTTACATTAAGAGCTTGACTTTTACTCTGAAGAACTCAGACAAAAGCTATTGGTCAAAAATTCTACAGAATTCACATTTACTAACTACTCTGGACTGGATGCACCTTTCCTCTCCTCCCACCTTACAAATTCTTTCTTTTCTTGCTTCATTTCCCTTATACATGACCCTAAAATGAATTACAAATGACATGGTCCATTTGTTTCTCTGTATAACATGTTTTGTCATTGCAATATATTCCCAATCCAGTACCATATGACAGTTACAAACAGATCTATTTTTACTTTAAAAAACCCCACAGATGTGCTGCTTTGAGCATCCTCTTTGAAAGAGGGTTTTTCCTATTATTTCTGCTCCTCTGATTTATCAGTGGGGAAGAAGAATCTTTTAGGCTACCTCCAGTATAATCCAAGTTGCATTCCCTGACACAGGTGTTTGAATATGAATATACACCTTAAAAAAGTCTACTGTGATCTAAAACTAGCTCAATGCTTGGCTAGTTGTTCTGCCTGTTAATTAGAATTACTTTCCAGAGGAGATGGTGCTGCTGAATTTCTTGTCTGAATGCGACTTCAGGCTCTAGGCACTACATCTCGTTTTACTTTTGCCTCAAAAAAATCATTATCCAAGTCAAGTTCCTCACATACGTACTCAAACTCATCAGTTCAAAAATTCTGTTTACATCACATAAACATTCTATTTGTCCATAAAGCTGTGTTAAGAAAATTAATATTGTAATCATCACTATTTTACTGGAACACCAGGGCTTGATTGTCCACTTCCTTTTTTTTTTTATTTCAACTCCTTCATACCTCTTCCTTTTGCATTTTTATCAATCTTTGGCTGCATATAGTTTGTCAGGGCTGCCATCTTGCCTTTCTTACTGATTCCCAGCCATGTCCCACCTTCTTTTCCCTCCTCCATATCCAGACCTAATGGAATAAGTAAGAGTTAGGTTATTAAATACATTAAAATTAAAAAACATTTCAAACTTACAACATGTTTTCCTTAGATGTATAAGGAAGAAGAAAATTTCTTATCAGAAAGGCAACACCATCACCCTAATAATAAATAATCCATGCCATGATTCCCTTATAAATTATATAAAAACCACTCAAAACAGCAAGATATACATACCACTAAGGATCTCATTGCTGCTGTCCCAAAATTCGGCCGATTTGGATGGTCTGTGGTAAAATTCATCCCTATTAGCTGCTAAAATAAGCCTGTAGAACACAAGAGGAAAAAAGACACTATTACAAATTGGAGCTTCACAGTACAGGCAGGAGCAGAATCCAATTTTTTCCAGAGCATTAACTCATTTTAAGCATGAAACCATCCTTTATCTCCCATCTCACCTTTATCACTCAGTGTAAAGGTCGACTGACATCTGACAGCAACCTTTCCTCTCACTGTCATGAGACACTCAGCAAGTCCATCTTGTGAGGGAATGAGGCAACTGGTATTTTCAAAAAATAATACTTACAACAGAAGACACTGAATTAAGATCGCACAAACAGCCTTAAGATTCCTCAGCACAAAGTTACAGCTTAATGAAAGAAAATCATTATTATTTTGAAATTATTTTTTTTAAAAAGTGTTTTTCTTTGGTAGAACATCCTCACCTGAGGAGCAGGTAACGGATTTGGCTGATCCAAGTAAAGGTAAAAGACAACTGTGACCCCAGGCAAGCCCTGTGTGGAGGCTCAGGGAAGCAGGTGACTGCAGAAAGCCCTGCACAGCTCCAGCACAGCTCCCAAAGTCCTGCTCATCAGTACCCACAACGTGACTTGCCTTTATTTCAATCGTGAGACAGTGAACGCTCCCCTTTCTTTCCAGCTATGTTGCTTAATTTAATTTTAATGAAATGCCATCTTTCAAAAGCCTGCAGATTTTCTTAACCAGTTTTCCATAACCTCAGTATCTTCTTCACTGTCAGTTTCTCCTACCAGCTGCATCTCAATTACATCTGCACAACAGAAGACAAGTTTGCTACTGGAAACTGAAGACAGACCATACAATTTTAATTCTAATTTTAGCCACAACACACAAGAATCAATTCCAATAAGATCTCATTACTTTGTTCAGCATTCAGATGTACTGACATTTTCTGCAGGTTTCTGAACTTTCCTGCAAATTCATCTCTTCCCTAATACACTGTTTTAAAAGAGGATTGTGAGGTGCAAGTTGCACACTAGAAACACTACAGAAAAAGAATCCTAATCAACCACAGAGAAACTAGAAAAACCTGACACTTCCATGGCATCCTTTCTGTAAGGTAAATGCTTAGTATTTTGCCCAACAAAGATAACATCTGTTGGAAAGCAAACTGTATGTACATTTTTATCTTTCCAATGCAAATATAATATTGTTCCTTTCAAACTTACATAATTTCTCTTCTTCTAGCTGATTCTAGTCTTCGAGCTATAGGCTTTCTGCTGGTTTACCAAATTTCTGTCATCTTACTTCAACACGCTCCATTAACAGGATGCAGCCTCCTTTCACAGATTTTTATTTAAATGAGTATCTCCACTGTTAAAAAATAGTTTGCCTGAAGTGCATTCCTCATCCCCTGAAGCTTCAGTTATACTTTGCCTTCAATAATTCTTGACATGAAACTACAGTTTGTTTATAGCCTCTAAATACCAAAAATAAGCTAAGTCTTTTTTGTGTGATTGAGTATTCCCCATCTCAAGTTTAATGCTGACTCCTAAATTTAGCACAAGGCTAGTATACAAGAGCATAGTAATAAAAACACCTTTATTTCGTCTTTTATGAAACATAATTATACTGAAAAGGAGCAATATTAAGTGACCCTCATCTTCTAATAAATTGCAAAAAGCCTATTCAGCTATTTTTATAGCTGAAATAATTCAACTGTATTAGGATTTACGTATTAAGATTTATTTTAATATTGAGAGAAATGAAAACATGAGAAATCATTCCATTAAAGCAATTTCCTACAATGCAATTCAGCTCCAGAAAAGAGCCTGTGATTATAGCTTTGAAGCTTGAAACATTTATTTATTCGTAAGATGCACACAGTACAATTCAGAAAGATGTAAAGGCAGCATATTACCTCTGACAATAATAATGGACTACAGTAAAGTGCTTGTTACACTGCACTAAACGTTACCACAAACAGGCCCCGAGAGAGAAAAGAGAACAAGTTGCAAAGGTACAGGCAGATGGATTTGTTAGTGTGTCACAAGGGTGAGCTCTTTGCTTAATTAGGTGTTCAAGAAAATTGGCCAATATATTGGTCTAGAAACCAAAGTCTACCTGGATGGAAAATTCTCCTAAGTGTTACAGGGAACATGATTTAGCTTGGCCATTTTCTTCTAGCCAGCAAACTCAGTCAATGAAAAGGTGTTTGTCTTTTCAACCTCTAATGCCTATTACAGACACTTTCTTTTAGTTAGAGATGCAAAGCAGAGAACAGTAAGGAAAGTTTAATTGCCTGCTTCCTGATGGACAGAGAAATTATGCAGTAGTATGTCTGCAGGTACAGGAATCCCCTTTTGGTTGGGAAAACTGTTCCAAGACCTCATCATGAAATAAACAGAGCTACAGTACAGTGATGCTCGAACAGTCAAGAAAAATTACCCTTAGCAAGGACTAGTAGAGAGATGTCAAACTTGGTCTAATGGCTGTAATACTGCTTGGAATCAGGAGGGCTGGGGACCACTCCCAAATGGTACTCAGACCTATGTCCTTCAGAAAGCTGAGGCAAAGGTGAAAAAAACATAGGAACAATTTAAAAAGAAAGAACTTAAACATTCTCCTGAATAAAGAAAAGCAAAAAGATTTACTTTTGGTGTGTTAGGAAAAAAGAAAAAGAACTAAAGTTATGTATCTGATGTTAAAATCTGACACCAGGAACACCGTGGCCTGGCATCTGTCACCCAAACAGGTGGCTCAGAGTGATTTATGTCAGAGGTACAGGGCAAGGCACTGCTTAACAAAAGATAGAAAGTTAAATACAATTAAATACTCCTGAATTTGGGCCAAACACCTCAGAAGTGTTGTCCTATTCTGACATTGACAGCAAGTTGTTTTCTGATATAAATTAATAATTTCAATCTTGATGCAATTTTTTATAGCAAGCAAACTAAGTTTTACTTTTAAGTATTGATCATGGCATAAAGTTCACTTGGCAAGCAACCGCAGTTTACATCCAAAGGATTTTCCCAAGAGGCATCAAATTGATGAAACTGTCTTTCGGGTAACTACCAACACAAAGAAAGTCAGACCAAATAAATGGATATATTAATTCAGCACCAGTCACATCATAAACAAAACCCCTTTCTAGGCAGGCTCCAGATGCAGAAAGGAATGCACTCTGTGGACAACTGAGGTTTCGGTTCTCATTTCCTTTCTTTCTATAGAATGGTATCTGCTTTTTAATACAAGAGGACAGGAAAACAAGTCAGTGAAAGGCACAACGATTTACTGAGCAGACTGACTCTGATGGTTTCTGGATGAATACCAATACTTGTACCCTACAAAGTGATATAGAACCTATACAGTATATACAAATACAGAAAGCAATGAACCTTCATAGTCTCCTTATGGCCTGAAGTGCTGGTTTTTTATTACATACTCAGTGTACTCAAAGATACTGATGTTGGATATGAAATTTAAAAATTAAGGGCGACAATGAAAGAGAAGATGATTACAGGATGTTTAATACTTTGGAAACTCACTGTATGACACCAATACATTCTTATAGACTTACCTAGAAGCCTGCAAGCTTATTTTTTCTTCAGTTTTTGGCTAAACATTTCATACACATGACTTGGTTTATTGCCTATAATTTTAACTGCAAGCAGATTTTGGGGAGGGGAAAGGCTAGGATACTTATTAGAAGTTCCTTAGTTGCAAACTGGAAGCCCTAAACATGTCTACCATACTGAAAGCAAGAGACAGCTACAACTGCAATGCCCAACAAACAGGATTCCCCTTAGTTTAAACAATAAATAAGAAGGCAGGACTTTCAAACATTGGAGTACAATATTTAAAGGATTTATACAGCATATAACAGATCACCAGCATCTGTGCAAGATCTTCAGGAAAAGGTCCACGATTACAAAGCCCAAGACTTCTGACACAGTCAGAAGGGTTCCCAAAAGGTTACAGTAACTCCTCCAATGGGGAAAGCCATGAAGTTAAACACTACAAAAGCACAGTTGAACACATCATACTGACTCAAGTTTGTAATTCACACACTGGCTACAAAAAGAAATTGTGTAAAATATTACAGAAGCAAGTCTGGTTTAACTACAACCATCTTACCTGTATGCATTTTTTGAAACTGGTCGGGGGTCAAATTTGAAGAGAAGGATGCACATTGAAGAAGTGATGTTTAAGTCTTGCTTCTTCCACAAAGGCTCAATGCAAGGTCATTCTGTAATAGCCTGAAATGTAAATAAAGATTATCTATTACACTGCAAATTATAAAATGATAAACTTGCTGCTGTGCTGAAGTTTAAGGATTGCAATGTACTGAGTAACAGCCCACAGTAAAAATAAATAAATAAAATACAACTTCCAAAACAGGTGAGTTTTAAAGACTGGTTTACTAACCAAATTCTTATGGTAGTTCTTTCAATGTTATGCCTGGCTAGTTCAGATTTTTAGGAAAAAAACTTGCATCAGGAAAATATTGACAAAGTCTAGAGTGCTAGCAATACATAAAAAAAAGACTTATGCAATTTTCTGCTCATTACCAATAAAGTACCTTTACTTTTTTTCGCTCTCTTAAGTAAAGCAAAATGCTTCTGTTAGAATAAAGCAGAAAATAAGACTCAAACTATTGCAGAAGCCAGAAAAAGCCTCAGTAAAGACACTCACAGACCTGCAAATAAAGTATAATTTAGGCCAAGCTATTATCAAAGTCCAGGAGAAATTATTATTGTTTAGCATTGGGTAAAAGGTCAGGTACAAATAGAAATATACTGGACATTTTGTGTCCAGAGTTTACATTTTGATGAGGGGTTTCCAGCACTTGTGCTATATTTAAAATTCTGGCCATGCAGATGGCATGACAAATGTGCTTTCCACTTCAAACCAGCAAAACAGCTTTCAAATATTTTCTGTTGTCCAATTAACATTTTTCTGGTAATAAAACTGCAGTCTGATCCTTACTTTTTGTGGCTGCTCAAACAATTTTTGGAATGCTACCACCCAATGACACACAATCATTTTTTACTGTTACTGAGAGCTTTTGCCATGCAAGGGCTTTCAAGGTAAGTCAAGGGGAGAGGGAGGCAGAATGCAACACCAGAACTCTAAGGCCATCTGAGCAACCAATGACTGAAAAAACTTCTGTACAAAAAGTAGGATTTTTAACCATACTTTCAAAATATGTAGTAAGCGTCTCTCTTGCTCTTTAATTTCTATATTATTTGTCATAAGAGCTTTCAGGAAATGGATCATCTTGACTACATTTCATGTTACCAGAAACAGAGCTGCAAGTGCAGCATTTATACAGATTGGTTTTTTTAATTAACAGCTTGCCCATAGCTGCTGGCTCCTGTTAAGTCACAGTTCAGCATTACAATCAGCCTGCTGTTGCTGTCATGGCACAAGAAGTTCAGTCTTGCAATCCATATCCTGCAAAGAGACTCTTCTGCTGCAGGACATGAACGAACTCAAAAAGAGGTGCAACACTCCTGACATGCTTGACAAGAAAATTAGTGCACAGGAGCGTGTGTGTGCGCATATATATAAATATACCTCAAAGTATTTTAAATTCTGTTTGCTGACAAAAGGAATTTCCCTCCTGACTCATACTCTATGAGCTAAGAGCAATAGCAGAGCTATCCCAACTATTTTGTGTTTAACACGTTGCACAATAAGGCACTGAGAAAACTGAATTAAATCACACTGTTGGCTTTCTTTGCCTCTATCAAGTCAATCCCAAAACTGCCTTAGGAATTCATCATAAAATGAAGACGCAGTCTTGAATTTTGGATAACTGATTTACAAACCAGGTGTTTAAAAAGACCCATAGCCAGCTTTATGGAGAAAATCTAACCAGTTTTGAGAAGATGATATGCCCCTTCTCAGACTCCTATTGCTGAATTTTCAGTAGACTGCAATCATACTGGACTTGAACTACCAGTACTGGAAGACGTGGATCTTCTACACACAGACTATTTCAGAAACAACACTCATAGCTCAAAAGAGATCACCTTCAAATCTATGGTTTTAGAGGTTCCCATCTACAGCACTACCACGAGTACGGCAGGGAATCCTTAATGGACAAAGTGCAAAGAAGCTCACTTGGTGAAAGCAGGGATACAAAATACAAATTTAATGACAACTATCACTGAGTACTCTTGCTGACTATGGAGATATGGCTCCTAGTATTCATTAGGTGCCCTGGAAGATAATTAAATGGATTACTTGATAAAAAACTGTTTGCAATTAATCACTTTTAAGACCACTATTTTAATAAACAAGTTTCAGGCTCCATTAGCTGATTTATTGAGTTGCCTTCATATAATCAAGTCAGTCCAGCTGTTCGTGCAAAGTTACTGGCCAGCATAAAGATTACACAAAAACTGCCAGTCAGAAAACAGCTGCAAAATAAGTTTGCAACACTCATCACAATTATCTAGAGAGACAAATACTTTGAACACTTCAGTACCTTTCTAGAATCCAGACTCATTATTATTATTAGGTACTACTGCTTTGACAGAACTATCTTTTTGTCACCCCATCAACCCTGCTTGATGTTATTGCAGTTCTTTTAAGTTATATTTATGCTTTTATTAACCCCAAATATCAAACCAGCGTTTTTTATCTTGGGCTCCACCTGCCGGCCTTGAGACAAGCATAAGTGTTTATAGGTGCTACATAAACAGTCCAACTTTTTTTTTTTAATTTTTTTTTATTTAGACAGAAGTGTTTAAGCCAGATAAAACAGAGCTACCCCTTAAAATAGCAGCAACAGTTAACTGGCAAAGTAGGCAATCAATGTATTTTGGTACCTTCTTTGATCAAAGCTGACATTGCACTTGCAACACCTGTTGTGGATATTACCCTTAAATTCTTAAATAGAAGCATACTGCAAGTCAGACTCAAATTTGGATATTCTGAAATTTACGATAATTAACAAAACACTAAGAGAAAAAAAACTGAAGAGAGGCTGTCATAGATATGCTAAGTACATAAACATTCAATCAAAAAGCCTTTATGCAGGTGCCATTTTCTTGAGCTCATACTCACATAAAAGCTGGTGCTGCAACTTTGGGGATGAGACGAGCACAGTGCAGAGCTGGAGCTGCAAAGCAGATGTAGCTGCAAAGCAGATGTAGCTGCAAAGCAGATGTAGCTGCAAAGCAGATGTGCTCAACTCAGCCTCCTCCTCACTCAGCTGAGTCCCCACAGACCAAGGAGAGGAGAAAGTGAAAAAGATTAGGCCAGCACTGACTTCCACTTGCAACTTGATCCTACAGCAAGTCCAAAGCTAGATCAAAAGCTGATTTTCGAGCTCCATTTCTGCAGAAAATGTGTCTTCAGAGCCATCCTTAGAGATGCAGGAGGTGCCGTAGTTTAAAGAGTTCAAACAGAAAAGGCTAAGTTGTGGCACAGCACTTGCTTTCTGATTTTATTTTTGAAGACAATACAAGCCAGAATATATACAATATGCAATGTGGCAAGGTCTGCAGGAAGGGGGGAGAGATCCTCTGCTCTAGGTTGGAGACAGTGAAGACTTACTGCTGTCTGGATAATGAGCTTTTACAAATTTTAGTTTGCTTATTCCTAGTCAATAAGACAACAGTTACCAAGGATGACACGATAGCAACAATCTCCTATTTCTGTAGCGTTTCTAGTTTGCTGTCCAACTTATGCCTAATACACACAAACCAGCTTGACAAGAACCACAAACATCCTGTAATTAGGCGTTCCGCTCCAAATGGCACCGCTAATTTGGAAATGACATTAAAGTAACTAACATTCTTGTTCTGTGCTGCAGTACTCTGTTAGACAGCACAGTGTGTTGTTTTGCTCATTTGAAGGATCTGTTAAAAGCCTGAGTGGATACACGCCAGCATAAGGTAGCATTTAGAGGGACTTTCGAGAGACCCAAACATGATAGATTGTGTATGTTCTTTTCATAGGGTTCTACCATCATTTGGTTGATTAGAAGCAATCAGTTCACAATTTGGCATAAAACTATTTTACCCTTAAGAATTCCCAGTAGCAGTCTTTGAAAAATGAAGCCATTTGTTATGTATTTTGTATTCACAAATGAAGCATCATAAATAACATCTGTCAGTTACCACAGTGATCTCAATTGCCTCTCAACTGATCCAAAACTATTGTTTAGATGCAGTCTAAAACACAGCTAAAAATCATTATTCACTGGAATCCGCTAGTTTTATGTACTACAACAATAACTCGTGGTCAGCAGAGTACAAAACTATTTGACTGTCTCTTTTGAGTATGTCCAAATGAAACTGAGCCCAACAGTCCTCAAATGCCCATAGAAGGGCCGTAAAATTGGATGCATTTTCTTGCACTGCTGAAATGAGGTTTTTTTTAATAGCAAACTTTAAAATCATCAAAAATAAGAGATGCTTGATTAGTTCTTAAAAGTAATCTATTTTTTTCCCCTCAGAGAAAAGTGTCTCACAGCTGCATTTTTAAAGCATTTTACTGTTTCGGTTTTGCACTTCCCTTGTGTAGCACATGCTTCACTGTAGCAATACTAATAACTAAAGATGAAGCGGAATAGATGGATCTATAATTTGATGACTTCCAAGTTGCTCCCTATAAAGAGCATTTGTAAGCAACCCAGCCTTTGTAACCCTACCAAGGTGAAGAGTAAGTCTTCACTGCAAGAGACAGCAATGTAAAGTACAACACTCACGAAACACAGCACATAACATGTAAGGTGAATGGCACTCCCAAGTTTAATGGGCTAATTTTATTTTCAGCTGCTTAATTTCTCTCTGGCATTTTACTAGATTAGGTCCACTGTAGAGGTCCCATGAGGAACAAACGCCAGTAAACATAACCTTTCACCACACCATGTTTTAGAAACATCTACAAGGATGGAGTAAAAGAGCCTTTGCCCCAGTTTCTCAAGAGCACGAGTTTCTCCTCGGCCACGGATCTGCACACCCAGAGCTTTTTCCCGGGCTCGTTCCTTAGGCAAAGGCTGTGTTTTTGGCTTGTACAATTCTTAGGTTTTCTTCAGCGAGGAACCACCAAAAGACATTAGTAGTTTTCACTGTCTGTGACTACTTCTTGACCAGGAAGGGTTACCATATATTAAAACTTAATTTAAAAATTACTTTATTACTTTTGTACACTTAGAATTACTCCTCTACGTGACGCAAGTACCAACCAGCCACCACCCACGCAGGAATCACAGAATGAAATGCCATCGCATAACCAAAGAAAACAGGTGTGAACTGACACCTGAAAATATCGCCAGAGGTGCTGCTGGATAAATTTAGGATAAAAACCTCAAGCAAACGCCGCTCAGGAGCAGCCCTTTCCTGGGCGGGGAGGGCCGGGGCTGTGGCGGTGGCCAGGAAGGGCACACACAGCCCCCCGAACCAGAAGCCCGTCAGCTCCCAGCTGCTGGCGACAGCTGAGGCGCCCCCGGGCTGTTTCCGAGCCCGCCCTGCAGGCACGGTGACCCCCGACCCCTCACTCCCTCCCCGCCTCCCTCACTCACCCACGGCCGCCGCACCGCGCGTCCCCCGCGCCGCTTCCGGAACGCGGCCGGGCCGCAGCAGCACCGCCCCTCCGGGGGCCGGGCCCGGCTCCGCCTCCCGCCGGCGCTGCCGGCACCGACACCTTCCCTGAGCCCGGGCCCGGGGCCCGCCGGCACCGACACCTTCCCTGTGCCCTTGGCCCGGGCTGTGTCCCGCGGGCCCTGCCGGGCCCTGCCCCGCCGCGGGGTGTGTGTGAGGGGCCGGTGCGTCACCGCCCGGCATCCCCCAGCGCATTGGGGGAGTCACAGTGCATGAGCTGCTTCTTGGCTGCCTCAGGTTGCTGCCAGCATATCTGGTTTCAAGCTGAGACGGGAAATTCGGGTATTAGAAAATTTTTTTCCACTGTTAGGGTGGTCAGGCATTGGAATAGATTGCCCAGGGATGTGGCAGAGTCGCCATCCCTGGAGGTGTTTAAGATCTGGTAACGTGGTCTAGTGGTTTATAGAGGTTACAGTGGTAGTGCCAGGTTGGACTTCATGATGTTAAAGGTCTCTTCTAACCTTGCTGATTCTATGATGGTGTGAAATAATAACATTAAATGCCTGATCTGAGCGTCACAGCGCTCACACCTCTGAGGACGGATACACCCAGCACTGAGCTGTTGACAATCTTAGCGGGTTTGGATGTAGCTCCTGACCCCTCAGGACAAGGTCCCTGTTGTTGGGATGCTGTTCCCCTGACCACCTTCAGCAGAGACTCTGCTTCCAGGAAGGCCCCGAAGTCACTGAGCCCTGAGCTCGCAATGGAATGAATTCCAGCCAGGACAGCTTTCCTGAGGATTGACGAAAACACAAGTGACAATGTCAAATTTGCTTTCAGTTATTAGCACAGCATGATCAGAGCTGATAATCAAACATTTAGTAATTTTACCTTGACCTACAGATTTAGGTTGGGATTGGATCTGTGTCACCTTTTGGTCCTACTGAAATATTAATATTTCATTTTTCAAACAAAATCTCAAACTTTTTTTCTGACTTTTTTTTCATGAGTGGCAATAGAGGGTTTCAGTGGAGCCTGTAAATTACAAAATGTTTTATGGTGAAGCCTGTAAGGAAACACTATAAAAGCCTGGAGTGCTCTTCCAGGTTCTAACACTGATAAACACAACACACACAAGATGTGAAACAGTAATTAAAAGAATTCCCAGGGGTATATGGATGTGTTAGGTGGCTTGTGAGGCAAAACCTTTCATCCTGGATACAGAAAACCTGAAGTCAATTGTCAGCTTTAGCACTGCTCTGGCATATGACATTGAGCAAGTTCATCTCAATGCTTTCCTTCTCCATCATCAACAATGGGATGATCGCATTGACCTTCGCAAGGTCTCTTGAGATCTACTGATGAAAATTACTGGGTGAGTGTATGATCATCATTCTTTGTACTATTGCTTCTGAAATACAATAATAGATTGCAGTTATTACCTTGAGACATATAAACCTAGAATGTATTTATGCTTTCAGGTAGAGAGTTGTTATTTAAAGCAGTTATCTGATGACTAAATAGACAAATTATACAAATCTCCGTTACATTGAAATGGTAAAATGCATGCACATTAAATGTAATGTACTGTTCTTTTTGGCACTCTGAGTCTCAAAGTATAGACTCATCACTGTGGCTAAAGATTGTTTAGCTTCTATGCTTGATACCCATTTAAAATCTTCATATGATAATCTGCATACCTTCAGCAGCAGTCACGTCCATGGGAAGAAGCAAGTGTCCATAGGCTTAAAACTTAATGGTGTTTTTACTGATTTTTTTTTTTTTTGCTATTTTTCATACATATGGGAAGAAAGAATAAGTTCAGAGTCATTTAAAAAGCCTTTTAGGAGGCTTCACAAAACCAGTCTACTGCAAGAATTTGTGAATACTGCATTTGATGGCCATTCTGACTCTTCCTTTTATTCTCGTGTCTACCTTTTGTTCTGCCTAAAACAGCTTGGTTATTGTTGCCCCTTCTAGACCCTGTCCTAGGGGTTCGGTGTATAGCTCCCATTGTTGGTCAAACTTGAATAGACTGATCCCAAGCAGGCTCTGATTCTGTGTCCACTTTAAGAGAGTGGTACTGTCAGGCCAGAACCTCTCTTGGAGAAAGCTAAAATACAAGCAGGAGCTTAATGAAAGGCTTGTAGGATTGTCCTGAGTTAGTTTCAAAAACTAAAAGAGAAATACTCCTGACATTTGTTTAAAGTGTTTTTCCTTCAAGTGCTGGAATGCACATTATTTGGAATGCATAAAGCATATCTTAGATGGATTAAATATCTTTTCCCTGAGAGGTCTCAAAAAGCAGCTGTAAAGGAGAGACATCAGGGACCCTGACAGTTTTCTAGAGATGAGTCCTTGAAGTCCTTGCTCTGATTCAGTTTGATATCTCTATCAGTTGTCTAGATAATGCAAGATACTAGTAAATTTTGTAGCCTAATGAATGAATGGATAATTCACAATTGGTTACAAAATCATCTGATGTGTCCAATTAAGTCATCCCAGTCCAGTAAATTGCATTTTTAATGTCATAAAATGTGAGGAAATGCATCTGGAAATAAAGAATGCAGGGATGGGGCTAGCATGGCAAAAAGTACCTCAAAAAAAGAATCTAGTTGTTACTATTTCGGTGTGATCTCTCAGGGTAATACTGTGGTAAACTGGACTACTCTAACAATTAAATGTATAAAATACAGAATATATAGAGGAGACAGAGGAGTGACACTGTCTTTGTCCACAGCACAGGGGCATTGGAACACTGCACCATTTCTGGCACCCACGGTTAGGGAGGGAGGAAAAACACAGGAAATGATTCAAAGGAGGAACATTAATGAAGTGGACAGATAGCAAGATATAAAATAGGCGGGTAGGAAGCTCAAGCTGTTCAGGTTACCAAAGACAAAGCTCAGAGGTGACGATGGCAGCGCACAGACCACTGCAAACGGCGAGAAGCTCAAGTTAGACAAATCCATGAGGATCGCGTGCCAGCATTACCTGGCTGCGCTGCACCTGACGGGCCCTCTGCCACAGCATTTCAGGCACCAGCTGGGCCCGGACCCTCCGGGCGAACAGCTCTGCAAGGCAGCGTTCCGTTCCCAAGCGGAGAAACCCTTCAACCGCGCAGCGGGG